>JAFEMH010001198.1:0-517064 GCA_022495995.1 Adenophora triphylla var. japonica | reverse complement strand
AACCCTAAAAAGATAGCCGAAATTCTCAATAGAAATTCAAAAATATATTTTCAATATTATTCCAAGGTTTTAAAGATCTAGCAATCTTCAAGAAATCGTTCTTGGATTCATTCAAAGGTGTGGATACCGAAAGAGGGTCTTCGCTCGTTCATCGATCAAGACCTAGAGTTCAAGCCGTTGAAGAACGAAGTTTGTGATTTGAAATCACATAATCAAATCGTTCGATAGCTCAAGAACGGAAAGCGTTCAAGGTTGGTTACATCTATCTCATAGTTTTTCAAGTTAATTATATAGAACGGATCCTAGGGCTTCTTGGGTTTTATGTTATTTTTGTAAGTGCTCCAATTTGAGCTTGTTAGAATTTTCGTTAGAAAATTAACGAAAGTTATAACATTTCTAACAATTCCTAACAATCCTAACTTTTCTAACAAAGCGAGGGTAAATGGGCATTGTTATTTAAGGTTAAACCTTAAAAAGAATCTTAAAAAGAAAAAAACAAAAAGAAGAAAATCATAAATAGAAATGCCGGAAACATAAACCGGCCGCTTAATTTGAATTTCAAAAAGAAATATTCCTCTTGTCCAAAGCCGGAGCCGCATTTAATGCATGCTGCACGCCGAGGGTTCCCGTCCGCGCGGATGGGATTGCAATTTCCAGAGGGCTATAAATTGAGCCCTCCAAGCCACAAAAATAAGGAGCCACAACACATTTTGCACCGAACCTCTCTCGGGCGAATATAGAGAGAAAACGGTGAGAATTCACTTGAATTGTCACCATTTTCTCCAATCTTTCCCAATTCATACTCATCCACTCACTCTCATATTAAAGCCCTAAACACTCATACACTCAAGCCAAACACTCAAGAACACAAGGAGGATTGGTAAACCCTCCTTCTCCTAACCCTAAATCTCATCCATGCATGCATCTTCAAACTACAAAATGTAGTTCCTTCATCTTCTTGTTTTAGATCTAAGAAGATCACCATGGAAGACCATTCTTCCATGGATGATCTTCTACAAAGATCAACATTATTTTCAAGTTCTCTTACTTTCTTGCAAAGAAAACTCATTTTCAAAACCCTAAAAACCATTTTCAAGCATAAAATCTCATTTTCAAAGGATAAAAATCCCTTCCCCAAGCAAATGAAATGCTTAGTCCTAATGTACCTCAAGGATGGTTTGGTATAGTTGATTCACCACAAAAATGTCTAGTGATCACTAACCAAAACCTAGGGAAATGGGGACAAGCATGGATGCAAAACCCCCCTTAAAATCATATTCTCCTTCTTGGGAAGTTGCTGTCCAGTAGCAATTTTCCCAGACCTCAGTCCATTATCTTAATTTTTGGACACAGATGAACTTGTAATTTGGTGTTGACTACAAAACACTTTTTGTAGCCAACATCCAGATCTTTCCAGACATATTTTTACTTTATTTTTTGGGGGAGTAAAACTCCTCTTTTCAAATTTTCTTTCAGAGGCTAGTTCATCAGCTTCTGGGAATCCAGATCTCATATCTGAGGTTTCCAGAAGGTTTTGACCCCTCAAATCTTCTCCAAAATGGAAAATTCCTTCGTACAAATCTTATTTAAGGTGTCTAGAACAACTTTCATTCTCTGAGTTTATCCAGATTATGAAGTTTTAAGACCCTTGAATCCATTTCAAAATCAAAGGTCCACTGCCTTTTTCATTCTGGCAGAAATGACTCTCAACTTAAAAAGGTCTTTTGAGTACCAAATCTCAATCCAAAAATCTTCCAAAAAATCATGGGATCAGTTTAAAGTCTTAAAAAGATATCCCAATTTTTACTTTTCTGAGTTTCAACTTATTTTGGCCAAAACACACACACACACACACACACACAAATGATTTTCAGCTTGGAAGACTCGCTTTACGAGGCATTCCTCCTGTGCACACTAACGTCCTTCCCGGCGTGTAACATGACCTCCGAACCTAAATCTCTGATCTCGGGCTTTTTTCAAAGTTTTGGCCCTCAAAATTAAAAATGGCGTGGCGACTCGTTTCGTTGATTTTTTTTAAACAAAAATGGGAAAATCTTCTCGATACATTCACACATCATCACTAAAGTGGCGACTCACTGGGACTAAGCTTTTTCTAAAAATAAATGGTATTTGGTATATTGGTGGAAGCCACTAAATTTCCCGTTATCGCCTCCTAACACGAGTCGGGGATAAAGTGTGGTCTAACAATCCCACGTACCGGTATCACCGTTTTCAAAAATAAAGCTTTTGAGGGTCAAGCTTCCGTCCCGGCTTCGAAAATCATTTTTGTGTGTGTGTTGATTTTTGCACAGTTTTCATGTTGTTTTGGCCGCCTCGGAGAAAGTCAAATTTTTGACTGTCGGAATAATGTCCCTAACTGTCGGAATTTTCGTGCTTATGTGCTCATTAAAAATTTTCAAAAAAAAAAGGATTTTCAAAAAAAAAAAAGAAAACAAAATTTCTCAAAAAAAAAATCATGCATCATATTTTTAAGACACATAAAAAAATCTCTATTTTACTCCACTCATTTCATTCATTCAGTGCCTGCGGTGAGGCGCGACCCACAACAAACGAAGGGGGAAAGCTTGCTGTAGCCCCCTATTTTAACCTGTTTAGGAAGTGACAATCGGGAAGAAGAGCTGGGAAGGCCATGAAGGCTACATTTACCAGAAGCAGAAGAAGAATTAGTAGCAGGTTATCAAACCTACGGAGGGCTTTGAGAGGCTGCTTCCCGCTAATTAAGTAGGAAAGGTGAATGGAGAAAGAAAAAGAGCTTTCTTTAGACGCCCACTAACGAGAAAGAAAACGGATACGCTAACGCGCAACGGCTTTCCGGATTTCTACCTATGCCTAGATCGCGGAGCAATGGAAATTTTATTGACAAAAGCTCGAACGACCTTCAACAAAAGGGTACCTGTACCCGAAATTGCCGGCCTATCTTCTTTCTGAGATTGACCAGCCAGCTGGGAAAAACCTTTGATTATATCATCAGGGTAATGATTCATCAACCAAAATGTGTTTTTCGAAAGAAGACGATCGATCCAAAAGGCTAATTGGCTTCACTTTTTTGAAAGAAAGTAGGACTTCTTGAATTTGACTAAGGAAATCCAATTTCTCAACATCTGAATTAGCCAATTGAAAGTACTGATGAGAATTTGACTCCGTGGGAAATTGAACAAAAAGCGTTCATGTGACGGACCGAACATCGTTAGGTCCCGAATTCTGCGACGGGATCTAGACCAAGATCTCCATTACGGACATAAAAAGTTTGAGCTTTTTACCTTGCAACAAAACTCCAGAGCAGTTAGAAAGTTTTTCAAAAAAGTTTGTGACGCTGAACTGGACTCCCGATAGATAAGAAAAATCAGAAAGACCTTTTATCTCCCGGGCATTGAGAAGGAAGGACGCTTTCAGAGGCGAAAGGCCATGGGGAGATACCGTCTGTGATCCATGGATCTCCGATCGGGAAAAGAATATAGACTGCTTGCACACTACGCGCACGTGACCGTACACTGCACACTACGTCCTTAACCCGGGGAAATCCTTGTCGCGGTCCGTTTGGTCTTATTACGCCTCTCGGATGAGCACAGGACTACCCAAACATCCCATGGAGCCTCGTGTCGACCATGCACTTGTCCGTGACACACTTTTGTCCGAGACCCTGCTGGTTTTTAGTCCGGTCCGTGTCATGCCCGTCCGTGTATAGACCTTTCCTTTCAAGCCTTTGTCGGCATACCGACTCAATATCTTTCGGGACCCTAATCAGCCGAAGTTCCGCCGGTTTTCCGCCGCAGACTTTGACCAAGATATTGACGGCGCCTTGACTTCGGCTCGATCGGCACAAATTATACACCGACTCCCAAAGATTGACACCGAGTCATCAAGGATTAATGAATATTCCATGCCTAATTACGGCTTTAAATGACGACAAGTCAAGATCAATTGTGGACGCTTATCAGCTCCAAATCATGCCGACTTTTCGTCGAGCCCCTGGACACGATCTTGACCTTCGACGTCGCCTTTGTCCGTAATTTACATCGAATGCTCGTTAAGACTCGATTACCCGCCGACTTTTAGGATCGTTTTTCTTTCGGTCGGTGGGACCCGCTTGCCCTATAGGACCCTCGCCCGGGGCTGTCCACCCCGGGAGGTCGAAATACAGTGGAATACGAGGGGCTTATAGTGACGTAGCGATGGGGGCCCACCGATCCAGAATCGAGTAGTTTGCGAAAAAAGAAGAGCAATCTTTTCCAACCGATTAGGTTAATAAAACATGTTTTAAGTAAACATGAACAAATAATCGCATGTTGCATGAGCCAAAAGCCCAAACACCTACCCTCCTTCCATTCCCGCACATCCGAACCCTCGTGTCCTTTCCCCCGCAGCCTCCGCACAAAGCTTGGTTTCGGCACCGGGTCACCGTTTGATCAGCTGGGAAGAGTCAAGCGCATCGTCGCCTTCACCATTTGTTCCGACTCCGGTTTCAAATGTCTCGCATCGCCGGTAATGATGGGGATAACATCACTCCGCCTCCCGGACCCCTCGACAGAGCAACAAGGAATCGCTTAGCAAAATGTATGAGGTTACGACAGAAGCACAGCCTAAACAAATTTTATGGAGGCTATTAAGAGTCACGGCCCGGCCGCCGCCTCAATCCGTATGGCACCTTCACCGTAGAAGAAGACGAGGATGCCAACCCCACTCTCGCCGCCTGATTACACCAGGATGCCGCCACCCACCTCCTATGGTGCCACTACCAGAACCCATGCTCCTCGATTTTCGGGTCAGCCGCCTCCCCAACCACGTACCACCGGATCCATGCAGCCCGACGGCACAAATCTGGGGGCAAAATCGTACGGAATGTCTTCTCATGGTTGGGGCTATCTCGAATGCCACAGCCTAATCGGGATCCCGCCTCGCCCGGAACCGATCAATCCGGACCTTCACAACAATGCCTACAGCTCGGAATGCCGCCGCAACTTGGTTCTGGGCCACGCCGTGAGCCCTCCTCGTAGACAGTACTAGTTCACCAAGCCCTCACACAAATCCATTCCTCACTCAGACTTCTACGGGTTACCAAGCCTCCATCCCTGTCATCCGAATCACCAGACCGCAGCATTCCCCTGGTTACACACCTTCACCACAGGCCTATGCAATTCAACAATCCGGGACAAGCAGAAATTCCCGCACTCAAGCCTACTTACGGGCCCCACTGGAAATCCAAGTTATCCGGCTACATCTGGTCGCCCTCCACCTACTTTGCCGCTTGAAAATCAACAAAGAAGCCGCAAGGTTCTATCCTTTTGCTCAGGCTCCTACTCATGCTCCCTGTGGTAACTCACCCAGACAGTTTTCACCTACGTCCCCGGATCGGCCGTTCCTCCACCCGCCCGCCTCCAAGCAGTAGCTCCTCTCTAGCTCGCCCCACTAGCTTGAATGCCACGGTTCCGCCACAAGACCCTCATCCGGCCCGGTTCATGGAACAACACAAGGAAATGAAAGCGCAGATCGCCGAACCGATCGCCAAGAAGTCCGCCTTCCGCTCCTAGCTGCACCCTGACTCCATTGTTCCTCTCGCCCCCACAAATTCGTGATGCCTAATCTGGATCTCTTTGATGGGACCGCATGTCCGAAAACCCATTTGGACACATATACCCCGGCGATGAAAGCCAAAGGATGTACCAATCAGCAGCTTGATGGCCGACTATTTCGCCTATCCTTGAAGTCCAAGGCCTTAAAGTGGTTCTTCCGTTTGAAACCCCGGGGCCGTGGCTACATGGGACCAGATTACCAATGCCTTCACGTAAAAATATAAGGCCAACTTGGAATGGGAAACAAATAGAGTTGACCTACAAACAATAGCAACGCCCGATGAGAATGTTGGGACTTCTACAAGCGGTGGAATCTCGAAACTCAAGTGAAATGGCCATCCCTCCTTCCGAAGAGGAACAACCGGACATTTTCCAGTCATGCTTGAAACCACATTCGAGAGCCTCCTCGCTCACTTCCCATACTCAGACTTACTGCCATACGGTTAACTCGCAGCCTAAGTTTGAAAAGGCCTACACCGCAACCGGCCGCCGCACTCGCCTACGCATATCGGGCTCCTCCTACAAACACGCCTCGCTCCCGCCAAAGGCAAAGAAATGATTAACTATGCGGGACAAGAATGCAACAACACGACTTCTTTTGCTCCCTTAAAACCAAATGAGCCTGCACCGCGGGTCATAAATCTTGAAAACTTTGGAATGCCTCTCGAATGACATCTTTAGGGGATCGGAAAGAAGGCTTGCCGCGGCCTTGGAGAATTTCCAACCCAGAATCCGAATGCTCCCATGGATACTACAAAGTATTGTGCTTTTCATCAAGCTCACTAGACATCCGATCGACAACCGCTTTACTTCGAAAAAGGCAATCCAGGCTAATAGAGCAAGTGAAAGTTGGAAGGCCCCGAAGCGGCCTAACACAAGCCAAAAATCCTCTCGCCAAGGAACCATAATCGTGTGAATATGATTGAATGCGGAGAATCTTCGCATACCCACGAAGATGCCGATGAAGGTCCCCAAATACCCGTGGCCAACCTCAAGCCGAGGATCCCGACCCGGATTCCCTCGCCTTGAGGATATCGAACGAATCAACTCCATCTTGGTCTCATGTCGAGACTCCTTGCAAGAATACGAGGCCCGGCTATTTCTCGGATAAAAGGAAGGCCGATACCGAAGAACCGGGGCTGTTCCGCCGTAACATGAAAGAACCATTTACGCAAGATGGTTAGAACAATCGAGAAGAATCGAACAAGAAAGCTTCCGGCGGGCGCCCGTACTCAGGCTTATCAGAAGAAAGAGGCCGAAGAGCATCCGGAGCTAGTACACTTCTGCAAATTAGCTTTGGGAGAGCCCGAATATGATCCCGAGAACAGTGAAGAATCGGAAGAGGAGGATTCCTTCTATATCCTACCCGGTGTCAAATACGTGCCACCCTCTCACTCTTCCCCCGCAATTTCGGGAGGAGAAGCCGAGTCACAATTGCCACTTCCGGAATGGGAACATATGACAATTTTTGCGGCCGCACGCACCCATATTCCCCAACGGTTTTGATCGGCGTTCCTCTCCGCCGAAATCCCGGTAGTATGGGAAGAAGATTCCGATGACGCGATGATGATGATGATGACGAGAGCGAAGAGTCAACCGAGGCCCCGATCCGGAAACAATCTGGAACAATCATGCCGAAATGAGCCTACTGGGAGCCGTGCACAATGGTCGGTTATCAAGAAGCGACGACGAAGAAACTTCGGAAGACGAATATGAGACCGAGGACACGAAGGCCATGAAGTTTCATGGATCTCGAGCACGTGGATGTCTTAGAATTCAACACCGCCTACCATGCTTTGGGGAAAGGATTCTCGCATATCCGATCCAAGTGATAGTTGAAGATTTGCTAGAAAGAGGAAAATCGACTCCCATTCTCCCAAATGAGAGAATAACCCCGTCGATCAAATCCGCCCGAAAGCAAGGTAACGATCCTTATCGTGGTTACCCAAGAAGAGGTCACCTTCCCCGAATGTATGTCGCCTTTCGTAGAAGTCCTAGAAACCGGCATGATACCGGATGCGCCTCCAACACAAAGTGCTATAATCATCTCCAACTCGAATATTACGTAAAGGAACCGTAATGGCCGCACTATACCTGGATGAAATCGAAAAGCCGCCGAGTCCCGACAATAGCGACTCTTGTTGCATGATAACAATGAGCAAGGCCGGCCATGAGAGTGAATCGGAGGACGCCCTAGCTCTCGCGGGCCATCCAAGGGGCAACAACACAACCCCAAACCCAAAAGCTCGCGACTTGGGAAGAAGCATAAGGGGCCGCCCAGAAGGGGCCGCATGCCAGATAATAAATTTCCCTCACTGTCACTAGACTCCGTCGTAACCAAAGGCCAATAGCCAAAAGGGCTCCCCGTTGACCTTAGCAAAGATTGAAGAAATCCAGCCAAGAGACGACCGATGAGGAAGTTAATCGTTGACCCGCTCCGGGCGCATCTTCCAAGGAAATCCCAAGACAGATAAAAAGGCCACAGATCAAGCACCGAAAGAAGATCGCCGCCCCTATGCTAAGACAAATGAAACTCCGCATCCCGAAAAGAGGATCCCGTGCTCACCCGCTTGAAGCAAACACAGCCAACATTTCCTCCGGTCTCTACTCACTTCGTCCTATCCCCATAAGCCGAAGCCGGAAGAAAGCCCGGCTCGCACTCGTGCCTATTGATGCTACTCCCGATGATGTGGTACAACTAATTGGAAACATCCATTACGGGAATATAATCACTTTCACGTATCTCGACCTCCCTCACTTGGGGCCGATCATAACGAGCCTCTCTTCATCACGCCCGCTCGGATGAACGACGCCTCCTCGGGTCCTGGTTGATAATGGGTCCGGAATGAACATTCTTCCCGCAAAGATCATGAGCTTGCTCGATATCAAGACTACAGTACTTGAAGCCTTCTTCTCTCACGTCAAAAGCTTACGACTCAACATCCCGAGCTCCCTGGAGTCGCCACTTTAGACCTCTCGGTTTGGACGTAAAATTGATACCTGTGGAATTCCGTGTTATCGACATCCCGATTACTTTCAATGCCTTATTTGGGAAGACCTTGGCTGCACCAGTCAAGGGGGTCGCCTCAAGCCTCCACCAAAGTGTGTGAAATTCATCTCAAATGGGGACCCGACAACCATTTATGGGGATTTAGTCACTTTAGAGGGCACGTATACAAAGGAATACCTATTCTAGAAATCAAACATGACGAGGAAGGTCACATGCTAATGTGCTTCACAGCCGAGCCTCCCAAAGCCCAAGTGTGCAACATAGATCCGACGGTCACGGATAAAATCCCACCGGTCTTGAAAATGATGAGAAAATGAGCTATCTACCCGGCCTCGGTCCTGGGAAGCACCAACAAGGAACCTCACAAACTCATCGAGGTGAAAGGACGTAATACTCGCCACGGCCCGGGATATGAGGCCTCCTCACGACACCGCAAAGGAAAAAGATTTGAAGCCGCCACAGAAAGGTCCTTGGCCGACAACCCTAAATCTCTCCCCTTCAGTCCTAGTTTGGCTGACTACTTTGTAAGGGGTCCCACACAACCAGGAAACATCAAAGAGCCCACTCCTACGGCAGAATGGCTAAATCTACAGGATAGCCTCAACAAGTTTAGAGGAACCAAGGCTAACCCGGTCCGTAGAATGTTCCTGGACCTACCCAAGACACCTGGGGCTACCACTACCATGAAGAATGAGTATACCTTCAGAGGCGCGCCCGACCTGGTGGAACAGTTCGAGAAGCTCACAACCACTATTCCTACTGCCCAGGAAGACCCGAAACCTGAATTCGAATTGACAGTGCCAAAAGCTAAGGCCACGGAATTTCCCTCAGATGATTGGGATGGTCTCGCATGCAAAGAATTGTTCGAAGAAGAGATACAAAGCGTACTCGATTGATCTCGGCTCGGTCCAAGAGATGATAGCAAAGAATTGAGAAAGGAAAACAAAAAACAAGATGCTCCCGAGTCATGAGGCCACCAACCGATGACGCTAAAGAATTGGGAAACCCTCTCAGGCCCGTCCGCGACCAAGGAGGAAATGATCACCAAACTTGGATTGGTCCCCCGTCCCTTTGTGTCAATCTAGGACAAGTCCTCCCAGTCTCTCTTTGTTAAGATCGAGTCTCTAGGGTCGTCCGACGGCCTTACGCCTGAAGACTACGAGTCTGTAGCAAGCGCCGTATTCCTTTTCGTTTTCAATGAAATGACGAACCTTTCTGAGTATCCCTCGATTGTCACTTTAACTAATGATGAATTAGTTAATAAAAAAATTTTTAATAATAATTCATTAGATAAAAAAAAGCAGACACATTAAACAAAAAAAATCAAACAAAAAAAAAATCTTTAAGCAGGTTGTCCGGAAAGAGGAAAATCGAGCCCAAGCTGCCGAGGAGATTTTGACGAGTGTGAATTTGGGAACTGCGGAAGAGCCTAAAGAGACGCAGATTGGTCATTTATTCGAAGGAATCGGAAAGGATGCTCGCAAAGTCCTACAAAATCCTCAACTCAAGGAAAGTAGCCCTCTTCATCAAAGAGAACATCATATGCAGATACGGGTTGCCAGCCGAAATCATTTCGTATAATGGATCCCACTTCGAAGGGGAATGTGAAAATTGCCGGCATGAATTCCGAATAACCCGTCACAAGTCATCTCCCTACAGGCCCCAAACCAACGGAGCTGTCGAGGCAAAGCAAACAAGACTCGAAAATATCATCCGGAAAATGGCCGTCCAAGGCGTAGATTGGCCCGAGAAGTTACACCCGGCACTCGGGGCTGCGTAACACGCCGAACGGCAACCGGGAAACACCTTTGCCCTCACATACGGAATGGAAGCCGTACTCCCAATCGAGCCGGAAATACCTCGCTCCGTATACCGGGAAAGCCGATCAACGAGGTCGAATGGCCTGCAGTCGCTACGATGAATTGGCCCTACTAGGACGAACGCCGACCGAAAGCCATGGAACACATCCGAGCCTACCAAGGAAGAATGGCCAGAGCCTTCGACAAGAAAGTAAAGCATCGGGAGATCCGAGAAGGTGATCTCTGCTTTTGAAAGAAAAGCCCCCACCCGTATCAACCCCTCGCAAATGGGAGCCCGTATGGGTCGGGCCATATGTCGTCCGTAAGATCTTCTCTCTCCTGAGGAGCCATGCAACTTGCGTACCTCGACGGAATCCCTTTGTACACCCAAAGGAATGGTGACAAGCCGCGCGTATACTACGCGTAAAAAAAAAAAAAAAAAAAAAAAAAAAAAAAAAAGAGTGCTAAAAGAGTAATACCCAACTAGGTTAGAAACCCGAAAAGGGCGGCCTAGGTAAAAACAGGTTGCACCAAACAAAAAAAAAAAAAAAAAAAAAAAAAAAAAAAAAGAGCGCTAAAAGAGTAATACCCAACTAGGTTAGAAACCCGAAAAGGGCGCCTAGGTAAAAAACAGTGGTTGCAAAAAAAAAAAAAAAAAAAAAAAAAACAAAAAAAAAAAAAAAAAAAAAAAAAGGGTTCACCAAATCAACTACGAAGACCCGAGCTCCTCAAAATGCAGGGGAACGTAGGGCGGAAACGGTTCGGTCTAAAGCACAAATAAAAGCCATACTTTGACATCAATACAATTGATCGACCATGAAAGCGTCTCGAAAAACTCTAAAGCAATTCAAATATTCATTACAAGTTAAAAGCTCTTTCACGAGTCTAAGCCCGATTCATTCCTACAACCGGCAACCCGCTAAAAGAAAACTAAGATACATAATCAAACTAATGTGTTCGCCATGACAAGAAAGGGATACTGAAACCTCGAGTCACTCCAAGCCACTCAGTATCGGCCTCTCCCCTCTTCTTCCCCCTTCTCGAGTCTTCTTTTTCCCGAACAGAAAATGTCGTGTTCCTCCTACCAAGCCTCGGTATAGGGACAATGGTCTATCAAACCAGCTCCGTCGTGGCCTTAGTAGCCCTAGCGTCATCCCTCATCTCCTCGTAACCTAGCCGGTAGCATAGGAGCCCTCCTCTCCGTCTCTTGACGTAAGCCTCATAATCGGCCACGCGTCTCCGCTCCGCCACGAGGGCTGGCCCTCGCCTCGGCCCCCTCCTCCTCTCCGAACCGGTCGTCCTCCGCACCCACAATGGCCTCACGCCGTCTCAAAATAGCCACCCGAGTCTCTCCTGCATGCCTCTCATACCAATCAGTGTACCAAGTGGTCGTGAACACCGGTCTCTGACGCCCGAGGATAACCCGAGGAGGAAAGGCATCATACCTCCACGCCGGGAAAGAAATGGAAACACTGAGGGATCATCCATGGAAACAGGAGCCACCACCCCGGTGGCTATATCATCAAAGCCCTCCAAAGGAACCTCCGGCTCCGTGCCAAACTGTCTCGTAACTAAAGCCGGAATATAGAAGCCGGACCGAGAAAGCCCCCTAAGCATGACCACATGGGACCCATCTCAAGCACTCGCGAGTCTCCACCCGCCAACGAAGGCACCGACCATCTCGATATCTTTTTCACCGGGGCGACCTCGCCATCCAACGCTCCCACGGTAGCCTCCCTGATCATCAAAATCTACATCAACACCCTCTCTCCGGCAAAAGTCCAAGGCTCGATCATATCGAGAGTTTCCCGAAGAACCCCCAAACGCTCCATCGCCCACTGTGGTCAAGAGGAACGGGCTGCCCCGTGCATATAACAATACCGGCCTCCTCCGGTAGCGCCCTAATCTCGATTGAGCATGAAAAGTCTCCCTGGGTCAATCAAAGGAACGACATCTCGCCTGTGCGACAGGGCGTGGGGAATCGACAACATCCAGCAAAGTACCGATGGCAACATCCCAAAGTGAATAGAACATTCATGAATCAATGGTGCCAAAACATACAAAGTGCAAAAGGCATCCCAATAGGGCATCATCCACCAGCCTAGGCCCCCAAATCTGCTTCGGGAAGACCGGAAATATCGAAATGATCGGGACCACGGATCATACCTTGCGCTTTCCTCCGGGGAAAGATGAAGGGAGGACGCACACCCGGTCAACAAAAGAAGCCTCCTCCTGGACAGTGGAACCGCTATCTCTTCCACCTCCGGACCTCCAAGCAAGGCCTCGAAATTCTTCCACAACTGGGCCAACAAATCTCTATTGAAGGAAAGGCAAAAGACATGCCTTCTAGTGTCCCAAAATGAAGAAGAAGCCCTCAAAAGCTCATAATCCGGAACCAATTCCTTGAGAGACCATAAGCACTCTTCACCTTGTACCTTTCTTCAAAGAAGGACCTCCTCTCATGCATAATCTCCTAGTAACCAATCCTTGAACTTGTTTCGAAGAATGACATTTGGGATTCTTTGGGACAATTTTGATGGAGCTTTTCTAAAAGTTTTCCATGGTTTTTCTCTCTTTCTCCCCGAAAAATGGCCGTTTTGACCGGAGGTTGAAGAGGGATATTTGAATTTGAAAATAAAGCAAGACCAAAATCTCGAACCAAAATTAAAGGACAATGTCGTAAGCCGCCCCTATCCGCGCGGACAAGATTGTCACGTTTTAAAAAATTTCGCAACAGCCAAGCCGCTACATCAAAAGAGGAAGATTCTGGCCCCTAAGCAGCCTCGAAACCTCGTGGTAAAAAAATCTCTCCCCAAACCAGCCCATATACCAAACACCCTTGCAAAAAAACTCCAAGGCTCCGTGCAACACCGCATTCGCACCGCATTGCATCTTCATAAAACAAAATCCCAAATTATTTATGATTCCAAAAAAAAAGAGTGTGCATAAAAAAAAAAACAAACAAACATAAATAAAATCCTAAATTATTACATCCCAAAAAAAAAAAAAAAAATGTGCATGTTTCGTACAAATCTAAATCTCAATCTCAAATCTCGAAAAAATAAAAATCAATCGGAGTCTCCAAACCGCCCGATGCCTGCTCCCGCCCTCTTGTGACGCCGGCCCGCCCTCTCAGAGCTCCCGAAAATCTCGGCTCGTAATCGCGCTCCCTTCGTCTCCGTAAAGAGGCTCATCAGACCAACCGGTACGTTTCTCGATAGGGCAAGCCGAGACTCGCGAAAAATCGTATCCGAAGGTGAAGCGCGGCCGACTCCTGGACGCACGAAGACGACCCGCCATGCCGCGCATACGTGTCCTCGCCCGTGTGGATCCCCTGTGGCACGACGTGATCCCATGTTGAATCGCGTGGGATCAAGGAGAGGAGATAATGCGGCGGGCGTCCTCCGGGCTGAAGTCTCCCTGAACCCACAGGGGAAGCCTCCCCTGCCTGCACAAAGCCGGCGCCGTGGCCGCTCGCGCTAGCCTCGAGGAGCCCCCGCAAGCTACCTCATCCTCCCGATGAATCTCGGCCTCGATCACTTTCTTGCTTCACGCCTTCGACGACCACCTCCGAAAACCGCACAAAAGCAAAAGCGTCAAAAAAAAAGGAAGTGATGCTAAAGATGATGAAACAAAAGAAAGAAAAGAAAAGGGGAAAAGGTGAAGCCATACCTTCATACCCGGACTAGGGCCGGAAAGCTCGTGGAAGTCGCCGGCCGAGGGATTCGCACCCTCACCCCGACCCCATCCTAGATATAGGAAAAACCGGGCCCGAGGGTGTCACGGGATCCCAAGCCCTCCCTATCCAGGAACCCGAGGCATCCTCAGCTCTCCCCAAGACGAATACCGCATACGGCTCAATCGCCACGAAATCCGAGAAGTGCTGGCCGGATCTCGTAATCATCCTGCAGTCACGGACCGGACGCTTCGGGTGCATCATCATATCGGCGTGAGGCTCCACCGGTGTCCCTCAAAGGCGACACCCACGCCATGCTGGCGCTCGTCACCCTCTCTCCCGTATAATATGCATCGCATGTCAGACCTCAAAAATCCTCCGCGCTGCACGCTCCGTATCTCGCCGCTCTTCGCCCGGCGCTTCACTCCCAAAGCGATCCTGTGGGAAGAATATCATCCCCTCATCCGTCTCGGCCTCCGCCAAAGGAAGGCAATCCGCGTACTCGAGGGTCGTACGCCCCCGGAGCTTATCTTCTCCCTGGCATGCTTGGACCAAGCACCGCATGGCCGGATACGCCCTCGACGTGCATTCGCCTGGCCGCCGCCACACATCGTGACGTGGAAAACTCCAACGCCCATACCTCGCTAAAGGTAAAAATCCAATCAATCCAAATAAGAAGAAAACCGTGCGTGCTCAAAAAAAGAGGGAAAGTAAAAAGAGAGCTTATACCTCCGTGAGCAAACTCCCGAAGCAAGTAGTGAGCTCAATAAACTCTTCCGCTGTACCTATCAAGAGCAAAGTAAAGCTCGTCGCCCGGCCTCTCTCCCCCACGAGACACATTCCTCCGCCGTCTCCATGTCCTCCAAGGACCTCAACAAGGCAAAGACCGCCGTCCCTCGCATTGCCCAAAGAGCGTGCTCGAAAAGGCAAACCAATAAGAAGGCCCTCGGCAATCTGATCGGCGCCTGTCCTCTCCTCCCCAGCCCTCGTAACTCACAATGGTCTCCACAATCTTTCCCGTAGACCACCGCATACTCCATCCCCATCCCCTTCGGGAATAGGGAAAATCCCGTAAGAGCTCGCAGATCCGCATCGCTGTAGCTATCGCTGCTACTCTCAATGCTGCGTCCATTAAAGTGACATCAAGCCCGTGATCGGCAGCTGCAATCGGAGGGCGCAACTCGTAGCCTCGCCCCGGTAAGAAGTGAAAAGGTGTGGGTCGCATGCCCCACCGGGGTTGCCGCGCCAGAGCAAACATCAAGCTCCTAAGCTTCTTGGGGTGTGGAACTCGACCCCCGCTCCTCAAGCACTCGACGAACTCCCAAAAGCCCCGTCTCTCGACAACAATCTGGGTCTCGACTCGCAAAGTTCTGACGTATTGCTACCCATGCCTATTATCTTCTCGGACATTACCGAAAAGTCGAAAACGTCATTCGCGCAAGCGAAATTCTGCCAAAATTCCGTTAGGAAGGCTTCGAAGAAGACGAGACTTTCCCGGTATTGCCTTGACTATAATCCACTTTGCATTCAGCTCGTGGCGTTAAAAGTTCCTAAGTGACCCGCTAGACCCGTTAGGAGCGTTCTTCTCTCTCGGTCGGTGGGATCCACGTGCCCTATGGGAGGACCTAGGCCCTCTCGTGGCCGTCCACCCTCGGGAGGTCGAAATACAGTGGAAACGAGGGGCTTATAGTAACGTAGCTGACCTTGGGAACCCACTGATCCAGGATCTAGAGTAGTTGCAAAAAAAGAAAGGCAAAACCCCTTTTCCAACCAAATAGAAATAAATAAAAGACATTGTTTTAAGTAAACTTGAACGATTAATAGAATCATAATTGCATGGTCCTATCTCTAAAATCCCTAATCGAGACCTCCTCGTTCCGATCTCCGATTTTTCCATCTCGACCTTTCGCGGTCAAATCCCTAATCGTGACCTCCTCGGTCCGATCTCCGATTTTCCATCTCTCCCTCTTTCCCGGTCAAATCTCTAATCGCGACCTCCTCGGTCCGATCTCCGATTTTCCCATTTTGCCCATTCGTGGTCAAATTTCTAATCGCGACCTCTTCGGTCTGATCTTCGATTTTTGATCTCGGCCTTTCAAGGTCCAATCTTTCCCGATCAATTAGGATTAGGAGAAAATGTGTTTTAAGCAAAACTTAAGCAAATAAGTGCATGTTACTTGAGCCTTCAGTCTAAACACCTACCCCGAGTCTAAACCTTGTCTACCTCCGAGTCTAAACCTTGTCTATCCCTTTCCCGCAGCGAGAAAGAAGTGGGTGAGAATACCGGCCAGCGGCTTTGCACGGAAGCCTTAGGTTCGGACAGCCCGGCATAACCGAATCGGCCGGTAGAGTCGAGTCGAATGGCAGTATTTGAATGTAAAACAAGTGAGGGTACAGGAAGTCCAGATGGTTAGGAAGGAAGTGTTATTTCGGCTTTGGAAAATGCCCATAAGGTTCATAAAGAGCAGGCAAGTTATCATTGCTCATCAACGCTATCTCCGCCGCCAAGGAGTTCAAGTACCAATTGAGGCAAATGGTTCTTTGGTCATGGTCAAAGATGAGACATCAGAAACAGTGATTTCAGTCCCTTCATCCTATAACCAATACCCTCTATCCTACAGCCAATACTCTCCTCCATCCACATATGATCCCCTGCCAAGGACTACTCCTTTTCAGTCCTTTCCAACACCCCAGGCCATCAGGGCCCCATCGCCCTCAGCTCCTCAGAACGGATTGGGCTTCACCCCACCTGTCCCTCAGTTTCAGCAATACCTGCCAGTTTATGCTCCAACTTCACATAATCAGTTTGAACTATGTGGATATGTTCTGAAGCCCCTATACCCACCTGAATGCAGTCATGAGTTGCCAAAAGAAAATCCGGATGATTCAAGTTTTCAATTTATTGTCACCTACGGATTTAATGAATTCAATGATCGATTTCACCCGATTTGCTCTGCTGTGGTTCCCTCTGCTGATAAAAATCACATTGCGAGTTCAGAACTTCCGAGAGTCCCCGTTGACCCCCATGTGGCAATATTGATGGAGCAAGGGAAACAAATGCAAGAGAAGCTTGACCTCATGACGAGTATCAATACTCCCTTGACCCAAGACGTCGAACCAGGCAAGGAAATGACTCCACCAAGCATAACCCAATGCCACCAGCATCAAGCACCAACCGTACCCAGCTCAGCGCCAGTTCCTCACAAAGGAAAGAGTGTCGTAGCCTCCTTCAGCCAAATCCAACAAATGAACCAATTGGACAATGGAAATCCAAGTCTTGAGAACAACAATGTCTCCCAAAAACTCCGCTTTGACAATGCGGAGATGCCTTTAAGCAAGATTCTGGAAGAGCTAATGAAAGAAAAGCTGATAAAGCCACTAGAGAATTGGAAGCCCAAGAACCCCAACGTTCGGGTGGATGAGTCTAAGCATTGTCTTTTCCATCAATACCCTGGACACGACACTGATGATTGCAGCTATTTGAAGTATTGGATCCAGAAATTGATGGAAGATGGGAAGCTCGAGAACCTCCATGGGCCAAAAACAGAAAGCTATGGTAAGAGGTCGATTCAGGAAGTGCAAGGTCAGAAACGTCAGCCTGATGATTTTGGGATGCCCATGAGCAAAGTTTTCGACAATTTGGTGAAATGAGGCCTTCTCACACCTCTCGGGAATTACAAGCTGAGAAACCCAAGTAAAGTTGACAGGACCAAGTTCTGTGAATACCACAATCATTATGGTCACGTGACAGACAAATGTTTGGATCTGAAGAAAGAAATTTAATGGTTGATCTACGAAGGAAAGCTCAAGTTCCCTGGCAATCCAATCAGCGAAGAGTAGCTAGACTAGGGTCTACCTATCCTTAAGTAAGACTAAGAAGAAATATAGTCTCTCAGTCAACCTTCGTAGGTTCTAGTACTTTTCTCTTTCAATCAAGTCCTCCACGGACATTGTAATTAATCTTAAATTTCCTATAAAAGAGTTTTCTTCTTTTCTTGCTAGACTTAAGACATTATTTGCACACCTACATTACATTTAATGAAATGGTTTTATCTTATATGATCACTTGCATTGCTAAACAAATAATCTCCCGAAATAATTAACGTTTTGATTAATCAGTGTGAGAAAGTTAACTAATGCCTTCCCCATACACTCTCCTTACCTCACAAAAGGCCTTCATCCAGCCATACACTTTCCCAATCATGTCCTCACCATCACCTTGACCTAGTCAACGACGGCGGCATCTTCAAAAGACAACAAAAGGCCACTCAGCTTCGAAAGATTGACCCCATGTCGACAACAACGTTCAAGCAGGGGCTCGCCTTGGCCCTCAGGTGCTTCAAAATATATAAAAAAAAAAGAAAAGAAAAAATCTTAGTGCAAAAAGAGTAATGCCCAGCTAGGCTGAAAATCCCAAAAAAGGGCGGTCTAGGCAAAGGACAGGGTTGCACATAAAAAAGAAAAAATCTTAGTGCAAAAAGAGTAATACCCAGCTAGGCTAAAAATCCCAAAAAGGGCGGTCTAGGCAAAAAAAGGGTTGCACATAAAAATAAAAAGAAAAAAATGAGGCCAAGGACCCAGCGTCACCAATCAAAAGTTTGACGGACAGACAAAGTCAAAGCTCGAAGAACAAGATGTTGTCGATAACAATTGGGCGGTCGAAGCAAAGGCAGAAGCATTTCATAAGCCTGTAGGCACGTGCAAATCCTTTCTCCCCCAATGAAAGAGGAAGCAATCAGAAGCAGTCGTCCAAGAATGACTTGGTCAAGGAATCATCCTGAGGCCCACGCCTCATCATCCAATCTTCTCATCCGAGCCTTTTCACTAAAGGAACCACAAATCCCATTTCCCAAAACCAAACACAGTCCGACCAAGGCCGAACTACGGCGACCTGAGCTCCTCACAATGAGGGGAACGTAGGCAACCAGAAATGGTCCGGTCATAAGCATATTCAAATCCCAGAGAATTCGGCCTCATCAAATGACCTCTCCCATAGACACAGTCAAATCCCAGAAAACCCGGTCTAATCAATGACCTCCCTATACACAAAACCTTTCTTTCACACCCATCCAACCTTGATCCGCGACATCAGTTGACTTTCTCCTCATGACTGATAAGAATATTTTTTCATATCGAGATTAGTGGTTGAATAACCCGAATATTAATAAAGGGTTTTAAGCAATCTTGTGATCATTGTAAATGAAAGAAGTTTTCAGATGTCTTGACAAGTCTTCCTTTTCTACATCTTAGGAAAAATAGTGCTAAACACTGATTTTCTGTCAGCAGGGGCTTCCATACACTTTTACCAACCTTTCTACGCTTATACTCTCTCAAAAGAGTCAAACCCAAAGCGAGTTTTTGTGCCTACGTCAAATAAGGCCATCAAAATAACACAAAATCGGGATCTATTCCCATCTTTCGAAAAATATGCCCCTGCATGTATATATCTTCCTAAAATTCTTCTCTTCGTCCACATCTTCTTAAGGTTGACTGAGTGTGACTAAAGAAAATAAGAGAATAAGTACAAAAGGTTAGGTTTTTCCCTCTTCTGCTACAATTCGCATTAGGGCTGCCTTGACACTCTGGAGCTTTGCCAAGCCATTTCCTTAGACTGGGGCTTCTTCAGCCAATTTTTGGGTCCGCATCGGGTTTCTCACCATGTCACAAGATGGATTCAGTTTTGTTTAGATTAACCTAAGGATCACTTTCGCAGTACCAATCATATTGGGATTTTTGCTAGGTCATCAGATTGGGGCTTCACTAAGTCATTTCTAAAACTTCGCCTACTCAGTTCATCCAACCGGAGCTTTGCCAATGAAAGGATCTTTCCTTGCTTTAATAGAACATGGGGCTTTGCAGAAAGTTTTTCCTCAGACCGGGGCTTCGATAAGTTGCATCCATCCTCAGAAGAGAGGTTTGGTCACTTCGACATCTGCTTTAGTCTTTGGTGGTAAAAGCCTGTCAGCATCAGCTTCAAATGCCAGAGTGTGAGAAAGGAACATTCATCGAGACCCGAGGTTTAAACCCAGTCTCAGCCCAAGAGGGAATTCTAGTCCACGTTGACAACATCTCAGCAACAACAGCAGTTCAGTCCGCACCCAAGGGATACGACCCCACTTGCTTGAAACCCGTCTTAAACAATTTTCAAACACATTCCATATGTACATCCAGACCCAGTCCCTACCATTGTTTCCAAGAAAAAATCACCCCTAGGCTCAAGTAACGTGCCAATTGCTAATAATAACATTTTCTCCCAAAAGCGCCTCCGTTACTTCCGTTATAACGAGATAACGCCAGGCGACAGTTTCCTAATTGTCAAAAATCTAACTTTAGCTACCTCTATCACAGATTGAGAAGTATGCTCAAGTTTTCCAGCTATAGCTGCCTCTATCTATTCGATAGTGACGTAAGCTTTAGCTTCCTCAGGTGACAACCTCCATTAATTGTCAAAACCTCAAGGATCCTAGACACTGTTCCTAACTATCTAGATGAGGCTTGAACTACGACCAAGGCTTGATTCCTCCGGGATACGTAGGTAGCCTTTCATAAAGGTCCAGCCATCCGACCACATTGGTCACCCTTTTCTTTCACCATTCCTCAATGGTGCGTAAGCTTTTCATAAAAGTCCAACTATATGACCACATTGGTCACCCCTTTTTTATTTGGCACATTCCTAGTAGGATTGGCCGCTTGACCTCCTGGGTCACCCCGTTTCCATCCTTATAGTAAGGGACCAATATCTCTTTGCCATGGCCCCGAAGGGATCAGGTTTGTGACCTCTTTGGTCACCCAATTCCAACCCGTGTCGGCAATTCCAGTCCAATTCCAAAGTTTATGAAAAGTGCAGTTCAGGCTATGTATGTCACGCGACAAATCTGGCCACATGGCATATTAGGTCGCGCGACATACCAAGCCAACATCAGATATCAGCAGCCTGCTGTATGCTGCATTCCCCAGGGCACTCCCCGACTTGTCATTAGCTGCAAACATCAGTCAACCACTTTGCAAACGACATGGGAGAGGGTTCATTTACCCCATGTACACTCATGCATCCATCCACCTGGTGCATATACAAGCCAGAAATCCATTCAAGCCATCCAGTTCAAGCCATTTATCATACCATCCTCATTTCATAAACTCATGCAACAGAAGGAGCTAACAATGTACATACAAAATAAAAGAGACCAAGTCTAAAAGATGTGCATAGCAAAATAGCGTGATATGTTTTCCCTAAAAGGGTACAATAACCAAAAAGTCATAATAATCTAGGGGGGAAGGGGGCTACTCTGAACCATCTTCATCATCCTCCAAACCATCTTCATCATCATCTTCATCCTCGTCGTCATCCTCAGCCTCCTCAGGCTCGTCATCAGGATCGTCAGAAGGTGCCTCGTAGGCTACGGTCCCCATGCGATAATAATCATCAAGCTCAGTGATAACAGCAGAATCAAGCTCGTAGTCTGTGGCTGTCTCAGCCCCACCATCCTCATCATCATCATCGTCAATCTCAACGGGTCCGTGAAGAGGCACATTTGGATTCTTTGTCCGAGGCGTCGGTCCACTAATACCCCCGCTGGTGCCCACGTCATCAGAGCGGCTCTTCTTCTTTCTTGGTTGGCCAGGTGGAGAGATATCGATCGAACCCTGTGACCGGCACTAGTTCTTCCAAAAGCTCACGCCTTTCTAGAGCTTGTCAATCATGCCCACAGCGCCAGTATAAGCCCTGGTCAAATGCCTGTAAGCACAGGCCGACACATTACAAGCAGACATAATAAATGTCAAAAATGCAGTTATTGATAACAAAAAGGGATGCAAGCAATCCAAAAGACGCAAAGGGCAGTACTTACGGATCTAGAACCTCGCGGGAGCAGCAGACGAGGATGAGTCTGTGACATGTCAATATGAGCTCGCCGCATACGGCCGCCACCCTGGTAATCAATAAAAGTCGGGGGCAAAGGAGGTCTAGCCACATGACCAGTCGAGGGTCCCGCACCCTGAGCACCATAGCCAACTCTGACCTGTGGGGACTGAAGATTCCTAGCCACATATAAGGTGTAATCTCCATCCCGTGTAAAGAGATGTGCCGCCACGCCTACAATCAAAGCATCTACATTCGCCGGTGGCGGGCGGCCACATCCTAGCTGGAGGATCATCAGGGATCCGAGCAGGCATATTGGGCCCATGCTGTCTGTACACCCTCTCTGCTAAGTATAAGGCATCTCCAGACAAACCCACCAGCAGCTTGCGACATTCTGTCAAGTGCGCAGCATGATCCAAATCCAAATCACCATAACGGCCAGTCCAAGGGAATAAACTCAACCTCTGGGGAGTCCCTCTCAAGCATATCAGCGTATCATGATACGAGGCCGTAATCCTGCACCTCACACCCTCCGGTGTCCTGGTCTGTCTCCTAGCATTCTTCGTCCACCGTCTGAGAGCGGGAAAAGTGGTGGCAGGGAACTCATCCCGGATCTGCCATGCATAACAGCCGAAAACCTCGTAGGCCCAAGCCTGAAAAAGAAGAAGAAGTCAAAACAGGGAAAATAATGATAAAGTGAGATGTGCAAAAGAAAAGAAGTCAAGATGAGAGAATACCTCGAAGGCCATGTGACAGCAGGTGAAATACTTCGCCTTCCCTCTGCTAACGTCATCTAGAGCCAAGTACATCTCGGCTAAACCTGCCTCACCCCAGGACAGATTCCCCACGGCATCCCAAGCTCTCAGAAGCTCCAGCAGTGAAATCAGGGCAGTAGATGCGCTGTTGATAAACAGCATGTCAGAAAAACCCACCCATACAAAGGCTCTCGCCAATCTCTCGGCTCTCAGCCGGCTCTCAGCAGGATCATCAACAACAAGGTAGTCCCTACTCTGCTCCCCAATCAAACCATGTAGCTCACCCAGCTCATATCCATTCCCCTTTTTGATCTGGGGAACGAAACCAAGTAAGCTCATAAGGTCGGCATCAGCAATAGGCTGGGGCTCAGCTACCTGTGCAGGCTCATCCATATAGAGTGGCTCAGCCATAAAGGGCAATCCTGTGATGACCGCAAAATCCAACGGTGTGACTGTCGTCTCACCCCAGGAGAAATGGAATGAATGAGTGGTCTCCCACCAAAACTCTCTAAATGCCCTCACCAAATCCACACTCCTCTGGGTGTCTCCAATGGCCTTCACCATCTCAAAAAATCGCCTCAGTCCAATGGCGTAGACCATGCCCTTAGGCGAATGTATCTGCTCCTGGCTGCCTGGCAAGCTCTGCCATAGCCTACCAATCACCTCCGGAGAACCACGGGTGCGCAATCCCTGCAAGTAAACATAGCACAGGTATAAATATCTCATGCTTTTTCTTGAAATCATCTCAAGTGAAAATAGGTCAAAACCTATCAGTGTAGAGCATTCATTTAGCATCACATTTCTTAATTCAATCCATGTTCACATACAAATTTATTGCAGTCTGGAAAATTCAGTTCAAATCGATTTCACCAAAATCAAAAATTTTTAAACCTAGCAAGGGTTACTTACCACAATTTTCTTCCCGACATCCGAGGTGTGTTCATCAAGCTGTGGATAGAAATCCCCTCTTTGAGCTTACGGGATGAATGGCCTTTGGTTCCTCTGAACCCCCTTCCGTCGATTAGCCAACTCGGCGTGTTGTGGAGCCCTCTTGGTAGGGCGAGTTCTAGGAGGCATCTCTCCAACTGAATTGGATTCGAAATGTGTGGTTTCTCTCGATTCCTCTCAATTTCTCTCCGATAGTTGCTCTCTCCTGCTCCTCGTTTTCGTCTCCCTCTCAATTTCAATTTTGATTAAGTTCAAATGACGACTGTGTAAATTTTTAAAGAATCTGTCCACATGGCTTCTTAAGTCGCGCGACATACTAAGCCCCTGTGGCTAGTTTTTACAATTTTGCCCCTGAAGGCTCAATTTTACAATTTTGTCCCCCATAGGCCTGTTTTACCCTTTGTGCCCCTGACATTTCCAATCATTTCCAATCCAGTTTTCCCTCCAGTGCCCCCATGGCCTATTTTACAAATTTACCCCTGTGGCTCATTTTATTTGCCCTTGGCATTTTCAATTCTACTTTCAAATAATTAAATCATCGGGTACGTCCCGTTGCTTTACAAAAACTATCGGGTCCTTCCCACTCTTTTATGAAAAATCATCGGGTACGTCCCGTTGCTTTACAAAAATTATCGGGTCCTTCCCACCTTTCTTTACAAAAAGTTATTGGGTACGTCCCACTTTCTTTACAAAAAATTATCAGGTCCTTCCCATTTCTTTACAAAAATATTATCGGGTACGTTCCACTTTCTTTACAAAAATTATCGGGTACGTCCCACTTTCTTTACAAAAATCATCGAGTCCTTCCTACTTCTTTACAAAATCCATTCTTTCTCGCGATCTCCGTTGTTCCCGATTGAAGGAATAACATTTCGCTCTCTTTCGATCTCCGTTATTCCAAGATGAAGGAATAACATTTCGACCTCTCTCGCGATCTCCGTTATTCCAGAATGAAGGAATAACATTTCGCTCTCTCACGATCTCCGTTATTCCAGAATGAAGGAATAACATTTCGCTCTCTTTCGATCTCCGTTATTCCAAGATGAAGGAATAACATTTCGATCTCTCTCGCGATCTCCGTTATTCCAGAATGAAGGAATAACATTTCGCTCTCTCGCGATCTCCGTTATTCCAGAATGAAGGAATAACATTTCGCTCTCTCGCGATCTCCGTTATTCCAGAATGAAGGAATAACATTTCGCTCTCTTTCGATTTCCGTTATTCCAAGATGAAGGAATAACATTTCGCTCTCTTTCGATCTCCGTTATTCCCAGATGAAGGAATAACATTTCGACTCAGTAAAAGTTCGAACTACGACCTGGATTGATTCCTCTGGAATACGTAGGTAGCCTACTTTAGGTTCAGCCAATTCGTCACATATGACACCCCTTTCCCCAGTGGATTCCGAACTACGATCTGACTTGATTCATTCGGGATACGTAAGTAGCCTTCCAAAGGTTCAGCCACTCGACCACTTTGGTCACCCAATCCGTCTCGGCATTCGCCAGATCGGATCCTTTTCTATCGACAACCCCACTCGCCCTGCAAGTGACGTTGCCGAGGGGCTTCTGTAAGTACCCAAATCTGGCTCATGCCTTCCGGTTAATTTTCCCGGCAATTCCCCGGACTTTCCTAAAGTTCAGGAGCAATTCGGGAACTATTCCGAACCTTCCGAGGGGTGAAGGGACTGCTTGGAATTAAAGAAACACGTTTTTCTTTTATGCAGAATTCCCTTCTAGAAGCTGCCACCTTGCAGGCTTCTAGAAGGTAAATGGATAAGGCTTGTTATGTCGTGCGACATACCATGCCAGGGAGAATTCTAGAAACTGCCACCTTGCATGTTTCTAGAAGAAAAGCGGTTATGGCTTGTGATGTCGTGCGACATACTAAGCCACTACCATGCAGCCTATAAATAGAGGCCTGCACCTCTCATTTTGGGGGAGCCTTTTTCACTACTCAGTGTCACTCTATAAGAAATACGCCCAGGAGCCTAGTCCCTCCTCACATACCCCCCAAAACACATACTAATCCTCTCAAATCACTCACCATTCAACTAATCCAACATACACTTCCCATACACACAAAGAACCAACG
Organism: Adenophora triphylla var. japonica; assembly: GCA_022495995.1. Taxonomy (NCBI): domain Eukaryota; kingdom Viridiplantae; phylum Streptophyta; class Magnoliopsida; order Asterales; family Campanulaceae; genus Adenophora; species Adenophora triphylla. Next base: position 491,333 of record JAFEMH010001198.1, on the reverse strand, counting down.
GTTCTCACGAAACCAAGGCTTGATTTCAGCCCCGGAGGTTGCTGTTTGAAGGCTCCTATATCTAACTTGATATAGGAAGTCGGGGATCTTCAAGGGTAACGATTTTCTATCCTTTTCTCTCCCTTTATCTTCCTTATGCATGAGATCTACGTATTAAATGTGTTAACTTTGATGCATCCTGAGTAATATCACATGCTTTAGTCTCATATTGCTTAGATCCGTATCTATTTGCACATCATTTCATGTAATAGCGTTGGTTTGACATTGTTTTCGCATGAACACTCGAGATGAGTATGGATCCATCATATCCACACCCTCTTGAAGTGTTCACTATTGACATACTTACTCCCTGAGACCCATTTGTGAAGTAACTTGGCTCTATTAGTGCCTTGATGCCTCTGTAAATCTCAGTTGTTACAGTCTCTGCAAATGGCTAAGTATGTCACGCGACATACCTTGCCAGGCAACCTATGTCACGCGACAAACTTGGCCAGTTTGCAGAGCCTTCATCTTTTCAGTTTGTAATCTGATTTTAACCTTTACCATGCTGTAATCTGATGTCAATCTGCAATTTAATAGTATCTTTGTATATAAAAATGCCATCTTTTCATCAAAATGTCATCTTTATACATTAAAATAGCATTTTTTGCTATTAAAATGATATTTTTATGCATAAAGTAGCATCCTTTGCACTCAAAATACCATTTTTACACACAAAGTTGCATGCTTTGCACTTAAAAATGCTTTCTTTACATTGAAAATGCATCCTTTGCACCTAGAACCCATTTTCATACATAAAAATGCATCATTTGCATTAAAATCATTGTTTTATATCAAAGTAGCATCCTTTGCTTTTCAAATGACATCTTTATGCATCATTTGCATATAAAACACTATTTTTCTACATAAAGATGCATCCTTTGCATAAAAATCATTTCTTTACATCAAAAAGCATCATTTGCAAATCAAAGAGCATCCTTTGCACCCAAAAATGTCATCTTTTCATTAAAAATGTCATTTTTAACATGCATTCCCCTAGTCCCCAATTGTTACTTGATGCAACCTTCGGAACGAACCGGTGTAAAGATCCTATCTTTACATCGTTTCTTCCATTAAAGGTGCCACAACCTCTTTAGAAAGGGATAAACCTTGAACCTATATCTCCGATTATCGTTTGAGACGAGCATGATAGCTCCAATATAAGCTCAATCGTCTCAAGGCGTAGGATTGATGGGCTAAGGACACTCCTTTCCTAAAGAACCCCATTTTGGACTATAAAAGAAAGTCCAAGGTCAAATAGCGATGATCACAAATCCAAGATGAGGACGAGATCAAAGTCCCGAACACATAAAAATCCAAGGAATCCCGAGCGACAACCAACTAAATGGTTTGTACGTCCGGAAGACAACTTGGAACATTCCCCCCCTCTTTTCAACACATGCACACAAGAAAGCACACAAGCAAGCACGAAAAATGGAATCTAGGGAGACTTGCTACGGCAAGGCACCTTGGGTGAACGACGATCCGTTCTTCCCAAGGGGTAACTTAACCTCCGAACCCTAAATCCTTTTTTTCAAAGTTTTGAGGAAATCAAAATGGCGTGGCGACTCCGTTTTTCAAATTAAACCGGATGTTTTCAAACTCGCGTGAATCCAAACAAAAACAAAAAATAGAATTTGGGCACACATTCACACCGGGACGGCTTGCATATCTTCTAAAAAATCACAAATAAAGGGGTATAAGGGGAGACTCATACCGAACTAGAATTGTTTGTAGAAAAAATTGAGGTAGTTCAGATTATACAAGAAGTCATTAAAGGCCTTCTCGGTTTCCAGAGGTACGGCGGGAAGATACGTTTGACGATACTCCTCCCTTGACACTCCATAATTGGAGTGAATTTACTCAATCATGGGTTCCCCGGCCCTAGCAGATCTAGACCTAGGGGCAACAGACCTACCCCGTTGGGACCTTCCACGTCCCCGTCCTACGTTTCCAGTTTGTGCCCCCTCGTCAAATGCATTCACTATCCTGCAGACGTAGACAGACCAGTTGAAGGCCGGGCAGTGCTACTTCCCCTTCCCGTCATAACTGCAGAAATAAAGAAGTAAAGGTCAGTTTGGCTAAGTATAAAGTGGAATACAAGGACGAGAAAGGGAATCCCTCCCCGTCCTATTGACTAAAGTCGAGGGGGGATTCTTACCCAACAACGGACGCTCCAAATGGTTGGACTTCAGATAGTAGAGATTGATATGGTCAATAATTTCTAACTAGCCGTTGAACATCACGATATTGGGAGAATCAATACTAACTCGGTCTATCCTAAACCGACTAGGATAACCGACGTCGGTCCTAGGGCTTTGATACCTTGTCAAGATTTTCCCTACCTCGTTCAAACTCAACATCATCCAAGGGCCACCAATTCGTTGGTAAATTCTAAGATTCTGGGTGTGATAACAATATAGGGCGTTGGGATTGCTCCTCCATGTTTTTTCCATCTCTAAAGAACGAGAAAGGTGTTGGACTTCTTGGTAGGCTTCTCAAGAACTTAGGAGAAAACTTGACAGAAAATGTAACGGAGATTGGAAAACTATGAGACAAGTCGAGTCTTGTATTTTATGCAATCTCCGTAAGAAGTTATTGCCCCGCACAGGTGCTTACGGTTTCTATGGCAATCTTCTAGTAAGATGAAACGAATTTTAAGTATATGATAAGAGCACTCCAAATCAAATACTCTAGCGAACAACACTATGTTTGAAACTTTGGACTTTGAAGAATTTGATGCAACAATATGCCAATGATTTGGATATGTTTATCTATCTTACTAGAGGGTAGAAAGGCTCAAATGACTGTATGTATGTATTGAAATTCGGAGGGGAAGTATATAAGGAGAGTCAAAGGGTTTTGTGGCTTTTCCCTTGAAAAGTCACAACTTTTCGGGTATAACAGCACTTGCACGGCCGTGTCCAATGAACTGCACGGCCGTGCAAGGCAATATGTACGGTCGAGTTCAAGGCTCAGCACGGTCGAGTGGCAAGGCAAGGCACGGTGCACGGCCGTGTCCTAGGCACTTGCACGGCCGTGCAGAAGCTTCTTCAGCCTGCTCGTCAGCCCTTTAGCCACAACAAGTCCAAACCAATTTTGGGACTAACCCAAATCACACTTTGACCCAATATTTAAGTTACAAATCATTTGTCATTAATTTCTCATTCACACGGAAATGGTTTTGAGACATTAAATGAGTTATATAATCTACAACAAATGTAGATTACCATTTGTAACTAGTTTCGTTAACAAATAACGATCTTTCGTTAGAAACCTAGGTCAACATTAAGTTAAACTTAACTTTCCGTTACCCATTTCCAACAATCCCCCACATGAATGACAATTAATGCATGAATGCAATTTCGTCCAAAGTTTCGGCGAACTATTATTATATCGGGATAGATAGCTTGTGGCCTTGAATCCTCCCTAGTGAAATATTATCGGATATACTAGCCATTTGGTAGCGAGTCGCTTTGAACCAGTGACTGTCGGATGTATACCAAGACAATAATACTCACATAATAACAGCTCTAACAATTGTTGTTCTCACGTTTTGTCCATTTCGGCCCTGGAACGTATCTCATTCATAAGCGTTCATTTAGAGGCGGCCTAATTACCTCTCGCTTATATAGGTGATTCTCACTATAAAGAGTATCATGCACTACTCCACCCGTAGGTATAGAAATCATTAAAAGTTTTCTCAACTTATCCTTACCACTGCTGCATGTGCTTGTACTTGAATGTTCTGGGAATGAGTATTCAACATCTCCAGGTTAATAAACCGAGTTGTTGTTTCCAAGTAATTCTACTAGAACTTATAACTTGGTTGTCTCATTGAACCAAGGGCCTGGGATCTCCATTTCTCAAGGTTGAGTGTCCGCTATAAGTCCTTTTGTTGTGGGTTTTAAACCCATTCCCCTTAACAGTTTATATAGTTGATCTCGATTTATACCTTTGGTAAACGGATCCGCTAAGTTATCACATGACTTTACATAATCAATAGTGATAACGCCATTCTTGATCAACTGTCTAATGGTATTGTGTCTACGACGAATATGTCTAGACTTACCATTGTACACACTATTTTGTGCCCTTCCAATTGCTGATTGACTATCACAATGTATTAGTACAGCAGGCACAGGTTTGTTCCAACAAGGAATATCCTCCAGGAAGTTCTTAAGCCATTCTGCTTCTTTCCTAGCTTTATCTAAAGCGATAAACTCAGACTCCATTGTGGATCTGGCTATACATGTCTGTTTGGAGGATTTCCATGACACTGCTCCTCCACCTATTGTGAATATATATCCACTCGTGGACTTAGAGCCTTTTGTGTCCGATATCCAATTGGCATCACAGTATCCTTCTAATACTGCTGGATATTTCTTGTAAAGTATCCCATGGTTTAATGTATACCTTAAATATCTTAGTACTCTCATTAGTGCTTTCCAATGATCAGTACTAGGATTACTTGTGAACCTACTTAGTTTGCTCACTGAATATGCAATGTCTGGACGTGTACAATTCGTTAAGTACATCAGACTACCAATTATTCTTGCATATTCCAGTTGAGAAACTGGTTCCCCTTTGTTCTTGACTAAATGTAGAGCCAAGTCTACCGGTGTCTTAGCCGGAGGGTCATCAAAGACATTGAATTTCCGAAGAACATTCTCTAGGTAATGGGATTGTGAAAGAACTAATCCTTCAGATGTTCTAGAGATCTTTATCCCTAATATTACATCAGCTAATCCCATGTCTTTCATGTCAAAGTTCTTCTTTAACATGCCTTTGGTATTCATGATCAAATCATGACTACTTCCCATTATGAGCATATCGTCTACATAAAGACAAACGATAACGAATGATTCGGATGTTCCTTTAATGTATACACATTTGTCACATTCGTTAATCTTGAATCCATTCGATAACATGGTTCTATCAAATTTCTCATGCCATTGTTTAGGTGCTTGTTTCAGTCCATACAAGGACTTTACGAGTTTACACACTTTTCTTTCTTTACCAGGAACTGCGAACCCTTCGGGTTGTTCCATGTAAATTTCTTCATCAAGTTCTCCATTTAGGAAAGCAGTCTTCACATCCATTTGGTGTATCTCAAGATTATGCACTGCTGCAATAGCTATGAGAACCCGAATATATGTGATCCTTGTGATAGGGGAGTATGTATCGAAGAAATCATCTGTCTAAAGCCTTTGGCAACTAGCCTAGCTTTGTACTTATCGACTGATCCATCCGCTTTATACTTCCTTTTAAGAATCCATTTGCAACCTAATGGTTTGCAACCTGGAGGGAGATCAACTAATTCCCAAGTATTGTTGAGCATTATGGATTCTATTTCACTATTAATAGCCTCTTTCCAGAACGAACTATCCGGACCGGATAAAGCTTCTTTAATAGTTGCTGGTTCGTTTTCTAACATGTAAGATAGAAAATCAGGACCAAAAGACTTTTCCACTCTTACCCTTTTGCTACGTCTCGGTTCTTCATCTTCTATTTGAGAAGGACCGGTTGTAGATTCATGTGTTCTCTTATTAGAACATATATCTTTTCTGTCCTTAACAGGAAAGATGTTTTCAAAGAATACCGCATTCCTTGATTCTATAGTAGTTCCTACATGTATATCAGGAATGTCTGATTTGTGCACTATAAAATGATAGGCACTACTATTATTGGCATATCCAATAAAAACACAGTCAATGGTCTTTGGACCAATCTTGACTTGTTTCGGCTTAGGTATTTCAACCTTGGCCAAACACCCCCACACTTTAAGGTATTTATAACATGGTCTACGATTATGCCATAATTCGTAGGTCGTTTTATCAATACCTTTCTTGGGTATTTTATTAAGAACATAATTAGAAGTGAGTATGGCTTCCCCCCACAAGTTGTCGGGTAAGCCTGAACTTATCAAAAGCGCGTTCATCATCTCCTTGAGAGTACGGTTTTTGCGTTCAGCAACTCCGTTAGATTGAGGGGTATATGGAGCCGTTGTTTGATGAATTATGCCGGATTCCCAACATAATCCTTCAAACGGTGCTTCATATTCTCCACCTCTATCACTTCTAATTTTCTTAATCTTCAAGTTAAGTTGATTTTCAACTTCTTTCTTGTAAGTCTCAAAAGCCACTAAGGCTTCATCCTTACTTCTTAAGAGATAGACATAACAAAATTTTGTGCAATCATCTATAAATGTAATGAAGTACTTTTTACCTCCTCGAGTTTGCACAAGTTTTAAATCACATATGTCGGTGTGAATTAACTCGAGAGGAGTTGTGTTTCTTTGTATGGCATTAAATGGCGACTTCGTCATTTTTGCCTCAACACAAACTTCGCACCTATTAGTCGAGTCGGATTTAGTCATTTGGATTAAATCTTGTTTCGCTAATTTCTTAATGGTGTCGAGATTTACATGTCCTAATCTATCATGCCATAAATTAGAAATTTTCGACAAGTAAACATAAGAAACATAATTTTTATTCATCGCACCTCGGCGGATCACGTTCATTACATTCATCTTGAAAAGGCCCTCCTCGAGGTAACCCTTTCCAAGAAATAAACCATTCTTGGTTAGTACAAATTTGTCGGATTCAAATACTAGTCTAAACCCGGCCTTACTAAGCAAAGCGCCGGACACCAAATTTTTACGGATGTCTGGGACATGCAGCACATCCAACAAGGTTACTTCTTTTCCGGAAGTCATCTTCAATATCACGTTTCCAATGCCTTGAACATCGGAGGTCGCAGAATTTCCCATGTAGAGCTTTCTTCCGGAGATGGGAGTATAGGAGGAGAAACTCTCCTTATTACCACAAATGTGGCGGGTAGCACCGGTATCTATCCACCAAGCTTTTGGATTCTCCTCCAAGTTTGCAACGTTGGCCTCAAAGATCATCGCTGCAAAGTCTAGGTCCATGTGGTCAACATTATTCGCCTCTTTCTTTGGGAGACGACAGTCTTTTGCTAAGTGGCCCGGTTTGCCACAATTATAGCAAGACCCCTTGAACTTCTTAGAGCCCTTCTTCTTTCCTTTCTTAGCATTCCCGGCATTTTCGGAATGCTTTCTCTTTGTGCCACTTGTGCTAGCCTCGGCGAGATTGACCTTAGCCTCCATCTTGCCCTTAGCAACCTTGGCCTCGTTGATTCTATTGTTCTCTTCAATTTGAAGACGAACAACAATGTCTTCCAAGGACATCTCCTTGCGTTTATGCTTGAGATAGTTCTTGAAATCCTTCCACGAAGGCGGCAACTTTTCAATGATAGAGGCCACCTTGAATTGATCATTCATGATCATCCCCTCGGCATCAAGCCCATGTAGAATGAGTTGGAATTCATCCACTTGAGTTGTTACCGATTTGGAATCGACCATCATGAAGTCAAGATACTTACCGACGACAAATTTCTTTGACCCGGCGTCTTCGATCTTGTACTTACTTTCCAAGGTGTTCCACAACGCCTTGGCTATCTCGACGTTACTATACACATTGTATAGTGCATCGTCAAGTCCATTTAGGATGTAATTCTTACACAAAAAAATTACCGTGAGCCCAAGCTTCCTTGGCCATTTGCCTTTGGGGGTCGGGATCACCATTTTCCACCGCCGGAGGATCTTCCTTTAAGAAGCGGTGCAAGCTTAGGATGGTCAAGTAGAATAGCATCTTCTGTTGCCATCTCTTGAAATCCACACCAGTGAACTTCGAAGGTTTCTCACCATGACCCGGGTGATGCGGTGTAGGAGCGGGTGCAACATGGTTGAACGTAGTGTCACTTTGAGAAGGAGGCGTTACATTCCCTTGACTGGATGCGGTGGTGTCTTTCTCATTTGCCATCTCTTGAAGGTCTTAAGAAGCGTCAATAACTTCTTACGATTGTTAGACTTCTTGGTAGGCTTCTCAAGAACTTAGGAGAAAACTTGACAGAAAATGTAACGGAGATTGGAAAACTATGAGACAAGTCGAGTCTTGTATTTTATACAATCTCCGTAAGAAGTTATTGCCCCGCACAGGTGCTTACGGTTTCTATGGCAATCTTCTAGTAAGATGAAACGACTTTTAAGTATATGATAGGAGCACTCCAAATCAAATACTCTAGCGAACAACACTATGTTTGAAACTTTGGACTTTGAAGGATTTGATGCAACAAAAAAAAATGACTGTATGTATGTATTGAAATTCGGAGGGGAAGTATATAAGGAGAGTCAAAGGGTTTTGTGGCTTTTCCCTTGAAAAGTCACAACTTTTCGGGTATAACAGCACTTGCACGGCCGTGTCCAATGAACTGCACGGGCCGCGCAAGGCAATATGCACGGCCGAGTTGAGGCTCGGCACGGTCGAGTGGCAAGGCAAGGCACGGTGCACGGCCGTGTCCTAGGCACTTGCACGGCCGTGCGAAGCTTCTTCGGCTGCTCGTCGGCCCCTTTAGCCACAACAAGTCCAAACCAATTTTGGGACCAACCCAAATCACACTTTGACCCAATATTTAAGTTACAAATCATTTGTCATTAATTTCTCATTCACACGGAAATAGTTTTGAGACATTAAATGAGTTATATAATCTACAACAAATGTAGATTACCATTTGTAACTAGTTTCATTAACAAATAACGAACTTTCGTTAGAAACCTAGGTCAACGTTAAGTTAAACTTAACTTTCCGTTACCCATTTCCAACAAAAGGAACAAGTTGTTCCAGAAAAGCTTCAAGAAAAGGGGCAACAATGGCGGTCACCAATAACAACACCCCAAAAAACCCAGAAATTCGAGATAAAATGCAGAAAATAGAGAAGAAGTAAGGAATTTATACCTGAATCAAAGGTTGATGGATGAAAAGCACGAACAAATCAAGCACAAGGAACAAAAATTGACCAATAAATCGAAAGTGAACTGGCGATTTTGAAGCTCTATAATCCTCTCTCAAATACAAAGGGTGATAAAATGGTAGAAAAGGGGTGGATTTTTGATTATATACCCTGATCTAAACAGGTATGGGTCAAAAGTCCAGGTAATGACGCCGTCTCTTCGTTGCAATTAATGTTCTAAAGAGTTCCAAGACGAATGTCAGACCTCGATATCCGCGCCCATCATTCTCGATTTAACCGAATGGACAATGAAGCATCTTATGACACGTAAGAGTCCATTCGTATTCGTTTAAACCGAGGTAGAGCACCACTTCCTTCTCGGCATAGCCGAGATAGGAAGTCAGGGGCCACTGAACGGTATAAACCGAGGTACGACCGTGGATCGGACCGAGCAAAGCCCAATGGATTGGGCCCAAAATATAATCCATACAAGTCTCAATTACGACAAAGGGAGTGGTCCTTCCCTACCTTTGCTCGTCATGCTTACTCGTCATTCTCTCTATGTCGACCTAGACATAGCATAGCGAATAATGACTAAGGCACAACAATTATACATGCCGACCAAGCATCATCTAATATGATAGCAAGACATTCAATAAGACCGACCAAGGTCTCATCAAAAGATGAGGAGCTCCCTCCTCGATCTCCATATAATATAAGGAAATGGGCTTCCCTATCCTTACTTCTCTCTTCCTCGGTGTCAAGTAAAGCTGACCAATCAACACATGTCGAGGAGCATGCCTCCAAGGCGCACGTGCAGAATATGTTGCCTAATCCTACTCAAATAAGGACAGTAAATAGTTATAAGTCTCTTAGGATTATAAACACCTCTCACACGAATTCCTATTCAACATAGATTCTATAATACTATGCCTATATATACAAGCCATAATTCACATTATTTTGGTTAACGCATCTTTTGACTCCAAACTCTTGTCAATTGATTTCTCTCTCTAAACACAAATACTTACTATCACGCCAGAGAAAATTCACCGGTGAATCTCCAGCTTAGTTTACGTATTTGTTATTCTTTTTCAGGCTATTAAATCATATACAATATAACCTGCCGCTGGATTTGGGCTGATCCGAACGTGTTTGACATCATCAATCACTTATTTCACAGGCCCCACCAAAAGATTAGGATCTCAAATTTCATCGGATCGGCCTGAACATAGACTTGCCCAACCGGTTCAAACCGGCGGTTCCGGTTCTGAACCGGCGGTTCACCAAATCGCCACCCCTTGAACCATAACCGGACCGGTTCTGCACTGTTCCGGTTCCCGGTTTGGACCGTCCGTACCGGTTCCGATTTTGAACCATCATTTTCAAAAAAAAAAAAATTATTTTTAGGGCGGCCGCCCAAGAAGGCCGAATGATTAGTGCGGTCGCCCTAACTTGTAGGTGCGGTCGCCCTAACTGTTAAAAAGTTAAAATTTTAACAATTTTTTCAAAAAACAGTTAACTTTTAACAGTTTCTGTTAAGTTCTATAAAAAATTTAACTTTTTTATTTAAATCTTTTTTTGGATAAAGAAGACTATTTTAGACTTTTGTTTACTACATACATTTTTTGCAAAAAGTTATATAAAAAAAGTTATGAATTTTGAAAGAAATAAAACTTATTTTTTTTAAAAAAATAAACGAAAGTATATAAAAGAAAAAGGGACGGTACCCTTAAGTTTTATTAATTAAAATAAAATTACAAAGAGGGGGACAACCAACCTTACCCTTTTATAAATAAGGGGGGACATTTAGGAGCCTTTACCTCAACCTAACTATTACAATTAAATAAAATTAAACCTAATCTAAAGACTAATCTATAAAATTACAATTAACCTAATCTAAAGTCTAAAGAGCGGCGTAGTTCATTCGGCTTCGCTTCCCGATGTACATTCATCGAAGGCCTCCTCCTCCTCGGAACCACTTCTTTTATCTTGAAGTCGTAATTCGGCTTTATGCCAATCGCCAAACACCATTTTATATTCTAAATTATATGGAGACAACCTTGACCTTCGATCGGACAAGACACACCCTCCTACACTAAATACTTCTTCTACGGCGACGGTTGAGGCGGGAGCGGCTAGGATCTCCTTTGCTATCAAGGATAGAATATGATAGTTGTTTGCCCTTCGTGCTCACCACTTTACAATATCAAATTCTTCTATAGGCTAAAAAAGAAGTGATTAAATAATTTTCAAGTTCAACATAAGTGGAGCCACCTCGTTGACGTTTTTGACTTCTAGAACTAATTAAATTATCTATAAAGTTAAAGGGATCGCTATCATCGTGAGAACTACCACTACCTACATTTTCACTACTAGGATAAACGATATTACCAAAAAGATCATAATATTCTCTATAAAGTGCATATACAATATTTTTAGTCTCACTTACAACGTCTTTTGCCTTTGGGATAGGTCTATCTAAAAACAAATCAAAGCCGGTGGAAAATAAATTCTTATAATAATAATCAAGTATTTGTTCTAAACCATCTTCTCTTATCCTAGGATCTAATAGTTTAGCTACTAAAAACAATGGGAGAATGTTCAAAAAATATTTAAGCCATTTTGTTCTCATCATACTAATACATTCACCTAAAATTGGACAATCTTTAAAATGCATAAATATATAACTAATTTTAGCGGCGTGTTCTAAAACTATCGGTGAAGTGGGATAGTAAGAACCGGATAATTGTACGGTAGCCTCTTTAATACCTTTCAAAATTTTCTTTAAATTATGAAAAACATCCCATTGATGAGACAATATTATAGTAGAATACTCTATTTGTTGAATAAACTGACACAACAGTTCACAAAAATCATAAGAGTCAGATAACATTTTATAAGTGAAATTCCATCGGTTTGAAACATCTAGAAAAAATCTTTTAGGTGGGGTATTATTTGTTTTACAAAATCTAATCCACAATTTTGTTACACTATGATTTCTCATTACATAAGCAAGAATTTTCTTAATTGGGGCTACATGTTCCTTTAAAGTTGATAAACCATCTTACACACACAAATTTAAAATATGACATATGCACCTTACATGAAAAATTTTATCACCAATGGATGGTTGACAAATTTCAATGGGTGACGGTAAACTAGCAGTATTATCAAATCCAATTGAAAAAAATTTGTGAATTAATCCATATTCTTGTAAAACTCTAGCAATTTTGTTACAAATATTTTGAATGTTACGAACAATATCGAAAGATTTATATGCAAGTAATCGTTTTTGTAATTTCCAACTACTATGTAATTCCTAAATAGTTATGAGTTTGCCAATGATCACTCCATATATCGGCACATATTGACAATTTTTGGGGTAAATCTTTAAACGTATTAATTAAAGTTAATTTTCCTTGTAGATATTGAGCTTTAGTATCACGAGTACTTGTATTTTTATTAATTTCTTTAGCCGCGAGATTTAAACAAAGTTGTGCCATATTAGACCATAATGTATCATTAGCAAAATTAAAGGGTAATCCTTTAGCAGCAGTATATTTTGCCATTTCTCTTCTATACGTTGCATTATCAAATTTAAATAATTGCGAAGACGTACCTTGTGAGAATCCCGTAAATTCTTGTAGTTGTGTTTGATCTTGGGCATCTCCAACTTGGTCGGGGTGCTTTGATGCCAAGTGTCTTTTAAATGACCCATAACCACCTCCATGGATAAAGGCAAATTTGGAAGTGCAATGGTTGCAATAAACAGTGTATTTGTTGGTACCTTCAATTGGTACTTTTGTAAAGTGCACGGTCATGATGCCGGACCTCCCCGTGGTTCGACCTCCTTGACCTCGACCTCGGATTTGACCACCACCTCGCCCTTCACTTTGGGTTTGAGTGGTTTGAGTGTTACTCCCTTGGGTATGACCATGACCATCCATTGAAAATGTTGTATTAACTTCGTCATCGCTTAATCTGAGCGTTTCATTTTGTTGTATATTATCCAAAATGGAATCATCGGGGGGTGGGGAGGGAAATTGGATGCGTAGTTGGATTGATAGTGGTTGTCTTATTCTTTCCCCTATCGCCACCGACGCCACGAGATGAAGACATTTTTTTTTTGTGAAAATAATGAAATTATGTGAAAAAAATGAAATTATGTGGAAAAAATGAAATTTTGAGATAATATAGAGATTAAGAGAGAGATTGAGAGAATGCGTTGAGAATGGTGTGAAAAAAATGGAGGGGGAGGGTATTTATGGGTTGGAAAATGGAGAGAAAAAGTAAAAAAAAAAGTTTTTTTTTTACATTTTAGTCCCTAAAACGGCTAGAAAACCGTTATCTAACGGGTAAGTAACAACAGCCGTTGGATCAGCCTAATCAACGGCCCAGATCAAGTAGCTGTTATCTCGTCTCTGAACTGGCGGTTCAGGTCTGGTTCCGGTTCACACGGTTCATAACCGCCGGTTCACCGGTTTTGGAAAATAAAAACCGGTGCCGGACCGGATAACCGCCGGTTCGGTTCAAGGGCGGTTCACGGTTCACTTTTCACAATTTCCCGCCGGTTCTATGCCGGTCCGGTTTCGGGCCAAACCGGCGGTTCAAGCACGGATGGGCAAGTCTACCTGAACACGACCACGATCACATGTAATTTTACTACAAATACATAAGCATAAAAGATTAAAAGTGTTATCTAATAAGTTTGACTTTCAAGCGTAGTACGTGAATGAAATAAAGAGAGACCTTATTCATGGTTGCAACAATATAAGTTTGTGAAAGCAAGGAGCATGCTCAGATCACATTTAAGCCAAGTGGAAAAAGATCAGTCAGAGTAGTCACGATTATAAGACTTGCTACGCTCGCCGTAGTCGTCAACAAATGCACTCAAAGTGGTTGCCGGCTTGAAGTAGACCCCAAGCGACACGAGCCCATCTTCGCCATCTTCAGCAACCGCGCCATGAAATCCATAAAATTGACGACCTTTTCCCATTTTAAACTGAAATGTCTGGTCTTCTTTTCTAGGGTACGGATATTTTTTGCATCCGAATGACCCATACCTTAGCTTGTTGGTACATATTTCCAACTCAGTTATGCAATTTTCATAGTTACTGTAATGACCACCGATAGAAGTAACATATTCCGACGGATATTTTAACTGAATCTGATAGTACCCATATTGAGAAAAATCACTATTAATACTCCAAAATTCAAGTCTGCAATTATAGTAAATGAAAATAATGTAGTTTTGAGTAAATGAGTTGGATGGTTACCGAATCAAATGCCCAAGTAGACGTAGTTCCGTGCATTTCTCCCAAAACCAACTTTTCGTTCTCAATATACTGGAACTGGATTCCACAGATCCTAGTCTCGTCGTGCCAAATGAATATTTGAGCAATATCAGTGCGACCTTTGTCATCGAACAATTTTCCACTAACTAAGTCCCCTGCTGGACCAAGTTTTATGATTCCACCGGCATCCATAATTCCCGGTTCAATGCTGAAACACCAAGCTAAGAAATTGTGTCTACACAGTACAAAAACAATCAAAGGCCAAAAAAAAAAAAATCTTTGTACAAAGAAGAGATCACAGAGAAAGAAAAGGGAGGTAAAATCCATGGTGAAAACTTAAATTTTAGGCTTTTAATACAATTTTAACATAAAACAATATATATATATATATAGTGGCGGACGCAGAAAATTAAGGAAGGGGGGCCAAGATTTTTTGGAGCAAAGGATTGAAGATGGGGGTTCGGGGGCAGCGCCCCCGAAATTTTTTTTTTTGACAATTTTTTCCACATGCAATACAACTTTAGTGCAACTAAAATAATCTAAGCAACAAGCTAACTACATACTTTTTTTTTTTACATAATGCCATAAAATTATCTCTATTGCTGAACCAATCATCTGAATGAGACGATCAAACACACTAGTCCTTTTGGCTTCAAAAGATTTCCAATGGAGATGACATTTATATATTGTAAATGCTGCAACCGTTCAGCCTCTATTACCGGTGGTGACATTTCCATCGTTCGTCGTTCCGTCTTGAGTCTCAGATACAATCTTTTAATTTTCTCTTTTTGCTATTCTAATTCTATTCGCCGAAGATTTATTTATACTATGTACGATACTACATCGTTTAGTGTAAAATTAAAAAAAAAAAAAAAAAAAAAAACCAAGCGGCCAGCGGCCCCCTTGCACCTTACTATGTCCGCCCATGTATATATACACTCCCTCCGTCCCACACCAATAGATACCAAAATTTTGGGCACGTGGATTAAGGAAAGGTAAGAGAGAGAAAAAGTGGGGAGAGAATGTTGTGAGTGTAAAAGTAAAATAGGAGAGAGAATGAGTGGGAGGAATAGTTAAGAGAGAGAATGTTGTGAGTGAAAAAGTAAAATAGGAAAGAGAATGTGTGGGGTAAATAGTGAAGATTCCATTCCATTTTGGGTAAGTATCAATTGGTGTGTGACGGACCAAAAAGGAAATAAGTATCAATTGGTGTGGACGGATGGAGTATATATATATATATACATATACATATATATATATATATACATATATATATATACTAGTACATGCAGTGTCCAAGGACACGGTTTTTTTTTTTTTTTTTTTTAATTTTTTTTTTTAATTTAAATTTTTTTTTTAAGGGCAAAATGGGAAAGGGACAAATGTATGAGGACAAAATGAAAAATTCGCTGCTTGACACTATTCATAGTATTGTAGCACCCCTACCCTCATTTATACTATAGATTACAGTCTCTCTCTCTCTCACTCATGATCCATTTTCTCTCTCTAAGAAATGTCTAGTTAGAACCGCCATTTATGCTTTTAATTCAATTTTCTGTCCGCTCTTCCTTCCTTGATTCCAAAAATTCCTCTAAAAGACAACAAATACCCTCTCTCTCTCTCTCTATATCTCTTTAACTATTCATGGCAGCTGCTACTACCACTACTACTTCTAAATTCCATCCCAACAAACCCACTAAACTCAAGCGCCGTCGCCTCAAAGAAACCACCATTTCCACCACCGCCGCTAACCCCCACTACCCACCTCAACAACAGCGCAAATTCAGAACCCCCTTCCGTCGTCTCCCCTGACCATAGCTCTTGGTGCTGTCCCGCCTCTAAACCTCCTCATCCTCCCCCACCACCGCCTCCTCCATCTCCGCCACCTTACGCCGCAGCTCCTGTCCCGTCAATTTGTGTTTTTTTTTTTTAATGGGCAAAATGGGATAGAGATAAAATAGTGAGGGCAAAATGGGAAATTCTTCCCTTAAAACTGTTTAAAGAACTGTTCAGGGGAGGCCTCATTTATACTATATATATATATATATATATATATATATATATATATACATATATATATACATATATATATATATACATATATATATACATATATATATACATACATATATATATACATATATATATATATATATATACATATATATATATATATATATATATATATATACTCTCTCCGTCCCGTTTAATATTAGCACAAACACCGCATTTGCGCGGGAATTAAGGAATATGATATTTTAATAAAATGTTGTGAGTGTAAAAGAATGAGTGGAGGGTGTAATAAATTATAATGGTGTTGTGAGTATTAAAATAATGTAGGAGAGAGAGAATGAGTGGGGTTGGGTGAATATTTTATTAATATAAAGTTTCCTTTTTGGGAGTGTGCGTATATTAGCGGGACGCCCAAAAAGAAAAGTGTGCTAATATTAGCGGGACGGAGGGAGTATATATATACATATATATATATATATATATATATATATATATATATATATATATATATATATATATATATATACATACATACATATATATATATATATATATATATATATATATATATATATATATATATATATATATATATATATATATATATATTCCCTCCATCCCATACCTAAGTGCACACTTGGGTTTTTGCACGTAGATTAAGGAAAGTGAATAATGAAAAAAGTGTTGTGAGTGTAAAAGTAAAATATGAGAGAGAATGAGTGGAGGGAATAGTAAAGTTGATTGATGTTGTGAGTGTAAAAGTAAAATTGGAGAGAGAATGAGTGGAGGAAATAGTAAAGATTCTTTCCATTTTAGAAAATGTGCGCGTAGGTTTGAGATGTCCAAAATGACAAAATATGCACGTAGGTATGAGACGGAGAGTGTATGTATATACGTGTGTACATATATATATATATATATATATATATATATAGGGTCTTATTATAATGAGAACTAAATTTTGTGAGAACCATAAGAACCATTTTCAGCCTTTGGATTAAAGCAAAATCAATGCTTCAGATTAAATGTAGGTTTTGGGCAACCGGTGGCATTTTTGAAATTATTGAAAAACAGAAAGGGCAAAATAGTAAAATCTTTTTACGAACATATAAATATCATCCTTCTCAACCGTTGCACACACAAACACCACAAAACACACACTCAATTTCTTCCTTCTCCCGTATACGACGACGTGAAAACCCTAGATTTCTCCGCCGAAATTTCCTTCTACGACGACGGTTAACAAGATTATTTCTCTCTCCGTCTACACAATCTCTCAATTTCCGGCGAAAACCAATCAATTTCCGACCGCCATTTCTAGAAATATCATCTTCAATGGCATCCTCAAACAATGAAAACAAAATTGACGGAGCTCAATGTACAGGGTTAGTGTACTTCCTTATATTATCTTCTTCAATGCCCATTTCTTTGTGCTTCTCAAAGTGCTTGTAATTGGTAGAAGTAGTTCCAAAATATTAATAAGACATGTGTTTTCTCAAAGTACCTAGCCCCCTCTCGCTCTCTAGCACATTAACAAGAAAAGCTTCCTTCGTCACTAGATAACCTAGCTAGTGTACCCAATAGAATAATGCACACCGTATATTTTTTTGAATTGTGCACACTAGCTATTGTAACAAAGAAGTGTACACTAAGAAAAAATAGCTATTGTACACTAGATAACTAGCTAGTGTACACTATGTTACAACAAATCTAGTGTACACAAGGGCTTGGCCCAATATTTTGTCCCTACGCTCTAAGGCATTTGGCCAATATCGATACACATAGCTAGTGTACACTAAGTTACAATAGCTATTAAATTGTCATATATTTGTACCTAATTTGTGTGAATGACTATTTTGTTTCCTTTGATCTTATACATAGCTAGTGTTCACTAAGACAACACACTGTTCACTAAGACAATTAGCTAGTTTACATAATTTGGTTCTCATTTTATTTTCAACTCTTTTGTGTTTTATATTAACTTTCATCGAAACACAAGCGTAAGAAATGGGAACAACAAAAGAAAGAGTGTTGAATCAGGGTAAATTTAGAAAGATCAATCGCTCCATCAAAGAACACCGATAAGAATAGGTAACTCCTTTCGTCAATTGCATAAATTGGCCGCCACCCTAATGTATGTTTTATAATAGCTCTAAACACTAGCTATTTAGCTAGTGTAGCTAGTGTACTCGTTGTTATAATGACTCCTACTAACTCTTATTTGTGTTTAATCAGAGAATGTTTGATAGAATCAATGCCGAAGATGCTACGTTAAGACAATCGAAGAAGAAAATTCACTCACCATCAAAAATCCGAAAGCTTCAAAGAAGAAAGCCGGTGTCAAACGAAAGAAAAGTGACCATACCGCAAAAATCTCCAACCCGAGGTATTAACCATAGAGTACATTTACACTCATTATTTTTTATATCCACTTTATCTAATGTACTCATCAAGGTGAACACAAGGTATCGCCAAGGCCTTGTCCCGCCGCCTAAGCCATTTGGCTAGTGTGCACTAGCTACTTTATCTAATGTACACGCTTATTATTTAATGGCCGTTAGATGTTGATTTCTATTGTACCCTTTATATAATGAAATGTTTAATGAATTAGTAACTTAGTGTACACTAGCTACTTTATCTAATGTACACTAGCTATTTTATTTAATGTACACAGCTATTATTTTATCTAATGTACCCCTTTATTTAATGAAATGTTTAATGAATTAGTAACTTAGTGTACACTAGCTACTATATCTAATGTACAATAGCAAATTTATAAAATAAAATAGGACAGATTAACTCGGGTACACTAGCTACTTTGTCTAATTTACTCAAAGAAGGTGAACACAAGGTATCGCCAAGGCCTTGTCCTCGCCGCTCTAAGCCATTTGGCTAGTGTACACTAGCTACTTTATCTAATGTACACCGTTATTATTTAATGGCTGTTAGATGTTGATTTCTATTGTACCCCTTTATATAATGAAATGTTTAATGAATTAGTAACTTAGTGTACACTAGCTACTTTATCTAATGTACACTAGCTATTTTATTTAATGTACACAGCTATTATTTTATCTAATGTACCCCTTTATTTAATGAAATGTTTAATGAATTAGTAACTTAGTGTACACTAGCTACTATATCTAATGTACAATAGCAAATTTATAAAATAAAATAGGACAGCATTAACTTGGGTACACTAGCTACTTTGTCTAATTTACTCAAAGAAGGTGAACACAAGGAATTGGCCAAGGCCTTGTCCCGCCGCCTAAGCCATTTGGCTAGTGTACACTAGCTACTTTATCTAATGTACACTGTTATTATTTAATGGCTGTTAGATGTTGATTTCTATTGTACCCCTTTATTTAATGAAATGTTTAATGAATTAGTAACTTAGTGTACACTAGCTACTTTATCTAATGTACACTAGCTATTTTATTTAATGTACACAGTTATTATTTTATCTAATGTACCCCTTTATTTAATGAAATGTTTAATGAATTAGTAACTTAGTGTACACTAGCTACTATATCTAATGTACAATAGCAAATTTATAAAATAAAATAGGACAGATTAACTTGGATACACTAGCTACTTTGTCTAATTTACTCAGCATGATGAACACAAGGTATTGGCCAAGGCCTTGTCCCGCCGCCTAAGCCATTTGGCTAGTGTACACTAGCTACTTTATCTAATGTACACCGTTATTATTTAATGACCGTTAGATGTTGATATCTATTGTACCCCTTTATTTAATGAAATGTTTAATGAATTAGTAACTTAGTGTACACTAGCTACTTTATCTAATGTACACTAGCTATTTTGTTTAATGTACACGCTATTATTTTATCTAATGTACCCCTTTATTTAATGAAATGTTTAATGAATTAGTAACTTAGTGTACACTAGCTACTATATCTAATGTACAATAGCAAATTTATAAAATAAAATAGGACACATTAACTTGGGTACACTAGCTACTTTGTCTAATTTACTCAAAGCATGATGAACACAAGGTATCGCCAAGGCCTTGTCCTCGCCGCCTAAGCCATTTGGCTAGTGTACACTAGCTACTTTATCTAATGTACACAGTTATTATTTAATGACTGTTAGATGTTGATTTCTATTGTACCCCTTTATTTAATGAAATGTTTAATGAATTAGTAACTTAGTGTACACTAGCTACTTTATCTAATGTACACTAGCTATTTTATTTAATGTACACATACGCTATTATTTTATCTAATGTACCCCTTTAATTAATGAAATGTTTAATGAATTAGTAACTTAGTGTACACTAGCTACTATATCTAATGTACAATAGCAAATTTATAAAATAAAATAGGACGCATTAACTTGGGTACACTAGCTACTTTGTCTAATTTACTCAAAGATGATGAACACAAGGTATTGGCCAAGGCCTTGTCCCGCCGCTCTAAGCTTATTTGGCTAGTGTACACTAGCTACTTTATCTAATGTACACCGTTATTATTTAATGACTGTTAGATGTTGATTTCTATTGTACCCCTTTATTTAATGAAATGTTTAATGAATTAGTAACTTAGTGTACACTAGCTACTTTATCTAATGTACACTAGCTATTTTATTTAATGTACACAGCTATTATTTTATCTAATGTACCCCTTTATTTAATGAAATGTTTAATGAGTTAGTAACTTAGTGTACACTAGCTACTATATCTAATGTACAATAGCAAATTTATAAAATAAAATAGGACAGATTAACTTGGGTACACTAGCTACTTTGTCTAATTTACTCGTGATGAACACAAGGTATTGCCCAAGGCCTTGTCCCCGCCGCCTAAGCCATTTTGGCTAGTGTACACTAGCTACTGTGTACACTAGCTACTTTATCTAATGTACAATAAGAAATTTATAATTGGCTAGTGTACACTAGATACTTTATCTAATGTACACTAGCTATTATTTAATGACTTTTAGATGTTGATTTCTATTGTACCCTTTATTTAATGAAATGTTTAATGAATTAGTAACTTAGTGTACACTAGCTACTATATCTAATGTACTCTCTTCAAAAAGTATTCACTTAGTTTTTTTATATGCAGCATCTCCCAAGAAACGTAGCAAGAAACAAATTTTCACAAAGATTCTCCGTAAACATCGCAGAGGAAATCAAGGGCAACCCATTCCCAATATGACTATAAAAAGTCAAAAATTAGAGGCAAATGAGAAGGCTCTTTCAAGCACCGTCCAAGTTAAATTCAAACTCAAATAGATTGGTTAAAGCTTAACGCATTTGAAGAGCTTTCTCATTTCAAGTTTACCAATCTAGCACACAGATAGGATACTATGTTATCAACAACTACAATGCAAATGATAACATAGTATCATTAGAAAATGGAGATGAGCTCCCCGTGATCAAGAAGAGGTGCAATGGATACTTGGTTTGCCAAGGGGTGATAGGAAATCATTATTCCCACTAAAATGAAGAAGAAAGGAAATGATGAAAGTCACCCCACAATAGGGAGAAAAATTGGAGATCCCGCTTTGACAACGATAAAGAAGTTGAATTTCCATGGAAAGTCAGCCCCACATCATCACGCAAAAAATCAACAACAAAGACAGGTGGATGATTTTTCACGATGAATTTCGTCATCCTCATGACGAATGTTTTAATAGCTCCTCAAACGACAAGCTTTGTGAGGCAGATTTGTTGAGGTCAAATATCAATTTTAATGAGTGTGCACAATATAATTGGTGTGCATATCTCATTAAAGAACCGAAGAGGGCAAGGTCGAGTGGAAAGAAGATGCCTTCTTCACTCGGATCGTTGGCATTTTTAGTAGTAAGTTCACAATCCATTTTATACTAAATCTAGAGAACAATATAAATGCTTCTATTGATTTTAACATATGTGCATTGTTTGCTTTACGCCTTTACCTTGATCGTGTGGAACAAGTGGGGTCCGTAGTCGTTCTCAAATGTTCCCCCGCTTTTAAAGCTTGGACAATGTAAACGATGGCGGAAAGGGAATTATTTGAAATGGAGAACAACTTGATTGGGATGGGGACAACACGTTTAATTGCCATCCAAGAAGAAGAAGAAGAAGAAGAAGAAGAAGAAGAAGAAGAAGAAGAAGAAGAAGAAGAAAAAGAAGAAGAAAAAGAAGGAGAAGAAGAAGAACAACAACAAAGATCACAAATGACAAGCCGAACAATACCAACAAGAAGAAGAGGTAAAACTTAGAATCAATTGTCCTCCCTAAACCATCTCGGCTAATATACGTTACATGTGTGCCTAATTATTATTAGAAATAACTTATTAGGTACATTAGCTAAACAACAACTAGTGTACACAAGGGCTTGTCCTATCGCCTAAGCCATTTGGATAGTGAACACTAGATAACTAGCTAGTGTACTCCAGATAACTAGCTAGTGTACACTAGCCAAGGCTGATACACATAGCTAGTGTACACTCTTTATGTGTACACAAAGTTACACTAGCAAAATAGCTATTGTACACTAAGATAACTAGCTATTGTACACTAAGATAACTAGCTAGTGTACACTAGACAAAAATGCCTTTTTGAATAGGACAAAGAAAGATATCTGTGCCTAATTATTATTAGAAATAACTTATTAGGTACATTAGCTAAACAACAACTAGTGTAGACACAAGGGCTTGTCCCACGCCCAAGCCATTTGATCGAATTGATTGAATGCATTAAATGCATTAAATGCATTGAATTCATTGAATTCAACTTTTTTGATCCGAATTGAATTCAACTTTTGACCGCATTAAATGCATTGAATTCATAGTACTCAGCCTACATAAATACCATACACCACCACTCTTACCATCACAACAAAAAAAAAAATCAAATTTCTCAAAATGAATAATAACAACAACAGCCAAGCTCAGCAGGACGAAAGTTCAGATTCTGATATAGGGTTTCAGCCTGAGGAAGTTGAATATGTAGATGATATTGTGGATGTTCCGCCAGGGTTCCGCCTAGGGTTAGAAGAGAATGGACCCCGGAGCAAAAAGTTGCAAGTCACAAAGCGATCAATCCAAAATGGGCGTTTCCCTCTATAATGGGGAAAATAAATTGCAATGCCCATTCTCGCCCCTGCATTAGCTTTCCAACAAGAACATTGACTTGGGACCAACTCTTTGGCATGCTATTCATCGTGGATCTATTTCTTCGTATGGAGAAATATCCAAGGAACAACACATGGCACTAGAGCAAAGATATGGCGTAAGTCAATGATGGGAATTAGGGGACTCGAACTATGAAATAAGTTAATGATGGGAATTAGGAACCCGTTGTTGTTGTTGGTTTTTTTTTTTTTTTGTAATTGTATTTATAATAATTTACTTAGTTTGTTTTCTTTCTTAAATTTTATATTTCCTGTTTGTTTTGATAAAAATATTTAGTGTAATCGGCTAGCTTACTTAGTCAATGTTGATACATCGGCTAGTTATTGTAACTTAGTGAACACTAGCTGTGTTGTCTTAGAGAACACTAGCTGCCTAAGGCATTTGGCTAGTGTACACTAGATAACTATCGAGTGTACACTAAGTTAAACTAGCTAGTTTACGTTAGCCAATGCCGATACATTAACATAGCTAGTGTACACTAGCTAGTTATTGTAACTTAGTGAACACTAGCCGGGTTGTACACTAAGTTAAACTATCTAGTTTACATTAGCCAATGCCGGGTACACATAGCTAGTGTACACTAGCTAGTTATTGTAACTTAGCTAGTTATTGTAACTTAGTTTACATTAGCCAATGCCGATACACATAGCTAGTGTTCACAAGCTAGTGAACACTAGCCGCAAACACTATCGAGTGTACACTAAGTTAAACTAGCTAGTTTGCATTAGCCAATGCTGATACACATAGCTAGTGTACACTAGCTAGTTATTGTAACTTAGTGATACACATAGCTAATTAGTGAACACTAAGTTATTTAGTGTACCCAATGTCAAATGCAATTCGTTAAATGTTTCAGACAATGATCCAATGTTAAAACTTCTGCTACGGTACCGAGGATCTGAAGGGGCACCGTCACGCTTATGCCCAAGCATACAATACATGTTTTGCAATTGATTCGTAAAGGCAAAGGTGTGGAGAAACCGAACAATGAAATAAATCGGCCTTTCGGTTCCTCGCTCCTCAATCTCAAGCTCAAGCTCAATCTGTTGACTCTCCTTTCACACCACCTTGCCAAACCCAGAAACAAAATTCAGACCAACAGACACAACACCGACCTCTCCTCGATCCAACTTTAGATTCTCCACTCACCACAACACAAGATAACCAACAATCACAAATTTGCATCTCCTCGATACATCTTTTGAGCCGCAACCACAACCTCTCCTCAACACCAATGTCCAAATTTCTCCAATAATCTCAAGCCAGTCGAATGAGACAGAATCAATACCTTTCATTGATGACTCCCTCACTTACTCACAAAGGCGATGACTTGTCAAATCAGCTGAAAACAACAATAGAAGATCCCTCGTTGTTGACTTGTTTTGAAAAATCTCCAACAAAAGGAGCATCAATTGACGCCGAGCCTCAATGTACACCGTACTTTGACAGCTTGGAATTAAATAGCCAAGATTGCAGAGATATTGACATTGGTATTGAAAATTACATTCAAGACAAACTTTCAAATGAGAAGAAAAGCATCTCAACAGACGATGCAATTGATGAAATTGATGTGGTTTCAATCGCAAAGATGGCTGCTGCTGAATCTACACCTCAAGAAAATGAAGAGGTACTTGACGAAGCAACAATGAAACCCCAAACAGTAAGATAAGGGGTGTAACTTCCTTCTTTCGATTTGATGTTGTCAACTCAAGATTCAACACAGAGCCAAGAGAATCAACCTCAACAAAATGAACGGCCAAATAAAGATAAACGCGTCTCAGAGCCATCGTTTTTTTTTGAAGTCTCCTTTCAAACAAAGAATAGTTGATATTTTTGAAAGACCAACTATCCGATGAAAACATGATCTTCAAGTGGATTGAAGATGGTCAACTGACGATGATATGTAAGTATCATAGTAATAATAAAGTTAGTCACACCAAAGCAAATTAACTTTACTATTCATAAGCTAGTGTGCACACTAGATAACTAGCTAGTGTGCAATAGATAAAGTAGCTAGTGTGCACTATATATATAGTTAGTGTACACTATATATATAGCTAGTGCACACACTACCTAACTAGTGCACACTAGTTAACTGGCTAGTGCACACTAGTAACACATCTAGTGTACACTGGCTACTTAACCAAGGATGAGGCCTTGGCAAAGCCAAGGCCATGGCAAAGCCTTTGCGTAGCCAAAGCTGATGCCCTGGCCTTGGCACTAGCAGCTTGTACACGAAGTTACACTAGCTATTGTACTTAGCCAAGGTGATACACATAGCTAGGGTACACTAGCTATTTATTTAGTTCAAGCAACCCGTCCTTCAAAAACATGAGGTTGTAGTGTGCACACTATTTGTGCATCTAATGTACCTAGAGTTCATAGTAGAAGGAGCAGGTAGCTAATTACCTTATTTTCTACGGGATTTTCATTTATAGTTCCAAAATGATGTGCATGGTATTTTTGAAAGTTTCCGGACCATGCTTCCCGATAAAGAGGTTGAATGTTCATTGTTAAGTATTTGGTGTGATGTCCTAAACGACTTTGAAAAGTATAAGGCACTGAAAGCCCTCTGCGTCTCTTCTGTGGGCCGCAAGTAATGGTAATATGCTTAACTAAATCACCTTAGTGACATTCATTCACGTATACTACAATATCACTATAACTCATTTGTTATGTATATGTCATATCACAGATGTATAATTCCACCAGGCCTGAGGGTAAGTATGAAGATTTTGCTTTCGAGATGGATACGTTGATGAAGAATAACCCAACAAAAACAATCAATGACTATGATTTGGTAATAAAACCAACGCAGCTACATATTTATAAGTGTGTTTGTTATTTCGGAATTTCACATTTGCTTATTATATTTGTTTATATAAATATGTCAGGTAATGTTTACAGTCCTTGCATATGCACACTTCTATGTTGTTGTCTTTGATTTCAAGACAAATTCTTTGGATATCCTTGACAACAGTATCTTAGGGGACTCTGACAAGTATTCGGGCCCTCTAACACAACTGGTATGCATATTTTTAAATTCTTAATACTTATTTGCCTATCCTACACAAATCTAAGCACCCCGACTTTGCTATTAGCTTAATGTTTATTTTTATTTTGTGCAGAAAAACCATTTTAGTAAGTATTTAAGACCCCATAACCATTAAAAGCGAGACGCAATTCTGTCATTTAATGTTCGCCGACTAGAAATGTTGTGGAGGACAAAAAGAAATCATGTTGACTGTGCAATATTCGTAATGAGACACCTTGAGACATACAAAGGTGGTGGACTCAAAAACTGGAATGCTGGTTTTAAAAAGGAAGGGGTAAGAAATTTTTGCTTTAAAGATTTATTTAACTGAAGAAAACAAACAACTTCTTCTAATCTTTTTCCTATTTTCCTTTCTACCATTTGAACAAAACAAGCAACTTCGAAGTTAAGAAAGAGATACCTCTTTGCAATGCTTACATATCAAACCAATGAAAATAGAGAAAGAGTTGTTAATTCAGCAAAAACACATTGTGATCAGGCGAAGAAAAAACAAAAATCATAAAAAAAAAAATTAGAGTTCTTTTTATATTTGAAAGAGATACATCTTTGCAATGCTTACACACACAGAGAGTTTTCTCCAATGTTGTATTTTATGTTACTTTTAGAATCTTGTTATGTTGGATACTAGAGGGTGTAAATAAAATTTTGGTAGTTACGTTGATATTCTTTTGGTTATCTATCCTTTGACATCTAAAATCTCTATGACAAGGCCAAGGCCAACACATTTTATCGGATACAAGCCAAAGTTCAAAGACATCTAGCTAGTGTGCACTAGCTACCTAGCTACTACACATCTTGAATAAGTTAATTACCTATCATTTGACGTCCAAAATCAATAGGGTACACTAGCTATTTATCTAATGTACCCAGTTGTTATTGAAGTGATATCTTGTGTACATTAGTTAATAGAGAATACAGATGGTTATTTAACATAAACTGTTAGATGTTGATTTCTATTGTACCCCTTTATTTAATGAAATGTTTAATGAAGTAGTAACTTAGTGTACACTAGCTACTTTATCTAATGTACAATAGCAAATTTATAAAATAGATAGGACAGATTAACCTGGGTACACTAGCTACTTTGTCTAATGTACACTAGCAAATTTATAAAATAGGACAGAGTAACTTGGGTACACTAGCTACTTTATCTAGTGTACACTAGCTAAATTATAAAAAAAGACATAATAACTTGGGTACACTAAGTTACAATAGCTATTATACACTAAGTTGGAAATGCCAATTATATCCGAAGTATGTGAATGTATAATTAAAGCGGCACTTCAAACCAAACTAGCGGCAATTCGGATCTAAAGAAAATTATATTATACAGTAGATATTATTCATTAAAAAAAAAAAAAACTACAAACAAACAAACCACACAACACTTAACAAATTATTCATTCATGCTCTCCATAAACTTATAGAGTGCGAGTCTTTGGAACATATCATGCTCTCCATAAGCTTTAGTTGCCCCACGATCCTTGGCATGTAACGAGAAGAGAATCCCAAATCCATGTTGATTTCTTGCTTTGTTCTTATCGTCCTGAGAATGGGCGGTGAAGTTTATACGAACTGTTCCACAAACTATAATATCCCTCCTTAATATCTTCTAAGAAACACGAAATTTTTTAGCGACTCTTTCTTCTTCATAATCTTCAACATTTTTCTTAGACTTGGTGACCTACTCGTACTCATACCGAGAAATTGATTGCTTTTTAGATGAAATTTAGAAATAAAAAAGAAGTGAAGATCTAACTTATTTATCTTGAATCCGTATTGTTTTTGTTTGAAATTAGGCACTATTGAATCCATGACTTTTTTTTTTTTTGAAATGTATTTAACTATTGAATCCGTAGTGATTTTGATTGAAATTTGGCACTATTGCTTATGGACAAAATGAAGCAGTACTAGTTGGGATAACTATTGAATCCGTGACTATTTTTGTTTTTTTATTACTCAACTTGGAACACCTAACTTGGAACACTTGTCCAAAATCAAGTTCAAGGCCAATTAAAGTTTCTGGGTATTCAATGTATATAGTGTACACTATATATATAGCTAGTGTACTTAGCGAAGGTTGATGCCTTGGCATAGCCAAGGCCATGGCTGATGCCTTGTCGTAGCCAAGGCCAATGCCTTGGCCTTGACACTAACAACACATCAAGTGTACAATAGATAACAAGATAGTGTACACAAGGTATTGGCGAGGCCTTGTCCTGCTGCCTAAGCCATTTGGATAGTGTACACTAAGTTACACTAGCTACTGTGCACTAGCTATTTTATCTAATGTACACAGTTATTATTTAAATGATTTATTAGGTACAGAAGCTAAACTAGCTAGTGTATCCAATTGCATTTCACACACTACCTAACTAGCTAGTGTATATAAATACAATGTCAAACAAATATTAACAGGTATGTCAATATCTAATAGAGAATAAAGATGGTTCTTTAACATAAACTGTTAGATGTTGATTTCTATTGTACTCCTTTATTTAATGAAATGTTTAATGAAGTAGTAACTTAGTGTACACTAGCTACTTTATCTAATGTACAATAGCAAATTTATAAAATAGATAGGACAGATTAACCTGGGTACACTAGCTACTTTATCTAATGTACACTAGCAAATTTATAAAATAGGACAGAGTAACTTGGGTACACTAGCTACTTTATCTAGTGTACACTAGCTAAATTATAAAAAAAGACATAATAACTTGGGTACACTAAGTTACAATAGCTATTATACACTAAGTTGGAAATGCTATTGTAAACTAAACAATGACATGATCAAACTAAATAACTAGTGTACATTATGTAAATAGCTAGTGTACACTATATATATAGCTAGTGTACTTAGCGAAGGTTAATGCCTTGGCATAGCCAAGGCCATGGCTGATGCCTTGGCGTAGCCAAGGCCAATGCCTTGGCCTTGACACTAACAACACATCAATTGTACAATAGATAACAAGATAGTGTACACAAGGTATTGGCCAAGGCCTTGTCCTGCTGCCTAAGCCATTTGGCTAGTGTACACTAAGTTACACTAGCTACTGTGCACCAGCTATTTTATCTAATGTACACAGTTATTATTTAAATGATTTATTGGGTACAGAAGCTAAACTAGCTAGTGTATCCAATTGCATTTCACACACTACCTACCTAGCTAGTGTATATAAATACATTGTCAAACAAATATTAATAGGAGGGTCAATATGGATGTAAAACGGACAAAATAGAAACATTTGTTATAAATAAAAATGTATCCAACATAACAAAATAATATTACAATTTGTCAGCTGTCTTGCTTCCTAACAAACTCCCGTACTGCTAGGTCAATATGGACAATACGCTTATCCTCTGGGTCCGTTGCAAGACAAGTATTAAGGGCTTTGATATATTCAGATAGTCCATGCTTCAAGTTTTCAGCACAAAATTCAAGATTCTTGATATTGTCCTGAAATATTTAAGAGAATTGTGGATGAAATTTCAATAGATTTACTCAGAAAAATATTTCACTTGTCAATAATGATCAATAGACTTTATACACAGTAGATAAGTAGCTAATGTATATAAGTGTAAATATTTTACCTCTTGTTGTTTGAAATTTGTTCTTGTTGTTGGTCTTCTTGGCTATGATTAAGGTTAATCTCCTGTACTTTACCCTTTCCTATCAAATCTTTTTCCATTTCAAAATTTTCTCTTTGTGCCATCAGTTCGGTAGTCCATGCTTGATATGCAGGGCAAGTCCTTCTAACAATTGGAGCACCTTGTTGCTCCACACGATCAAGGTAAAGCAACTACAAAGAAAACAATCAACATATGTTAGATTCAATAAGAGAGCAGCTATAAAAAATAATATAATTTAAGTCAATCACTTACAATTAAAAATGCCAGCGATCCAGTAAAATAGCTGTTTTCTTTCCATCTAAGCCTTGCAAGCTTCAGTTGATTAATGACATACGCACACCAGTTATATTGTGCGCATTCATTGAAGTCAACATTGGAATCAAGCAATTCTTGATTAACAAAGCTACACACTGTTGTGCTATCAATACATTTGACATAATTATCATGAAATTCATCTTGAACAAATCATTTGCACCCTCGCTCCTCTTAATTTTTCACAATGCTAATGGGGGATTAACCATGGCTTTGGGTCACTTCTTCATCATTGGCAAACTGTGCCTTCCACTCTGTCTCCTTATGATTTATAAGCTTTCTATCTTTAAAAGGAAACTCTATTTTCCTCTCACCCCTTGGTAGACCCAAAATGCGTTCTACCTCCTCCTCTGTCACAGAAAGCTTGTCTCCGTTGCTTAGGGTTATTACGTCATCATTGTGATTGTAGTTTTTGATGACATAGTACCCTATTACGTGAGTTAGACTTGTGATTTTGAAGTGAAGAAGTGCTTTTAGCCCGTTAGACTCTAACCATTTGAATTTGAGGAGGAGATAATGCGTTGGCGGCTTCAACCAATCTTTGTGATTTGCCTCTTATTCTTGATTTTTGGTAGTCATATTTTGAAACGGTTTTTCTTGATTTCCTCTCTTTCTTGTCAGGAGATTCCTTCTTATTGCAAGGCTTATGGATCAAGAAAGAATAAAGCTGTATAATTAGATAGTGTACACAAGGTTTACAAAGCAACTTGAAATTCAAACTTGTTTACATTTGCTATAGATACTAGTAATAAGTGAATTTTTGAACCTTTGTATAATTTGCCTTGTCCATGACCTTAGACATGCCAAGGCCTTGTTTTGGACTTTGCCTTGGAAGTGTATACTTTTCTAGTTAGATAGTGTACAATAGCTACTTTATCTAATTAGCTACTTTACATTAGCAAATGCTGATACACATAGCTAGTGCACACTAACTAGTGTACAATAGGTTACACTAGCAACACAGCTAGTGTTCACTAAGATAACTAGCTAGTGTACACTAAGTTACAATAGCTAGTGTACACTGAGTTACAAATAGATAAAGTAGCTATTGTATCCAGGAGAACAGTGTCAAACAAAATTTTCAAGATTTTTAAGAAAATTTTCAAGATTTTTAAGAAAATGCACCCTTCTACACTGTACAATTATATAGTGTACTCAAGTTTTACATAGAAGCTAGAAATTCCTAGAAGTACCTTGAGTTGGAGTTTCTTTGATATTGAAGAAGATGGACCAGCGGCATCCTCTTTGCCAAATTCAGATTCAAGATAGTGTTCGCAAACAAGTAGATTCCTAGAATCTAATACAGCTTCTCTTTGTTTTCTTTTTTTTTGCATTGCTTCTAATGGTAGTCTACTAGAGCGTCTTGTTTCTGTCATCGCAGTTGATTTTGATTTCGTCGGAACCCTAGGGATTTTTCTGTTGAAGCCCTAGTGTGTTTTTGGTGTTTGTGTGTGAAGGACAACGCTATGAGCGGTGTGTTGGTTTAAGCGTCACCTTCTTTGCCAAATTTTATGGAACGTTATTTGTTATTATTAGAGTATGACCCCACATACGATGCTGCTCAAATGAGAACCAAATTAAATGTTTTCAACAAAAAAAAAGAAACACAGACTTCAATAAAAGGTATTCAACAACTAAATTAAATAAAGTATTAGTATAACTAGTGTACACTAAGTTACACTAGATAAATATCTAGTGTGCTCTATATATCTACACACAGTTAGTTTACACTAAGTTACAAATAGCTAGTGTACACTAAGTTAGAAATGCTATTGTAAACTAAACAATGACATGATCTAACTAAATAACTAGTGTACATTATGTACATATCTAGTGTACACTATATATATAGCTAGTGTACTTAGCGAAGGTTGATGCCTTGGCATAGCCAATGCCATGGCTGATGCCTTGGCATAGCCAAGGCCAATGCCTTGGCCTTGACACTAACAACACATCAAGTTAACAATAGATAACAAGCAAGTGTACACGAGGTAATGGCCAAGGCCTTGTCCTGGCCTAAGCCATTTGGATAGTGTATACTAAGTTACACTAGCTAGTGTGCACTACCTATTTTATCTAATGTACACAGTTATTATTTAAATGATTTATTGGGTACAGAAGCTAAACTAGCTAGTGTATCCAATTGCATTTCACACACTCCCTAACTAGCTAGTGTATATAAATACACTGTCAACCAAATATTAACAGGTAAACCTTTTTTCTTATATTCAATAATGAATATAATATCTATAATTAAATGAAAAAAAACATAAAAATCATTATCCAATAACAAAAATTATAACCAAATTATTCACTATCATCATCATCATTATTATCAACATTATTATCAAAATTCTTATCCTTTTCTGGACAATTACGCTTGTCATGAGTACCCATTTTGTTACAATACCCGCATAATCTCTTAGTTCTTTGTTTTTCGATGATTGACTTCGCAGGGACACTCATAATCCTCTTCCTCCCACACCCTTTGTTACGAGCTTCATTGGGAGGCTTGGCTGTGATATCATGCGGAATCATTGCACCAATTAAACTCTCAATAACGGCCTTATTCTTTGGAACAACATTTGTTCCTCTCCGATCACGTAATTCATGTTTCAAATCCTTCAAAACCTTTTCAACATGGTCCATATCGTTGATGTCCTTACCTGCTAATCCCATGATTGCGTTGAAATTTAACCAAATATCATTCAACTTGTCACCAAATGCACCCATTTTTGCACGGTCCTCGATACACCGGCCCACTGTCACTAATGATGCTCGACGCTCGGCATTCTTCACCCAGCGATTAAGTACATGATCTCTAGGAATCTTGTTTACATTATCCAGTTTTAAGGCAAAAAAAGCATGCTGCACAAAATCCCAACTCTCTCAAAAAGCTTGCATGAACAATCTATGTGGTTAGTTCCTATCATGTGCTTCACCTGCAGAAATATTCAGTAACTAATAAGTCTGCATGTACTATAAACAAGCTGCAATGCTATTTGAAACAACACTTGGTAAAAAAAAATCACATACCTCAAATTCTTTTCCTTTCAATTTACTATCTGTCAAAATCAAAATCTTATAAGAATCGTCAACGGGGGTCATAGACTTCATCCCCACATTATAACAACTTTCCTTAATTTCATCTTGAATCAAATAAAATATATCGCGCGTGTAAATCTCCGCAGCATCTTTCTCAATCAAGAGAGGAGTCTCTGCTTTTGGCAATTGTGTCAAACACTCATAATTTAATCTTTTGTTGGTGTTACTGCTTCTCCATTGCCGTCTCAAAACGGACGTAAAACTTCTGTCAACGTGTCCTTCTCCATGCTATACTTGCCAAAAAATGCATTTGCACTCTCTGACCATGAAGTTGTACGCAGTATACCTAACAAAGGATCATCCCTGAAATATGCAGGAATCCAATAACTCCTGTTCTCAAACATACTTCTTAACCACTCATTATTGTTTAAATCATATTCTTCCATAACAGATTTCCAGCCCTCTTCAAATTCTGATGCATCTATATTTTCATTCCAAACATATTCTTTTATCTTGGACATAAAATCCAACTCCTTGCACAAATGTGGACCAACCTTCACAAATGATAAACATGATAACAATCAATAAGAATGCAAGTCAATATTGTAATAAGTATATTGAATGCATTATATAAACTAACTAGTTTACATTAGCCAATGCTGATACACATAGCTAGTGTACGCTAGCTAGTGTACACTAGGTTATACTAGCAACACAGCTAGTGTTCACTAAGATAACTAGCTAGTGTACACTAGGTTACACTAGTAACACAGCTAGTGTTCACTAAGATAACTAGCTAGTGTACACTAAGTTACAATAGCTAGTGTACACTGAGTTACAAATAGATAAAGTAGCTATTGTATCCAGGAGAACAGTGTCAAACAAAATTTTCAAGATTTTTAAGAAAATGCACCTTTGTTGGTAATTTGTTCATGATATGCCACATGCACCAACGATGCCTTGCGATGCGAAAACGGCGGTATTGCTGTTTCATGGCGGGACATTGGTGCGTGATTAAACAGAGTGGTTCACGACCCATAGCCTGTAGAAAGGACTGGAAAACCCATGTGTAATGAGGAATATCTTCCTTTGATAGAAGTCCTGCTGCAAATGTTACACATTTCCTGTGGTTATCAACGCCACAGAATGGTACATAAACCATATTGTACCTAATGATTAGAAATATAAAGAAAATCACTCAGTAATAGCATATATATGATGATTGATGCATAATCTAAAACATTGAATATCACTTACTTATTTGTACCAAACGTAGCATCAAATGATATAACATCACCAAATACTTCATAATTTCTGCGGCCTATTGGATCGGCCCAAAACGGCTTGGTCAAGTGACTGATGAATCGGTGTCATATTCGTAATAAAAGCCCCAATTTCTTCCTTCTTTGCCTTAAACTTGTCCCGGTATAATGCGGGCATCTTTCTTCCCAATGCCTTCTTTCAAATCCCTATTCCGAGTTCCTAAAATGCGTGACGGTGGCACCAACATTTTCATAACCCCCAACAATCTCTTTCATCGAAGCCATAAGCTTGAGATGGACCTATCTTCACCTTTGATGCGTCAAAGGCAAAAGTCTTATGCACAATTGACATTTCCCTCTTGGATTTCAAGAATTGCTGCCTCCCGCACCAACTAATTTGTGATTGTGTGCCTCAACAAAATTATACACAACTACTCCCTCCTTCTCATTCTTACCCACACGCTTCAATGCAATCATAGCGTTACGGCCACATCTTGAAAACATTTTCTTCCGATGCTTTGTCTCTTGCTATCACCTTCATTAGAATCACTTTTTTCTATTTGATTATTGACAAACCCTTGTACGTGACATAAGTAGTACTTCAATATTTTTTCTCCTCCTCCCTTTCCACTCTTACTAGTACCACGACGAACAACAAACCCACACATCCGAGCATATGCTTCATAAAAATCATAGGCATTCTCATAACTTGCAAACCAATGACCAAGATGTGGCTTGTGAGCATCATCACAATTAGGTAACCATTTTAAATTTGAAATTAGGTGTAATAATTAGCTTTGAACAAGCATCATCACTATCATCCGAGTATGATCCCACACGATTCACACTTGGAAAGTTAGAATGATTACTTCCAACACCTACAAAGTAAAAAAAAACAAAAAAAAAAAAAAAAACATAATAAGATACAGGTAATACAAACAAACAATGCAATTACGTACACTAAGTTACAGTAGCAACACAGCTAGTGTATACAACTTTAAAACACTCAATAAACTTAGGTAAAGTAGCATCTTAATTGGCTAGCGAACACTAGATAAATACCTAGTGTGCACTAGCTAGTTTATCTAATGTACACAGTTATTATTTAAATGATTTATTGGGTACAGAAGCTAAACTAGCTAGTGTATCCAATTGCATTTCACTCACTACCTAACTAGCTAGTGTATATAAATACACTTGTCAAACAAATATTATCGGGTAGGTCAATATGGATGTAAAAGGGACAAAATAGAAACATTTGTTAAAAATAAAAATGTATCCACTTTATCTAATGTACTCAGCATGGTGAACACAAGGTATTGGCCAAGGCCTAAGCAATTTGGCTAGTATGCACTAGCTATTTTATCTAGTGCACACAGTTATTATTAAATGACTGTTAGATGTTTATTTCTATTGTACCCTTTTATTTAATGAAATTGTAACTTAGTGTACACTAGCTACTTTATCTAATGTACAATAGCAAATTTATAAAATAGGACAGATAAACTTGGGTACACTAGCTACTTTGTCTAATGTTCTCAGCATGGTGAACACAAGGCCTTGTCCTGCTACCTAAGCCATTTGGCTAGTGTACACTAGCTAGTGTGCACTAGCTAGTGTACAATAGCTAGTGTGCACTAGCTATTTTATCTAGTGCACACAGTTATTATTTAGTGTACCCTTTTATTTAGTATGCACTAGCTAGTGTACAATAGCTAGTGTACACTAGCTATTTTATCTAGTGCACACAGTTATTATTTAGTGTACCCTTTTATTTAATGAAATGTTTAATGAAATAATAACTTAGTGTACACTAGCTACTTCATCTAATGTACAATAGCAAATTTATAAAATAGGACAGATTAACTTGGGTACACTAGCTACTTTGACTAATGTTCTCAGCATGGTGAACATAAGGCCTTGTCCTGCTGCCTAAGCCATTTGGCTAATGTACAATAAGTTACACTAGCTAGTGTGCACCAGCTATTTTATCTAGTGCACAATGTTATTATTTAATGACGTTAGATGTTTATTTCTATTGTACCCTTTTATTTAATGAAATGTTTAATGAAATAGTAACTTAGTGTACACTAGCTACTTTATCTAATGTACTCTCTTCAAAAAGTATTCACTTAATTGTTTTTTATATGAAGGCATCTCCCAAGAAACGTAGCTAGAAACAGCTTTCAAAGCATTCTACAGAAACATCCCAGAGGAAATCAACTAGCTAGTCTACACTAGATAACTAGCAAGTGCACACAAGGACTTGGCCAAGGGCCTATCACGCCTAAGCATTTTGGCCGGTGTACACTAGATAACTAGCTAGTGTACACTAAGTTACAATAGATATTGTACCTAGCTAGTGTATACAAGCTGCTATAATCAAAACACAAAATAGATTAGCTACTGTATCCAACTCCAAACATCAAAATTAACTACTATTCAATTTAAACAATAACAATTTTCAAACGCAATCAATTATTAAACAGGATTAATAATTAGATCAAAAAATACCTGAATTATTAGCTTGATTTTGCTCCATAAATTCAAACAATTCACTTGATAGGAGATTGAGAAAGAAAAATTAATTTCCGACGAGAATTTGTAATTAATCCGGCCAATTCACTTCAGCCGGAGATAATAACGACAACCGGCGAGATCACAATGCGAGAAAACAAGCCGGCGATCAATAGCCGTCTAGCTTTCTCTCTCTCTCTCTCTCTCTCTCCGTCTTTCACGAACTCTTTATATTTAAACCGTTTTGCCCTTGATGTTCAACATAATTACAAAATTGCCACCGGTCCTCCACTTAATCAAATAAAATCTGAACCACTCAATTATCTTAATCTAATGGCTGAAAATGGTTCTTATGGTTCTCATTTAAATAAGGTTCTCATTTGAATAGCTTCCTATATATATATATATATATATATATATATATATATATATATATATATATATATATATATATATATATATATATATATATATATATATATATACTCCCTCCATCCATTTACATGGTTCACACTTTCTATTTTGGGCGTCCATTTACATGGTTCACACTTTGTTTCTTTCCTAAAATGGAAACCTTAAATCACTATTCTCTCCACTCATTCTCTCTCCTACATTATTTTAATACTCACAACACCATTATAATTTACTATTCTCTCCACTTATTCTCTCTCCT
Organism: Adenophora triphylla var. japonica; assembly: GCA_022495995.1. Classification (NCBI taxonomy): domain Eukaryota; kingdom Viridiplantae; phylum Streptophyta; class Magnoliopsida; order Asterales; family Campanulaceae; genus Adenophora; species Adenophora triphylla. Next base: position 453,534 of record JAFEMH010001198.1, on the reverse strand, counting down.
ATTTTATTTTCACACTCACAACACTTTCAATATAATATTTTCTCCTTAATTTACGTGAGAACAGTAACTGCGAACCAAGTAAATGGACGGAGTATATATATATATATATATATATATATATATATATATATATATATATATATATATATATATTTATATATATATATATATATATATATATATATATATATATATATATATATATATAATGACACAAGTGATTTTATCATCAATCTATAACTTGAAGCGTATTCTCCCAATTTGCACAGACTAGAAGGTATCTTTCTACCCCTATATCATGCAAAAATATTCATTAACATTATCATCAATTTATGAAAAATCATTGTCTTAACAATTATTATTTTTATCTTTATGTATAATTTTATACATAGGTAATTTCTTATAATTTCAACTTTCTTTGTAATAGTTTTTTATCCGTGCGTTTAACGCACGGGTGTTAGACTAGTTAGTAATTAATAACTTTAAAATTTACAAAATCTTTTCTTACAGTGATTGTATTCAATTTGAATTAGGATAAGTCAAGTACGCAGCGAAGTCAATTTGAATTTTCAAAAGCCAATTCTAAACTTAAAGGAAACATGTTAATTATTCGTTAATAAGACCGTAATTCCCGAAAGATTATTGTAACTGACATGTGTATAATTTTGGTTAATAATTGCTTCCTTAGTCTCTAAATGAGTATATTCAAAATATTTTGCTTATTTGCAAATATTTTCTTTAAATACTTTCCTCAATATGACTGGAAAATTATTTTAAATTCCATGTTTATAATTTGGTGAGTAATTATTAACTTCTTCACAAACTTAATATTAAAAAAATTCAAATTTTGGTTTTGATTAAGAGTAGATATTTTCAAATTTTGATTTTGATTAATAGTGAATTTGAAATTTAAAATATAATGATATAAGTATTCATTATGGAACGAAGATAATAATTATTAAGGTAAATACTAAATACATGGAACTAAAAATACAGGAAAGAAATAATTACCAAAATACCCTTTTAAATACCTAATTTTTTTCCCTCATTCAATTTTACGCCTTTCCATTCTCTCTCTAATCGCTCGGTCTCTCTCACCCATCCCTCCGGCCAGAGCAACCATTCCAACGCCCTTCTCTCACCGCCGCTCCACCGCTACCGTCGGTTCCCACTCTCTCTCTATACGCAAGAGAAGACGAACCGTTTATACTGAAGAGATGAAGGTAGGGGACGACCGAAGAGAAGAGATCTTGTAAATTAAATAAAATACATTCATGAAAGGAATCAGCATATTTTCAGATTAAGAAACGTTAGAATAACACAGGAATATTTAAATTTGCTTGTTGTTGGGTTAAATTATATTTTGGGAAATTCGGTGGGATTTTGGCTAATGGTTGTTGGGTTAAGAAGGAATTTGAGAAGGTGGGTGTTGGATGAATCATTAACAAAGTGAGAACTGAAATTACCCATTTGAGAAAAACCATGAGTGTTGAATTTGTGGGATCGTGGTAGGGTTGAGAAAGGGGATTTTTGGAGATGTTGAGCTATGAACTGGGGAAAGAGACGACATTGTGGGAAGTGGCTGCCGTCCTGATATGTCTCGTGTGAACTCACACGAGACACATCTCGTGTGAGTTCATACGAGATGAGTCTCGTATGAGTTCACACGAGATGTGTCTCGTGTAAGTTCACACGAGACACATCTCGTATGAACTCACACGAGATATCTCGTGTAGATTCACACGGGATGAGTGAGAACATCTCGTGTATACACACACGAGACGGGCAAGGACAGGATTGGAATTTTTTCGTTCCCTGTATTTTTCGTTCCCTGTATTTAACCATATCCAATTATTAACCAAAAACATCATCATGCAAATTTGATTGTTACCCATAATCTTTCATTACCAATAAAACTCCGCTTGTAAAAAAAAAAAAAAAAAAAACCTCACCATCTACATTCCTCTCCTTCTTTTTCATATAATTGAGTTTTTTTAAAAGGAAACAATTGATCAATTATTTTGTCATTTGAGGTAATTTCAAATTCTTCCTTTTATTTCTATTCCAATTTTTATTTCCAGATGTTCCTGTTTGTTCTTATAAACAGACCTAATGAATTGATTTAACTTTCATTATATATTAGATATTGTATTTATAGAACATATTGAGACACTTTACAATTCTTGAAAGTAGTCTTTCCTAATGGATTGATTAAATTTTCAACAGAAGCCATTTTCAGTGAAATGTTTCAAATAAAAGTCAAATTCGCAACTTCTATTACTAATCTTTAACCTCTTTCATTGCGTTCATTTTTCTTCTCACATAGATTTCTGTTTTACTTTCTTTTCAGCTAGTAAGGATTTTTAGATCGAGGTAATTCTAAATTTCCTTTCTCTTTCTCTTACTGTCATTTCTTCATTTTCTTTACCTTCCAGTATTTGTGTTGCATATTCCTTTCTATTTCATTTCTTATTTTTATGTTAAAAAGTTGCCTTTGAACTACAAAACGAAATGTAATCATAATTATGTTATATATTTACTAAAATGTCACCACTAGATTCAATTTATTTTGAATTCACTATCTTTAAAATTCTGATTATGGCATGTGAAATAATATTACCTATTTTTTTTTTCAAATGAATCATAAGATTTATTTCAAATTCTGATAAACTTTGAAGAAATCTCTTTACATCCAGTTAATTGATTTCTGGATCCCCTTATTTTGCAAATATAACAAGGGTTTCACAGGTGTTGTATAGTCATTTCGAGCTCCGAGTGGATTTCATCTCATGGACTTTCCATGTGTTGTGGACCTTGATCTTATGCTAATATTTCTCTAATACTTCAGCGAATTCTCGTGGAAGAGAACATTCCCTTCAAATTCTTTCGGGTGCAAGTCTAAGGTTCGTTTGTGAAACTTTGTAGGGAAGTTTCAAGAGTAAGAATTTATTATCTCTTTGGTATTCTTATATGGGCAACACTTGAGGAAACTAAATCTATAATGAAACTGAATCTATAGTGAAGATGAGGTAATTAAATCGATCAAAGACGTTAAGAGAAAAGAAAGGGATGCAACATATTCTCCGTTCGATAAAGACGATCCTAACAATTTCGATTGTGTAAGGCTGACTTATTAAGTAGGTAATAGGGACTAGAGAATTTCCCCGACTCAAAAAATCCAGTCCCTAATAATGACTTTTTTTGTAGTTATGATAATTTATTTTTTAAAATTAATAGGTTAAAGTCATTGAATCGAAATTGCTAACTAAGGGGGGGGGGGAGGAAGAGAGAGAGAGAGAGAGAGAGAGAGAGAGAGAGAGGGGATGATGAGAGCTAACAAGGAAGAAATGGAAAAGAAATTGAGTAATTATTCAATCTCACTAACCTATTTTTTAAGGCAATTACTAACCTAATTGGATAATGGGAAATATAATTTTAACGGTAGCAAATCTTGGATTTAGAGCAGGTGAAGTGAAAAAGAATTGCTAACAAAATCATTTTAGGATTAAGTTTTTTTAAAAAAAATAATATTCATTAACAAATTTTGAATTCTACTTTCTAAACGTTTTCTACTTTCATCCAAATTTTGACATTCATGTTTCATTATTATTAGTGAGTTTTTATATGGGATTCTCATTAGATTAGAATTCATTAATTATCATGCAAAATAGAGCATTTTTTATCTCCAGGTATCGAGTCAAACAATAATTGAGGACATTGTTTTTTTAGAATAAATAATTTGGTAGTTTTATTAATGAATGGATTAATCTTGTAACGACCTGAGCTCGAAGCCCGATCGCTACGTAGGCACTACACACTGGCCCACTATGTACCTCCTCAATTGGGTCAACCACAACCCATCACAGGCCTCTAAAAGTCCAATGGATGATTTGATACTTGGTATTAGTGTATGAGCCTTCTATATATCACACTAAATTCCCACATATTTTCGATGTGGGATGGGGGATATCACAATCTCCCCACTCAAACCCTTGTCATCCCTGGCAAGGTCAATCAATACCCAGATCGTACCCCCGGGCTAGCTCGCAAGCCTTAAGGCCGGGCTTCTACTCTGATACCATTTGTAACGACCCGAGCCCGAAGTCCGACCGCTAGGTAGGCACCACACACCGGCCCACTAAGCATCTCCTCAATTGGGTCAACCACAGCCCATCACAGACCTCCAAAAGTCCAATGAATAATTTGATGCTTAGTAGTAGTGTATGGGTCTTCTATATAGCACACTAACTTCTCACATATTTTCGATGTGGGATGGGGATATCACAATCTCCCCCACTCAAACCCTTGCCGTCCCTGGCAAGGTTAATCAATACCCAGATCATACCCCCGGGCTAGCTCGCAAGCCTTAAGGCCGGGGTTCTGCTCTGATACCATTTGTAACGATCCTAGCTCGAAGCCCAACCTGCTACGTAGGCACCACACTCTGGCCCACTAAGCACCTCCACTACCAGAAACAGGTGGTTTAGCGACGAAATTATCAGCGACGGATTCATTCTGTCGCTAAATAGCGGCGGAATATAAGCTTTAGCGTCGGAATTATTTTGGCGTCAAATTTAGCGACGAAATTTAATTCCGCCGCTAAATTCAGCCGCTAAAACGAATATTCCTCGAATATTCGTTTAATTACCGCCACTATTTTCGCGGTTGATTTACCGACGGAATATTCCGCCGCTAAATCTTAATCACCGACGGAATTATTCCGCCGGTGAAAATATATCATTTTTTTCTTTTTTTATTTATCAGCGTCGAAAATATTCCGACGGTGAAATTAAAATATTTTTTATTTTTTTTTGAAATATTACACCGACGGAATATTTCCGCCGCTGAATAATTTTTTTTTTTAATTTATCAGCGTCGAAAATATTCCGACGGTGAAATTAAATGTTTTTTTTAATTAAACACCGACGGAATATTTCCGCCACTGATAATTTAATATTTTTTTATTTATCAGCGACGAAAATATTCTGCTGATAATAAAATGTAATTTTTGTTTATTTTTAGAACTAATTAACAAAATAACAAACTAAAAAACATTAAAATATCATAAATATTTATGATATTTTTGAAAAAAATAAATAAATCATAAATATTTATTAATTTTAATTTAATAAATATCATTATTTTTATTTATATAAAATATGAAATTTATTTTAAATTACTCTCAAAAAAATAAATATGAGTCAATAAATATTATTTTTGAAAAAATAAATAAATTCTAAACCCTAAACCTAATACCCTATATATACACTATACACTATACCCTATACCCTATATCCTATACACTATACACTATATCCTATACCCTATACCCTATACACTATACCCTATACGTACCCTATACCCTATACACTATACCCTATACACTATACCCTAATAGTTGGTTAGTTCCTAGTCTTGGACTAACCCCTAAACTCTAAACCCTAACCCCTTGGTTAGTTATGACTTATGAGACAATAATCTCCAGAGTGTATGGAATTTACCAATTTGGGAATAGCTTCAAGAACCCTTGCAATTCTTATATATATGGTCATTGTTTCTATTTAAAAAAAAAAACCCTAACCCCTAAATCCTAAACCCTAACCCCTAACCCCTAAACCCTAAACCCTAAACCCTAAAGCCTAACCCCTAAACCCTAAATCCTAAACCCTAACCACTAAACCTTAAACCCTAACCCCTAAACCCTAAACCCTAAATCCTAACCCCTAAACCCTAAATCCTAAACCCTAACCCCTAAACCCTAAACCCTAAACCTTAAACCCTAACCCCTAAACCCTAACCCCTAAACCCTAAACCCTAAATCCTAAACCCTAACCCTTAACCCCTAAACCCTAAACCCTAACCCCTAACCCCTAACCCCTAAACCCTAACCCCTAAACCCTAAACCCTAACCCCTAAACCCTAACCCCCTATAATATATAGGGCATATTGTATATGGTATAGTGTATAGGGTATAATGTATAGGGTATAGTGTATAGTGTATAGGGTATAGGGTATAGGGTATAGGGTATAGGGTATAGTGTATAGTGTATAGGGTATAGTGTATAGGGTATAGGGTATATAGGGTATAGGGTATAGTGTATAGGGTATAGGGTATAGGGTATAGTATATAGGGTATAGGGTATAGGGTATAGGGTATAGGGTATAGGGTATAGTGTATAGGGTATAGGGTGTAGGGTATAGGGTATGGGGTATAGGGTATAGGGTAAATGCCATTTAGAATGTAGGAAAAAATTAAAAAAAAAATAAACGAGGTAGCCGTATACCATTTTCACATTCATCGCGACACATAAAACCCTAAATAATGACACATATAAATAAAAACAATGATATTTATTAATTAAAATTAATTAATATTTATTTTTTCAAAAATAATATTTATTGACTCATATTTATTTTTTGAGAGTAATTTAAAATAATTTTCATGTTATATATAATAAAAACAATTATATTTATTAATAATAGCGGCATAAATTTTCGTCGCTGAGTTTAAAATCAGCGGCGGAAATTTTCGTCGGTGATCGTGCCACGTCATCGATCCATGTGAATGTATAGGTTAGCATCAGATTTATCAGCGACGGAATATTTCGCCGCTAAATATTAATTATAGCGTCGGAATTTAAATTCCGCCGCTATAATTAATATTTAGCGGCGGAATATTCCGTCGCTGAGGGAAATTGTAAATACTGGTTTTAACATTCTGAAATCAATTACGCCATATTTCCCTCTCTCTCTCTTTCGCTTTCTCTCTCTTCCCGCTATCTCTCTTTGCGACCTAGAAGAAGAAGAAGCTCTAACGCCGCCGTCCGTCCACCTCTCCACCGTCTCCGTTCGAGCTGCTGCCGGTCCACCTCTCCACCTCTCCACCGTCCGTCTCGAGCTCTCACGCCGTCTCCGTCCATCCGCCTCTCCACCGTGTTTCTCTCTCTTGCTCTAATCAAATCAAGGTAAATGTTTCGATTTCTTTCAAATAAGTAGTTCTAATTCGAGGATAGGGTGTTAATTTGTTGTGAATATGAATTTGCTGGGAATTGAATTTTCTGATTTTGCGTGACCTATTTCGGTTTCTGTTCTGGGAATTGGGTTTAGATGCCAGGTCTCTCTCTCTCTCCCTACATTCCAACACACACACAAATTGATATTTATAACCTGATTTCCGTTATTAAAATTCCATATATATGTTATTTGAGGCTAGGGTTTAAGAGCGTTTATTCCGCTTTGATTGATTGTTGTATAATTGGATGTTAATTTGGGTTTCATTGGTTTTTAGTTTGTATTTATTGTATCTGTTTGCCATGGGTGGTATAATTGCTTGTAATTTGGTTATGCTTATTCAAGGAACTCTTGTTCTTGTAGTTGTGAGGAATTTTAATTTGGAAAATAAGAATTTGGGTTTAAATTCTTTCTCAAGGTTTCTAATCTTTTTTTTTTTTTTTTTTTTGAAGTGGGATACATTAGCTTTCATTATTTTCTTTGAAATAAGTAGTTCTATTTTTGAGTTTGCTTTCTTGGATTTCATTTGTTTTAGTTATAATGTTACTCTTAGACTTAGGTACTTGTTTAATCAAAGGTTGTCAAAATATTCCCATTGTAATACACGTTACAGATCTGTAATTGTATGCATCTTTTAGTTCTTTTTAGGCCCATGAATTTTCAAATCCATAGAAAGCATAGACTTGTGTTGTCAGTTATCCTATCCTACTAGTATGTTAGACCTCATAATTCAGTTATCCCAATTCCACTAAAGGGTAAATATGTAAGTTTTCTATGCCCAAAATGAAAAGTTATGAAAGGGGACACTTTTTTAGGGACATCCCAAAAAGGAACAAGGGACTCTTAGTTTGAGACGGAGGGGGTATTTGCTTTACTATCATATTAACTTCGTCAATGTTGCAATTAGAGTCATAAAAGAATATGCTGAAGCAATATTTAGAGTAGGATATAGGCAAATGCTATAATTTAGTACTCTAAAATAAATTGTTAACATGATTAGTACTTATGCGTCTCAAGTATGATTAGAGAAAAAAAGTGCCTGAAATCAAAGACATTTTAAAGGAAAAGCATCTGAAGTCAAAGACATTTTAAAATTTTTTGTAAATCCATTTATATGAAACAAACTAGGATACAGTTTCTGTATATACGTGTCGCGTAAATAAGTAAACCAACATTTAAGGTGTAGTACCTGAAATCATAAAATGTGCTTTGAGAACCATAATTGAGAATAAAGAGTATCTATGAAAATCACAAAAATAATTGATAAAGAGCTAAAGAAAAAACGAATAATGCGTAATCTAAATGGTGGTAATAATCAATTTAGTTATACCGAATCAGAAAAGACAAAAAGAAAACGATATGTTAGTAATATTAACGAATACGTGCTTACAAAGGAAAAGAAGCTCCTCCTCCTGAAATGGCTCAAGGATTTAAGGCTTCCAGATGGTTACGCGTCTAACATTGATAACTGTGTCAATGTAGAGGAGGGGAAAGTGCAGGGTTTGAAGAGTCACGATTGCCACGTTTTGCTGGATAGGCTACTTCCGATTGCTCTCAGGGGTCTCTTGCCTGACAATATCTGGGTGGCGTTAACAAAGTTAAGTGAGTTTTTCCGAGCGTTAACATCGACCACACTACGTGTTGATCACATGAAAAAGCTTGAGGAGAGCATCGTAGTGACTTTGTGCAAACTTGAGAAGATATTTCCTCCTTCATTCTTTGATTCTATGGAGCATTTACCGGTCCACTTGGCATACGAAGCTAGAGTCGGTGGTCCAGTTCAATACAGATGGATGTATCCATTTGAGAGGTATCTAGGCCAATTGAAAAGGAAGATGAGCAATGGGGCCATGGTCGAGGCCTCAATTTCAGAAGCTGTTATTATAGATGAGATTGTTGCCTTTGTCGGAACATATTTTCCTCCTGATGTTGATACGAGATTGACTAGGGTTGGCCGCAATTACGATGGTGGTTGTCCGTCAAAGGGAAACATCTCTGTATTTTCATCCCCTGGTCGGTTCCTCGGCAAACGGGTTGGTACGCATACGTTAACCGCTAAAGAGTTTGCCGCAGTCGAAACGTATGTTCTTCTTAACTGCGACGAGGTTGGGGAATATATCAAGTAAGTCATTGATGTTATGTTTATGCCTCGTCGATTAAATTATGCATGTTTAATTACCTGCATATGAAATGCCTTGTTTAACCCTATTGCAGAATGTTTGAAGATTTAGCTCAGGATTATCTCCAGAACTCATCGCAACTAGGACAGAAAGAGAATTTCCAAACTGGCTAAGGAAATATGTAAATATTTCGTTTCATTCAAATTTATTCTATACACTTCTTTAAACATTCAATCTTAAAATTGTATTAAATTGGTTACAATATTGTCTTATAGATAGCTGAACATCCGGGTGATGACAAAGCTGCGAGGTTAAGACATTTAGCATCAAGTTCGTACTTGAACGTTCATTTATACAACGATTATTTCGTGAATGGCTATGTGTTTCATACCAAAGCTTACGGGGGCTCTAAATTGACGTGGAATAGCGGTGTGAAGCTTAAAGGAAACCTTGATTATTATGGCGTCCTGAAAGAAGTAGTCGAGGTGGAGTATTTGGGTAGAAACAGTGTTGTCTTGTTCAATTGTGATTGGCGAGATGCTGTGCGAGGTGTTAAGAAGCACGCCATATTTGACATCGTCGATGTAAAGGACTCGTCCAGACATAATGGCGATGACGTCTTCATCTTAGCATCTCAAGCACAACAGGTATACATGACTCCCTACCCTCGTCCGCGACCCGACGGATGGTGGGCTGTCTGGATGACCAAGGCTAGGAGCATGATTGACAACCTACCCTTGTCGAAAACTACATAGTCGTCATTAGAAACACCCTATTAAGAGGATGAAATGCCAGTGCCACCTAACGTTTCATCAGCTAATCATCCATTAGATGATGTCACTCATATTCCTCAAAATATTGATGAACCCGAGGAGGATATCTTACCAGTGAATTTGCCAACTCCTCCACCTCGTTCAGGTCATCTCGCGCACATTGATATTGATGAATCAGAGGAAGAGGAAGAGGAAGAGGAAGAGGAAGAGGAATCAGAGTTTGATTCATCAGAGTCCGAAGACGAAGATGAAGAACTCGAGTTTTGTAGTAATTCAGAGTCCAGTGATGATGATGGGGACGAAGATTAATAATAGTTTAAAGTTTTATATGTATTGTGAATGCTTTAGATTATTAGAACTTTAAAATTTTATATGTATTGTGAATTCTTTAGATTATTAATAGTTTAAAGTTTTATACGTATTGTGAATGCTTTAGATTATTAGAACTTTAAAATTTTATATGTATTGTGAATGCTTTAGATTATTATTAATATCCGTCGTTTTATATGTATTGTGAATGCTTTAGATTATTAGAACTTTAAAGTTTTATATGTATTGTGAATGCTTTATATTATTAATAGTTTAAAGTTTTATATGTATTGTGAATGCTTTAGATTATTAGAACTTTAAAGTTTTAGATGTATTGTGAATATATTGTTTCCTATTGTTAAAGTTGTATATTTTAATATTTTTACTGTAATACAGATATGAGTTCTAGTAGAAAGGGAAAGGGTAAGAAGACTAAGCCCATCTACACATCTATTACTGGGACGCAGCCGTCCCGATCCGGTACTGATGATGTCGACCCTTCACGCAGTAGTACTAGCTCCACCTCTGGGGCAGATACTCAGACTACTGTCGATTCTGAGGGGAGGATATTTGTCCGGATATCGGCACATTATGACCAGTAAGTAACTCTTCATTAATTTGATATAAGTTGGTTCCTTTTTGTTTTATATATAATTCATTATTTAAGTTAAAATGTTATTGTATAAATATACTTGGCAGGTTTGTAGGTGGATACCCTACCACAGGGACTAAGATCGGGCAATACTGGCGGTCTCGGAAAATGACCGAGTATTGGCCCAACTGGAAATCATTGCCACCGAGGCAGAAGGAGGATGCGTGGGAGGAGTTTAAGGTAATGTGTTAATGGTTTTTATTTAAAACTTAAATGTTAGTTTGTTATTAAAATGTTATAATTAATAATGATTATACTCTTTTAGTTTTGTAATGTTATCATTATATGTTGTAGGGGAAATATTATTGGGCGCCGAAAATCGACGAGGCGACGGCTAGATATGTTTTCAATGAACAGGCTCACAAGCTATTTAGGGATCATATTGGTAACATATTTATCTATCCTTAATTAGTTTAATTAACAATGATTATACTATTTTAATTTTATAATGTCATCATTATATGCTTACGAGATATTCATATATTTTATAGGTACCACGAAGAGAAATTATTATACTAACCGGCTCGCGGCGGGACAACAACCCTCGACACCTACTTGGATGATCGCCCTCGACACCTACTTGGATGATCGAGGAGGTGTTTCGTCAATTTTGTGAATATTGGGGGTCAGATGCGGCGAAGGCTATATCCAATCAGGCCAAGGCCAATAGAGCAGGCTCCTCAGGATCGGCGGCGATGCATACCATGGGGAAGATCCCGATCGCCGAGCATCACGACCGCATGGTATGTATGTTAGTTTAAATGTAGTAGTGTATGGATGCTTTTAAATAGGTTTATGTACGTATGTTAGCTGGGAGCCATATTGATGCTATGAAATCCATGGTTTTAGTGTAAATGTAGTGTATGCATGCTTTTAAATCAGTTTAAATGTTGCATTTATACAATTTCAAAGTAATAATCTCGCTTATTTTATTTATAGGAAAGGGAGTATGGCCAGAATATCAGTTTTGTGGATGTTTACGCTAGCACCCATCTTCGGAATCCTACAGCGCCCGATCAACCTCCGCAATGGGTTGACGATCGCTCTGCTAATGCCTTTGTAAGTAAACTATCATTAAATGACTTGATTTTGAATATGTAAATTTATTTATGTACCTTACATTGTGTATATGATTATAAATGTTTGTTTTATTTTGACAGACTGCATATCAAGCCGCCGTTGCTCCCGAAGGAACGCCTCCCGACGAGCCCATCCCCTTCGTGCCTGATGTTTGGCACTCGGTCACCTCTGAGGGACATCCAAAGAGAGGAGCCCGAGTGTTAGGGATGGGGGATTACGGGCGACAATGCCCGTCGACGTCGACCGGCCGTCGGCGAAATGTTGCCCCGCCCACGTTTGATCCGAGGGTTGACACTCTGGAGGCTGCGTTGGAGGTGGAGAGACGCGAGCGGGCAAAGCTTGCGGAGGCTTTGGCGGTTCGACGCGAGATGCGGGGAGGAGAGTGATCGGCGTCATGCAGAGACTCAAAGACAATTGGCGCTGTTGATGGCTCATATCGGCAGGACTCCCAGGATAATTCCCAGCCTCCCCCGAGTTGATTGCGGACTTTTTTAGACATTTTTGTACTAATTTATACTTGTTTGTAAACATTTGAGACATTTGGTACCCGCGGGAGTCCCTCCCCCCTCTCCCCCCTCACCCCCTCCCGAATTGGTACGGTGATATTTAGTTTTTATTTGGTACGCTGATATTTGATTTTTAGTTTTTATAGTTTTAGTTTTATAAATTGAAATGTTATATCAGGTACAAAAAATTTTGGTTTATTGATATTTTAAATTATTTTTTTTTAATTTATTTCAGAATCAGCGACGGAAATTTCTGTCGCTGAAATTAATTTATTTCGATTATTTTTTTTACAGCGACGAAAATTTCCGCCGCTATATCAATTAATTTTAATTTAATTTTTGATTATAGCGGCGGAAATTCCGTCGCTGAAATAAAAATTAATTTCAGCGACGGAAATTTCCGCCGCTAGCTCATTTAATTTTTATTTAATTTTTGATTTCAGCGGCGGAAATTTCCGTCTCTGTGATAAAAATTAAATTAAAATTAAATAATTTCAGCGACGGTAATTTCCGCCGCTGAAATTAATTTATTTTAATTTAATTTTTATTACAGCGACGGAAATTTACGCCGTTGAAATTAATTTAATTAAATTAATTTTTATTACAGCGACGGAAATTTTCGCCGCTGAAATGAAAATTTAATTAAATTAAATTGATTTAACGGCGGAAATTTCCGTCATTTGGAAACCATTAATTCATAGGCGGAATTTAATTCCGTCGGTAAAATCAAAAATACGGCGGAAATTGACCCGTCGGAGCAGCCTTCGCGGTGGTAGCGGCGGAGACCGACAGAATTTTTCCGCCGGTGATTATTTTTAGCGACGAAAATTTAATTTTAGCGACGGAAATTTCCGTCGCTAAATGACCTTTTTCTGGTAGTGCTCCTCAATTGGGTCAACCACAACCCATCATAGGCCTCCAAAAGTCGAATGGATGATTTGATACTTGGTAGTAGTGTATGGGCCTTCTATATATCACACTAAATTTCCACATATTTTCGATGTGGGATGGGGGATATCACAATCTCCCCCACTCAAACCCTTGCCGTCCCTGGCAAGGTCAATCAATACCCGTACTCGAGCTGGCTCATCGGAGCCTTAAGGTCGGGATTGATACCATTTGTAACGATCCAAGCCCGAAGCCGACCGCTGCGTAGGCACCACACTACCAAGCATCTCCTGGTGAATTGGTCAACCACATCACAGGCCTCCAAAAGTTCAATGGATAATTTGATGCTTAGTAGTAGTGTGTGGGTCTTCTATATATCACACTAAATTTCCACATATTTTCGATGTGGGATGGGGATATCACAAATCTATTATAAGAGTGGCGCTTCAAAGTGATATAAATTATATTTGATGGTGCTCGAACCCTAACCTCTCGTGTTAAAAGCGACATCGAACGCTAATTGAGCTAGTACTCTTTGTTGAGGATATTGAAAATGTGATACTCCTTCTATTTCAAAATGTCTCATTTTTATGCAATTAAGGCTAATGTAAAAATATAAATATTTAATGAGTATATTTGCATGCACCCAAGTATATATATTATTTTATGAATATTATCTGGATATACTCATTACTTTTATACTTAATTGAATGTCCATTTTTTAGTTTAAGGGAGATTTAAGAAAGTTGATATTTGAGTATTTTTTTTAGCATCCATACATATATATGTATATTCTTGATGATCTCACCATATAATATTATCAGTACAAGAGTAAAATTAAATCATTACGATATCAAAAGTGGTGGAATAATTAAATCACACATGAATAATAAAACACATAATTAATAAATAAATTGTGTAACCAATTTCGACATCCTTGTACAATAATGTGGAAGACACAAGATGATCAGAACGTCGACATCTACTAGATCTTATCTCCCTACTCTTCTCTATATGGGATGGTGGCTCAATGCAATATCCAATAATTATAGCCCCTGGGTTTTAGAGTGGAAAAGAGGCCTAACATTCTTTTCATTCACGGAAACTAATAATCATAAGGATTGTAACTCCAGTTGTGTCCTTTCCATTACAGACTCAAATTGGGACAAATCATTATACACTTAATTACAATCCACATCATACAATAAGGTGTGCACAAGCCCATAAATAGATCATATTAACAATTGGGGTCATCGTTCATTGTTCTACTAAATAGGACTACAATTGTTAACCCATTTTATTAAAACAAATAAATTCCCAATTAATTGTAACACAAATAAAAGTCTAACAATCTCCCACTTGGGCAACATTAATTGGAATCAATAATCTTAAAATATTTTGCTTTAAAAATGACTCTCGGATCAACGACAAGTTTCAATGTGACCACAAGTTTAAAAATATATAGTCCAAGAACACTTTAATATTAAGATTATTCTGGTCCAATAAGCCTCCTAGTAACTAACGAATCATGACAACCATTACGTCATTTATAAACGCAACTCCGATCCATGGTCACAAAACTAAAAGGCCCATCGACAAGGAATTAGATGTAGTAGTGTAGCAACGAAAATAATAACCAAATATGATCTATCAAAACTATTTTCATTATCGTTACACATGATTTTTTTTAAATGCTTGGTACGCTATAAGCAGAAATCTTTCGGCTTCGCATGGAGCCAATATATCTCAATTTCTCAATGATATCATCAATGAGACATACAATAATGTTGAAAGAATATATGCTTAAAAATGATATCAAATGTTTAGTTCTTTCTAAACTTGACAACTTGACATGCTACTCAATGTGAATAAGCTTGTCAAAAGTAATATTCACAAAAATTATCGATAGGTTGAATCAGATCGTAAAATTTAGGGAGAAACGCGTTTCTCCATAAGTTATGGAGAAACGGGTTACGGATATCCAGAAGCTATTGAAAGGATATCCAGAAACTTTTTGTATTGGCCATGACCTTGTCCCATGGTTACTTCTGGATATCAGTCTCAAAGGTTACGGATATCGAAACCCTTTGAAAGGATATCGAAGCTTATGAAAGTGATATCCGAAACCTTCAAAATGATATCCGAGAAACTTTCAAAATGTTTACGGATATGATGGATTACGGATATACATTGAAGGTTTACGGATATCCAAAAACCTTCAATAAGCATTTTCTGGTCTTGGCCTTGAATTTGGCTTCAAATATGTTATGGATATTCATATTCATTTGAGTTTCTCGGATATACATTTGAAGGTTTATGGATATCCGAGAAACCTTCAATAAGCAATTTTTCGGTCTTGGCCTTGGATTTGGCTTCAAATCTATTTTTTATATCCAAAGGCTTACGGATTCCAAAGCTTGGATATCCAGAACCCTTTGAGACTGATATCCAGAAATTTTTTTCTGGCTATCAAATGCATTGCTTCTGGCTATTAAAAACACGTTTCTCCATAGTTATGGAGAAACGCGTTTCTCAGCAGACCTACTCGAATCAGATTGGGTTATAGATGAGAGATAAAAATAGAATAGTTGCGTTAGGGTTGGGGTTGTATATATGTTAGATATGTGAAAGAGAGATATAATAATTTATTGATAGGTTGAATTAGATTGGGTTGATGATGATTATAGTCTAATGAAAAATAGTGCTATAATGAAAGGTAAATGACTTCTACCACATGATTAGTTTTTCTAACAATTGATATGAAACAATTACGGTTTGACCATATTGCATTATCTTGGTATTTATGCTAAAGTGCACTCTAAAAAAAATTAGTTTGATCTCTTATTTTTTAATGCTCTAAAATAAAGTTTTCTTTTAACTTTGATACAACTCCTCATAAAGATAAAAATATTTTCATTTACCATTTTTATGTCTTAAAAAATATAATTTCATTTCAAAATTGTAGATTAAGGTCTTTGAAATTTCAAAATTCCAATTGAAGAAGAAGAGAAAGAGTTGAGATGATAAGAATCAACCAAACATGAAAAGATGGTAATGGAGTAATAAGTAAAAATCATAAAATTAAAATTAGAAATGAGGATAATATGTTAAAAAAAAATTAAATAGTCAAATAAGACTCTTATTATGGAATGAAGGAAGTAATGAACTAACATTATGTATGGCAAGTCGGCAACCATGTGATCAAGATTTTTGAATTAGTCCATTTAGGAAGAGTTACCAAAAATATTTAAGAACCCATTTTAGTACTTTACCAAGTTTTAAATTACATGTATCTTCAGTTGAAAACTTTTGGTGAGAACTTTAGAAAGATTAGACCTGGAGCACATTTCTCTCAACATGTAGGGAAATCACTAATGTTAGGAAATAAATTTTTATGTAATCCATTTTAAGGTTGCCTTTGAGATGTTTGAAACAAGCTTTGTAGCCTAAAACAAGCTTGAAAACCAAGTGAAATGATATCTTTACGTCTCATACATGTTACCTCAAAATCGCAAAAATCATACAATATTTTTGAGGAAAGAACCAAACAACCGTGATAGGAATAATAATTGTATAATTTAATTTATATGTATTAAATTATCTATCTTCGATTATAATTTTTAATTTAATTAATCTTGCTACGCTCCGTCGAGTATCGACGGATTACTAACTAGTTATGTTTGATAGCACAAGGATTAGAATTCTTACCCTAATATATTATTTGTTAGTCAAATGATTTTGAATTTATAAAGGATATATTTGAGATGAGAAAAAATAGGACGCAATTTTTGAGAGTCGTACTAATAATACTACCTCTTTAGTAGGGATAAATAATCGGGGATAAGCCTCTTATCCGGTCAATCCTTTTAATTAATTCAAAAGCTTAAAAATACATCTGTCCCACTACAATCTTTTCATCAGTTACCGTTTGCATAAAAATTAAGAAAAAAATAAAGTAAGTGTCGTGAGTATGAAAAGTGAGGTAGGAGAGAGAAAGTGAGGTAAGAAATAATAATTGAATTGTTGTTGTTAGTATGACATGTGAATCACATTAATATAAAAGTAATAACCATTTTATTCTATGAAGTGTGTAGTTTGTAATGGAACGTACAATAAGAAAAAAGTGTAATTTGTAGTGGGCTGACAGGAGTATATTTATCCATCCGGTCATTTAACCAGCTTACCAAACGGTCTCTAAATGAATTGCTAGTACAAAGCTCACATGCTAATTATAGCTCAAAATTTATATGAAAATAAAACATGTTAGAAACTTAATAATTATATATCATAAACTCTCATTTTGTATTCGAACACATGAACAATATTAAAACATATTTTTCCTCTATTCCAAATGATTTTCCATTGGGAAGACATTCAAAAATATTGTAAAGCTTCAACCAATTTAATAAAAAATATACATAAAATAGCATAGATATCCTCATTTGAGTCCTTAAAAACACATAAAGTACATACTAAAAATAGATATATTAGAAGTAATCGTGATAAATTTTCCCATAAATAAACTGTTAACATTACACAAACTGTTATAATGATACTATTAGCTCCTCCTCTTGTTCCACTTAAGTGAATCTACTAGTATATAATAGCAAAAGTTTTTCAAGCTCCTACAAAACTTCAAGTGACACAATATCATTGACCAATCTTTTCCTCATCCACCAATCACAATCATCCATTTGAAATTCAATATTTAAATGATTCTAATTTCAAATTTAAAATATCATATCAAATAGTTTTATTTATTCAAAATAAATTTAAAAAAAATAAAAAAGTAAATGCTATTGTCCATCCCTCTTTTTTTTCTATTATATACTTTCATTTTTTAAAAAATATTAACTTTTTTGATATAACTTTTTATAAAAAATTTTCCTACTAAATAACATCTCAAATCTACTATATATAATAGCAAAAGTTTTTCAAGCTCCTAGAAAACTCCAAGTGGCACAATATCATTGGTCAATCTTTCCCTCATCCACCAATCACAATCATCCATTTGAAATTCAATATGTAAATGATTCTAATTTCAAATTTAAAATATCATATCAAATAGTTTTATTTATTCAAAAATAAATTAAAAAAAATTAAAAAAAGTAAATGCTATTGTCCGTCCCTCTTTTTTTCTATTATATACTTTCATTTCTTTAAAAATATTAACTTTTTTTATATAACTTTTTATAAAAAAAATTCCTACTAAATAACAACTCAAATCTACTATATATAATAGCAAAAGTTATTTAAGCTCCTAGAAAACTTCAAGTGGCACAATATCATTGGCCAATCTTTCCCTCATCCACCGATTACAATCATCCATTTGAAATTCAATATGTAAATGATTCTAATTTCAAATTTAAAATATCATATCAAATAGTTTTATTTATTCAAAGATAAATTAAAAAAAAAAGTAAATGCTATTGTCCGTCCCTCATTTTTTCTATTATATACTTTCATTTTTTTAAAAAAATTAACTTTTTTGATATAACTTTTTTATAAAAATTTTCCCTACTAAATAACATCTCAAATCTACTATATATAATAGCAAAAGTTTTTCATGCTCCTAGAAAACTTCAAGTGACACAATATCATTGGTCAATCTTTCCGTCATCCACCAATCACAATCATCCATTTGAAATTCAATATGTAAATGATTCTAATTTCAAATTTAAAATTATAGGTCCACTCCGTCAAGATGATACTCCCTCCGTCAATGGAACTTAGTGGCCAATCTTTTCTGTATTCCTGAGTTTATCGTATACAAAATATTTGTTTGTTTTTTTTTAATTGGCTAAAGCAAGTTAGAGAAAGCTAAGGCAGGATTGTAAAATTATTGTTTGACATTTGAAATTAAAATTTAATCAAATATCTAAAATAAATCGAAATCCAAAAATTGAAAGGAAAGTGCATAATTTAAGGAAATTATATTAGACTAAAAAATTAAGTACAAATTCAAAAATTAGGTTGAAAGAAGAGTGTATTATTGAAAGAAATAGTTTGAATTCCTAAACACCGTCAAGTGCTCTGGAATACCTAATCACATACTGAAGCTAAAGATTGGATGTATCGTCATGTTGTTACGAAATATAGATCAAGCTTCAGAATTGTGTAACGTTACAAGATTGATCGATACAAATCTTGGTACGCAAATCAATTTTGTTAGTATATAATTATACATTTATACAATTAATTATTTGATTATTTGATATAAAACATACTGTTATTTTAATATATATATATAGGTAAGCACGTTGTCGAGGCGGTAATGTTGTCCGGAAAGAATGTTGGTAAGAAGTTGTTGATACCGAGGATGATTATGTCACCTTCTGATACAACAAAATTTCTGGTTAGGTTTCAACGGAGACAATTCCCACTGACCGTTTCTTTTGCAATGACGATAGATAAAAGTCAGGGTCAGTCGCTCGCTCATGTTGGTCTTTTTCTTTCAAGACCAGTATTTAGTCATGGACAATTATATGTTGTTTTTTTCTAGAGTAACTACAAGGAAAGGACTTAAAGTGCTTATATATAATAGTCATGAACAGTCAGATGACACGACTATAAATGTTGTGTACAAAGAAGTTTTTGACAAGTTGTAATTGTTGGAACATAAACGATCCATTAACCATAATCCGACTCACAACTAGATTAAGAAGAGAAGGAGATGAAGAAGAAGAAGACGGAAGCGTGTACCTTGTGATTCCATGATTGTTCTTAGTTTTGTTCTTGAGTAGAAGAAGGAAGTAGGGAGATAGTACTTCGAAGTAGGGAAGAGTAGATCTTCTAAATGATAGTGCCCACACTTGATCTTCTTAGTGAATAAAGAGAAGATTTGTGACTGAATTTAGTGAATGAATAAGTGTCTCTAAATGGCTGATGGATAGCCTTTATATAGATAGAGAAGGGGCACTTCAATTAGGGACTACACCCTTTCGTAAAGAAGGCGGTGAGAAGTTACCATTATGCCCATCATTTAATGGTACTTACACCTAATGGAATTCTACATATTTGGTCTATACTTTAACATTATTAAATGATTATAACATATGGAATTAAATAACACATATTATTAATCCATGTTCTAACAATCTCCCACTTGGATTAATATTAATATGTATCTTTTACTAAATAAATTCCTTAATCATTTATAACATGAATGACAACCCTTATGTGCACGTTTATTGTCATCCAACACAATCCCGTCCATTAGTCTTATAAGTATAGGGACTAAAGGGGCAGTCGTTGTAATTGATTCGCAACTAAACCCACATTAATCACATATATATATCCAACTAAATGACATAGATTAAGTATAGATATGTAGCATGGAATATTAATGAATATATATGAAGAATGCATATATATATTCTCCAACTAGTCCTACTTAACCAAATGAGATCAATATAAATAAAAACAACATAAAGAAATAGAAAACAACACAAACTCCCACTGATTTAAGCATTATCAAAATTGTTTCACCCATATGAGCAGTATGCTCGTGAAACATCAAAAGAGATTACGCTTTACAAAATGGATCCAATAACATGGAGTTTGATCCTATAAGTTGTATATCTATTTGTTCATTTTATACTTATTTCTCTTCAACAAGAGATATAACCATATGATATCTTTCGACATCTTTGCATCCACTAAAACATAATCGGAATACTTAATGATCTCAAAATGATCCGATTTTATAAACATAAGCATGTAGTTTAATGTTTTATAGGTACTTCATCATTCTTTTGGATGCGACTTAATGTTCTTCTTTCCGAATTACTTTGGTATTAACCAAGCATCCCAATAATAAATACAAGATCTGTACGAGTACAGACTTGCGCATACATTAAGCTTCCTACTGCCGGTGCATAAGGGATATTTTCCGTATACTTGGATTTAAAATTAATCTTTAGGACATTACTTTAAACTGAATTTATCTCCCTTAGAGACAGGGGTGTCATGTGGTTTACAATTTTCCATGCTAAACCTTTGTAATACCTTCTCTATATAGCTCTTTTGTGATAATCCCAAAATACCTCGTGAATGATCACGATGAATTTGGATTCCCAATACAAAAGATGCCTTACCAAGATCTTTCATCTCAAATTTGTTTGAGAAATTTCTTAGTTTCTTTTAGAAGGTCCTTATCATTACTAGCATGAAAAATATTATCCAAATATCATCCACATATAAGACCAAAATAATAAATCTACTCCCACTGAACTTATGGTACACACAATCTTCACCAAGATTCATTTCAAAGCCAAATGAAAGAATAACTTGGTTAAATTTTAAGTACCATTGACGAGATGCTTGCTTAAGCCCATAAATGGATTTCTTAAGTTTACAAACCAGTTGACTAGTTTGATCCAAATTAGTCACCATTTCTGGTTTCTTCATATAGATAGTTTCTCAATGTCGCCATTGAGAAAAGCTGTTTTAACATCCATTTGATGAAGCTCAAGATCATAATGTGCCACTAATGTCATAATGATCATAACAGAGGTTTTAGAAGATATCGGAAAAAATGTTTCTTTATAATCAATGCCTTCTTTTTGAGTAAATCCATTAGCAACAAGACGTGCCTTATATCTTTCCATATTACCTTGCTAATCCCTTTTGGTTTTAAATATCAATTTATAACCAATAGGTTTTACACCTTCAGGTAATGGGACAAGATCCCAAATGTCATTGTCTTTCATTGATTTTAACTCCTCATTAATGGCATTGATTCACTTATGAGAATTAGGACTATTAATGGCTTCATGGAAGGTGATTAGATCATCTCCCACTAAACTTAAGGTGTCCTTATTCTCCGCAAGATACATATCATAAATATCCGGAATATTACTTCTTCTTTCTCTAGTAGATCTCCTCAAGAGCACTGGTTCATCCTCATTTTGAGGTTGTTGAATTTCCTCATGTCCAACATTTTCATGTTGTCCGTTATTTACGGGAGTCTCTATATTAATTTGAATTGTATGTTCTTTGTTGAATTTCAGGTACAATTACTTGATTTCCAACAGGAACTAAAGTTTGAGGAACATAGAGTGGTTCCTCTAACTCTTCAAATTCAAAAACATTACTATTTCTCCCACTAAATTCAACATCCTCAAGGAACCTAACATTGCCAGTCTCGAAAAATGTTCTAGTTTTCGGGTCATAAAATTTATATCCCCTAGATCTCTCGGCATACCCTATAAAATAGCTACTAACAGTATTAAGGTCCAGTTTGCCCTTATTAGGCCTATAAGGTCTAGCTTTTGCTGGACACCCCCATACATGAAGATGATTTAAGGACGGTTTCTTATTTGTCCATAACTCATAAGGGGTTTTGTCGGTAGCTTTTGAAGGTGCTCTATTGAGAATATAAGCTGCGGTTTTTAATGCTTCGCCCATAATGAGTGAGGTAAAGAAGTACAAGAAAACATACTTCTTACCATATCCTTAAGGATTCTATTATGTCTCTCCACTATACTATGCTAGGTTTGCCCGGCATGGCGTAGTGAGAGACAATCCTACACTCTTCAAAATAGAGATTATAAAGGACCCGGACGTTATTCACCTAATACGTTATACCGTCCATAGTTTTCACTACCATGATCGGTTTTAACGTTCTTAATAGTCTTTCTTATGCCTTAAAAGACTTGAAAACGTCCAATGATTGAAACTTTACATGAAGAATATAATGTATCCATAACGTGAGTAATCATCCATGAACGTAATGAAATATTGTTGACCATTCCATGAAGGATTAATGAATGGTCTACAAATGTCCATATGAATTAGTTCCAAGACGTTTGATACTCTCAAAATTCTATTTCCTTTAATGTTTGTAAATTTATTCTTTAAAACACTTAATGCAAAAGTTTTATCCGGAGTATCAAGTTGTTTTAGGATTCTCTCCGACATAAGCTTTATCAATTCTCCCTTTGGAGATATGACCCAAACGCCTATGCCATAGAATACAATAATTTTCACTTGATAACTTTTGCTTAGTGCCTTTAGTTTTGGTTTCATTATTATGGGACTCATTCATTAAGATTATCGATATATGATAAAGTACTAGTACCGACAAATTTGGAATTTAAAATAAAGATCACATTTATTATTCCCAAAAGAACAAGAGTAACCTTCCTTGTCCAAAATTGTGATAGATATTAAATTCCATCAAAAGATGGTACAATGAATGTATTATTTAATACAAAATAATAGCCAGTACTTATCATTAATCTAAAAGTCCCTATGCCTATAACTTCAACCGGATTTCCAGCTTCCATATAGATGTATTTCTCATCTTCACTGGGGATTCGGTAATTGCAACCACTGCATACATGAACTAATGTGAGTTGTTGCACCAAATACAACCACTATGTATATTAAGGAATTGAAACCAAATTTGCCTTAGTACAAACAAGACCAAATGACATACCATTCTGAATTCGCCATTCGCGATACTTATGGTAGTCATTCTTCATGCGAGTAAGGTCCTTACAAAAGAAGCATTTCTTGACTTTATGATCTTTAAATGATCCCTTATGCTTCTTACTTGCAACCGCAATTTCCTTCCCTCTTCTCTTAATCCCACGAGAAGAAGTAAATGCTGAGTGAGTACTTTCTAATTTATGATATTTCAACCTATCTTCCTCTAATGTCATATGTGAAAGTAATCCATTAATATTTCACTTGTACTTTCGACATTTATAGGTCACCTCAAAAGGACCAAATTGAGGAGGAAGATAGATCAAAACTAATTGCACGAGCAAATCTTCCGAAATCTCTAACTTAAGTGCCTTTAGTTTGATCGAAAGATGAAATAATTCAATAATGTACTCCCGAAGATTTTCCTCACCCTTGTACCGAATGGAAACAAGTTTCCACAAGAATTCAAGAAAAATCTCAGCATTTTCGATCTCAGAGACATTGTCCAAAAATGTCTCTGAAACTGAATGTTCCATGATCATTAGACTCACGCGGTTGGACCGTTCCCATTGCTCAACATTTTTCCGTTCTATAACGGTATTTCCTTTAGTGAGAGCAGCGGGACTTGATTCCCCAAATGCGTGATCGATGTCCATATTGCCTAAGATCATCGTTATATTATTTTTCCAAGTTTTAAGTTTAGTCCCAGTAAGCAAAGGTGCATCATTTATAGCAGTAGTTACGGATGAAGCATTAATCAAATCTGAAGGAGAAGAACAAGAATGAAACAAAACATATATAAGAAACTACACAATGATTAATTATATCAAATGAATTCCATCAAAATAAAAGATAATCAATATGACATCAAGACTAATCTTTGGATTGCGAATTGACTCACAATTTGATTTATCTTAGGGTAAACAAATAGCTTAAACAATACACTTTAAATACTTGCCTTCCTTTGGGTCGGATCAAGTACAAAAGTGTCCTAAAGTTTAAGGTACTTGTTCCCCGGCAATAAAGAATATAAACAATTCAATTTAAACACCCGCATTCCTTTGGGATGGTTCACAGTATTTAAAATGACCAAAAGTTTAGTTCAATTATTACCCCATGAATGTAAATACTTAGTCAACAACAAGGTCTTCTTTGGGAAACAAGCATGTTATCACATATCAATATTTACATTCATCTTTTAACAAGTTTGAATTTAATCAACAAGGTCTCCTTTGGGAAACAAACATGTTAATTTTATCCAAAATGTTAAGGATATAATTAATCAGAAACAAAAGGGCCTTAAGGTAATTAATGAAATTTATTAATAAAAGATAGTAATCCTTTTGTTCTACCCGTCCATTCCTAAAGTTTGATAACTCTAAGAACCACCGAAGCGCGACTGGTGTCCAGATACTATAATTTATTAACAAATTTTCACAAATTCTGGGCAAAATAACCCCAAAATCTCTCTTCCCAGTCAGAGCACGACTCGTGCCCACGAGCACGAATGGGGCACGAGTGGAAATGAAGTGCTTGATTTTAATCAGAACGACTTGAAAGCTTAGAAACGAGTCGTGGGCACGAATGACCAAAAGGGCACGATTCGTGCCAAAAGGCACGACTCGTGCTCAATACCCAGAAACATGAAAAGTCACCATTTAAACGACAGGAATCAAAGGGCACGACTCGTGCCCACTGTCCAGATTGGTGAAAAGTCATCATTTTATGAACAGGTTTGAATCAATTAGAGAGGCATACCATACCGCAGGGGGCTACGCCCCCCGCACCCCCCTTTCATGCTCGATACCAGTCTACATGACGGCTAGGCCCGCGCCCTCGGAGGGCGCCGGGCCCTTTGCCAGAACAACGAGCCATAACACCCAATTAGACTATCAATTCTTAACTTAATGGTGAATCAATATTCAACCAAAGCAAGTAGATCTGCATACTCACATTTTTAAATGCGTGGCTATGCATTTGAATAAACTCACAACGCATCCAATGATGGTGGCTATGTTCAAAATGGAATAATCTTACATTAAGAATTGAAAGCCTTTTGAGTAAATTTATAATTTAGAAGTAACATAATACTCTAGAATCTTAATAAGAGTATGAAAATAATTCAAGAACACATGATGAATATGGAATCTTTTCAAGAAATAAAAGCATAAGGCTTTACAAGAAACTCAAACTCAATCTAGTATATGAGCAGGCTCTGATACCAATTGTTGGAACATAAACGATCCATTAACCATAATCCGACTCACAACTAGATTAAGAAGAGAAGGAGACGAAGAAGAAGAAGATGGAAGCGTGTACCTTGTGATTCCATGATTGTTCTTAGTTTTGTTATTGAGTAGAAGAAGGAAGTAGGGAGATAGTACTTCGAAGTAGGGAAGAGTAGATCTTCTAAATGATAGTGCCCACACTTGATCTTCTTAGTGAATAAAGAGAAGATTTGTGACTGAATTTAGTGAATGAATAAGTGTCTCTAAATGGCTGATGGATAGCCTTTATATAGATAGAGAATGGGCACTTCATTTAGGGACTACACCCTTTCGTAAAGAAGGCGATGAGAAGTTACCATTATGCCCATCATTTAATGGTACTTACACCTAATGAAATTCTACATATTTGGTCTATACTTTAACATTATTAAATGATTATAACATATGGAATTAAATAACACATATTATTAATTCATGTTCTAACAGTAATATATTACATAAAATTATCTCATTAATTGTTTGAATTGTATTTACATTTAACTTTTACCTCAATGTTTTATCCCCGTCGAAGACCGACGGGTTACTCACTAGTTGCTAATAAAAAGCTCACATGTTGATTATAGCACATAATTACATGAAAAATTAAACAAATTAGAAACTTAATAATCATATATCATAAACTATCATCAAGCATTTGACACATGAATAATAATATAATATTTATTCTATCCATCCTTAAATAACTGTCCTAATTATGTTTTAGCGGAGATTATAAAATGTTAAATATTAAGCAATTTTAATAATAAATATACATATAGCATAACTATATGAGTTGATCTTAGAAAAAACTAGTTTTCCTAAGTCATAAGAATATTGGGTTTTTAAAAGAATCAAAATCGGATAGTGTTAGTTTTAACTAATGGGGATGATAATGTTGTTGAGTACTAGTGTTTGACAGTGCCAATATTAGTATAAATGAGTACAAATGTTTTGATTGTTGTGTATCAATATTTGTGTCAAACAATACTAGTGGTATTGTAAAATAGATTGACAATGGTAATTTTAAAAAGTGACAGATAGATGTAGTGTTAAAAAGTGCCACGATACGTAAATAAATTTCAATTATTTATAAAAATGTTATCGCACGATTTTAAAAAAAAGTTTCACTTAGATACAAAAATGTCACAGTTTGATTTAAAAACACATTTTTCCTAATTGTTTTGAAAAACTGTTTTTTTTTTTTTTCCTAAGATTTTAGGTAACTATATTAACTTGATTTTTTTCTTTAACTTGCTTTTTTTCTTACATCTTCTTTTTCACGGTGACACGTATGAGGATTTACGTTAAACAATGTCAAATTATTTTAAGATTAATGCTTTATCGTCATTTTATTTTAAATAACTATATACATGCAGTATGGATATAGGGTTTAGGTAACTATATAATACTATATCCTTATTTCAATAAAATGTATTGATATGTATGTTGAAGGGGCAATATTCAATGAAGTTTATTAGGGTACATAAATGCTTCAAATGAAGTGAATGAACTTTCTAATTCATCATCCAAGTTATTTATAGAGTTTGAGATCGTTCCATTGAGATATCATGTTTCATCATACAAATAGAACGGGACGTGATAGTATATTCTAATTTCATATAAAAGCGAATTTATTTGAGACATTCCGTTTGAAACACGGGATAAGACGGGACCGGATGGGACCGAAGATCCCACATTTTTATATTTTTTATTTTTTAACCTCAAAAGTATTTTAACACATAGTTTTTAGTTTTTTTTTTTTTTCAGCTATCAAATTTTTTTAATTAAGCTATTTTATGAATTTAAAAGCTTTTATCTTGTTGGATTTTAAAAGATTAATCTTATATTTCAATTTAATATTTTGTAATCAACTCAGTTAAATTTTAGTTTTATAATATTACCCATATTGTCATGTGCCCCGAGGTAGGATGGGACAGGGATGAGAATTCTCTGTGTTTCGCGAATAATTCGGAACGTCCCATCCCCTTCCGTAAAATTGCGAGATTTTATAGTCCCGTTCCGTCTCATTTTTTTCGAATTGACGGCTCTTGTTATCCTTGCTCCATCGGTCCCAAAAAAAAAAAAAAATCTCATTTTTCGTTTAGGGTAATCTAAATTCTGTTGCCTAGTTTTTTTTATTTAAATTTGAAAAAATGGTTATCAACATTATAATTTTTACGTACGATTCAATCTTAACTATTAGTCTATTACACTCGCGGTTTAGAGAGAAGAAAGGGACAATTGAGGTTGTGGGAATAGTACTCAACGTGAGTATTATATTATTTATTTATCAATATATATACACTTTTAGGTATAAAAGAATTCTAGATCTATACAAATAAATATGTAGATATGTATAACTATCTAGGAGATATACTTGGCCATATTGTTAAACTAAGAACGATTATAAGAATAGAAGAAATAATTAGGGTTCAAAATTTGATTTTTCATTGATTATAAGAAGTATATATAGGACAATAAATAGAATTCAATTTAGAAAAACGATTTTAGGAAATCTAATTGGATTAGATAACAATAAAAGAAAACTCGTAGTCAATTAAAACAAGGAAAATCGGATCTCCTAATTATATTAGTAGATCCCCATATCATAACACCTTCCTCAAGTAGGAGCATGAGGATTCAGAATGCCCAACTTGTTAAATAAAAAATTAAATTGCTTCTTTCCAAGAGCTTTAGTGAATAAATCTGCCAACTGTGTACATGTAGGAATGAAGGAAGGGACAATTAGACCTTCTTTGAGCGCATCACGAACAAAGTGACAATCAACCTCAATGTGCTTTGATCTCTCATGAAAAATCGGATTTTGAGCAAGATGTATAGCTAATTGACTATCACGAAAAAGAGGAATAGCCTTCTGATGGTGAACTCCCAAACTAAGTAAAAGACCCTTTAACCATTTCAATTCACATGTAAATGCCGCCATAGATCTATATTCGGCCTCTGCAGAAGAGTGTGATACTATATTATGTTTCTTGATTTTCCACAAAATAGGTGAATTACCAAGAAAAACCACCCATCCTGTGAAGG
This sequence comes from Adenophora triphylla var. japonica, assembly GCA_022495995.1. NCBI lineage: Eukaryota > Viridiplantae > Streptophyta > Magnoliopsida > Asterales > Campanulaceae > Adenophora > Adenophora triphylla. The sequence goes on along the minus strand of JAFEMH010001198.1, from coordinate 424,449 downwards.
ACTTACGAGTGACAGGGCATGCTGCACAATCGGAATCACACAAACCAGTTAAGGTTAGGTTACTGTCACTTGTCAAGACAACTCCTTGACCAGGTGTTCACTTAAGGTATCGAACAACTTGCAAGATAGCTTCCCAATGTTCAATCCGAGGAGTTTGCATAAACTGAGATAGAATATGTACTTAATAAGAGAAATCTGGACGTGTAACAGCAAGATAAATGAGACGACCTACCAGACGTCTGTATTTTTCTGGATCAGAGAGCTCCTTGCCAGAAGCTAGTCCGAGTTTGTGGTTTTGGATTACAGGAAAGTCTGTTGGTTTAGCTCCTAATAATCTAGTTTCTAAAATAATATCCAGAGCGTACTTTCTTTGATACCGAAATAATCCAGTAGTGCTTCGTGCAATATCAATGCCAAGAAAATACTTAAAAGGCCCAAGATCTTTCATTTTAAAACAATCACTCGCATAGGCTTTGAACTCAAGTAAAACTGCGGAATTGTCCTCGGATATAATGAGATCATCAACATACAAGATCACATTTATCTGAACATCACCTTTCGTGAAGGTAAACAAAGAATAATCAGAATAGGATTGAAGAAATCCATACCCCTTTAAGACACCAACTAGATTTGCAAATCAACATCTTGGAGCTTGTTTTAACCCATATAACGACTTACGCAAACGACACACTATATTTGGTTTAGAGAACTCAAAACCTGGAGGCAGCTTCATGTAGACTTCTTCTTCAAGATCTCCCTTTAAGAAGGCATTGTGAATGTCCATCTGATGAAGTTCCTAATTCTTAGAAGCAGCCACTAATAGGAAGGCACGGACAGTGACCATTTTTGCAAATGGAGCAAATGTTTCATCATAATCAATCCCCTCCTTTTGATGATTTCCGAAGACTACTAACTGTGACTTCAATATTTCAATACTTTCGTCAGAATTATATTTGATGCGGTAAACCCATTGATTACCCAATGCCCTTTTTCCCAGTGGTAGAGGCTCCAAGGTCCATGTGCCATTATCCTCCAAGGATTTGATTTTTTCGTACATTGATTGTTTCTATCCTTCGTCCGTCATAGCTTCAGAAAGGACTTCAATTCTCTGCCCAGAGTTTGTGCAGCAAGAAAATTTTGGTCTTGCAGAGAAAAACTATCACAATTCATATAGTGTGCTATAGGATAAGGAGTACCTGAGAAGAGCTTAGGAGAGGGTGTGACGAGAGATGGACTTTTAGCATCTATCGTGTGAACCACATAGTCACGGAGACGGACCGAAGGAATCTTCTCACGCATTCACCCACCCAGTTCAGCAGGCTGATTACAAAGATCAGAATCCAAGTTATCATTAACCACTGTTACTATTGGAGAAGGAGCGGTAGTTGTATCGGCAGTTGTGACGCCAGTTGTCTGAACATCCTGCTGCACAACTGGTGTAACAGGAGCTGAGGTTTCCGGACTATAATAAGCAAAATCAAAGTCGATCTCCCCATTCAAGTCAGCAATATGCTCTGGAATAATGTTTGTTGTTTCAGATTCTTTAAAAGGATAAATGTTCTCAAAAAATTTAACATCTCTAGAGACAAAGAATTTCTTAGTGTCTAGATCAAATAGTTTTCATCCCTTTTCCTAAAGGGATACCCCCAAAACATACACTTTCAACTACGACTTGCGAATTTATCACCACTTGCTTTCTGATTATGAGCAAAACATAAAGAACCAAATACTCCAATGATATAATAAGAAAGGGGGTTGCCAAACAAAATTCCATGAGGGGTTTTGTTGTGTAACAAGGGAGATGAGGTTCAATTGATTAAGTATGCAGAAGCAAGAATAGCCTCTCTCCAAAAATAAATTGTTAGCTTGGAACCTCAAAGCCCTTACAACATTCAAAATACGCTGATGTTTTCTTTCAACCCTCCCGTTTTATTGAGGAGTTCCAATACGAGGTTTTTGAAAAAGAATTCTCGTGGCAGAAAATAAATCCAATAAATACCTCATCTCAGTGCCATTATAATTTTGCACAATTTTAATCGTTTGATTAAATTAGCATTTTACCATAGCAGAAAAGGACATGAATACTTGAAATACCTCAGTTTTGCCAATCAACAAATAAACCCAGACTGTACGAGAGTAATCATCAACAATAGTAAAAAATAACGTGCACCACAAGAAGAGTCATGTATATAAAATTTCCACAAATCACAATGTATCTTTTCAAAAATTCTAGAAGCCTTATTGCCGCTTAACAAAAATTTGTCTTTATATTGTTTAATTTGCACGAAAACATACCTCACAAGCTTTGTTGAGACTACAGTTAGAATCACTAAAAGAATGGAGTAGCTTTATTATTGTTTCAGACGGATGTCCTATTCTCTTATACCAAAGTTCCAAGGTAGATTCCACGCTATTTACTAAATCTGAGACACTGTATCCGCTTTCTTGAAGTAGTAAAGTCCATATCGTCTAACACTCGTTACAATCAACTCCCTCGACTGGTCCTGTTTAGCGAACATATAAGAGTTAAATTGGACAATACACTGCATATCATCATTTAATTGTGAAATCGAAATTAAATTGCAACTTAAAGTAGGCACAAAAAGAATATTCTGAAAAGTTATTTTGTCGTCAATACCACGGATCCCTTCTTCATAGCAACTAAAGAGTCACCATTGGGAAGACCAACTGGACAATCAGGGATGTCACTTACGTGACATAAAAGAGCCATAATACCGGTGAGATGATTAGAGGCCCTTGTATCAATTATACATACAAAATTATCAAACATATCGTTCAAGCGATACTCTAAAAGTCTAGTGTTACCAAAAAGTCCAGCAAGCAAGAGCCTTCCATTGGTCGGCTGAGAGGGTTTGAGAGGTTGTATTGTTGGAATTTGCCTCTGCAATGGCTGCTCCTACAGAAAAATGAGTTGTGCAAGCAGTTGTGACGCCAGTTGTCTAAACATTTGATCGCAAATCTGGCCACACATATCCACTGTTGGTTGTTGTGTGTGCTCGAACTGAACCATTCTTGCCTCATCTAGTCCCTTGAGAAGCAGATTTACCTTTCTCACTTCTGCCATCAGGTTTTCCACCTTCACCCCACCATTCCGGATAGCCAATGATTTCAAAGCACTGGCTCATCTCGTGACCAGACTTCTTGCAATGACTGCAACTCAAGTATGCCTTATCTTGATGCACCGCTTTTCCATGCCCTTGTCCACCAGATTTAAGAGCAAAGCCAACTACATCAGGTGGCTCGTCATGTACTAATTTGGCCAATAGAACACGCTCATCTTGAGCGACCAATTGGTAAGCCCTATCTAAAGAAGGCAACAGATCTTAAGACAAAATATTCGTGCGAGTTTGAGCATAATATTCAGAATAAAGATCCATAAGAAATTGATGAAGCATGCTATTTTCGCACCTTAATTCATGTTTTCTTCTCGCCATACAACCAGTGCAACAATCACACGTGATTAGTGGCTCATGAAGGTGAAGTTCTTCCCACAATGCAGTTAATCGCCCAAAGTACGTAGAGACTAACATAGTCTTCATTTGTTCACATCTAGCAATTGAGGTTTTAAGTTGTTGAATTCTAGGACCATTCACTAAAGCAAATCATGACTTTAATGTGTCCCATAATCTTTTAGCGTCTCGATATTTAGAGAGATAAGCTTTTACCTCAGGATCTATCGTATTCATAAGCCAAGAGACAATCATGGCATGAATAGTAGTCCAATCTAATTCAGTGTATGGAAGAGAAAAAGAGGTGATGTAGCCATCCAAAAATCCAAACTTCCGTCATGCTTCCAAAAGACGTTAGAATGTCTCCAACCAATCATTATAATTATCTCCACGCAGACGTGTAGGGGTTATAAAATCATCTGACCTGTCTTGCAGTACAAGGAAAAAGGGAGAATCAGGTTCAATTTTTGGCGACGGAATAGGGTTTGTCTGGCCAGTTGTCCGATCCGGTAGCTGTTCGGGCTCGGTCATGATGATCGTGATTTAGAGGATAGGCTCTGATACCATGTTAAACTAAGAACGATTATAATAAGAGAAGAAATAATTAGGGTTCAAAGCTTGGTTTTTCATTGATCATAAAAAGTATATATGGGACAATAAATAGAATCCAATTTAGAAAAGGATTCTAGGAAATCTAATTTGAGTAGGTAACAATAAAAGCAAACTAATAGTCAATAAGAACAAGGAAATCGGATCTCCTAATTACATTAGGAGATCCCCATATCGTAACATATATACATGACATCCTTTCCTATCTCACCTACGTACTATGTTTATCACACGATTAGCAATAGTAAGGCTCACGTCACAGATAGTCGACCCATGGAAATAGGATGGTTTACATCAACCATTTGCATTTTGTTTCAATTTGGTGTAAAAATGGACATGGCAGTAATTTTTAACGTGAGATGATGAAAAACTTAACAAGTGCCAAAGAAAATTTAGCGTCCTCCCGTACAGTTCAATTGATTCTCATTTTCCACTATATAGGGGTGTAAATGGTTCGGTTTAGCTCGGTTTGGACAAATTTTGGAGCTAAACCGCTAGTATCGGTTCGAAAAAATTTCAAACCGAGCTAAACCATAAAAAAATTCGAACCGAGCTGAGCCAAACCATCATGGTTCGTTTTAGCTCGGTTTGAACCGCGGTTTGAATTTTCGGTTCAAACCGCGGTTCAAACCGCGGTCCAAACCGTCATTATAACCAAAGTTCAAACAAATTTATAACAAAAAAGAATAAATGCAAACACAACTTGATCACTTCTTAAAAAACCAAGTGTTGTGGCCCAATTCCAGTCCTTAATACAGACAGGCATTAATACAAACACAACTTGAGCACTGAGAAGTCCTTAATAGTTAATACAAACAAACACAACTTAATTCTTAAAAAACCAAGTGCCGTGCAAACACAACTTGAGCAGTCCTTAATACAAACAGGCCTTAATACAAACCAAATTAAAGTAAACCAAACAGCAAAAACTAGAAAAAGGTGGACCATGCTTCATGCTTCAGTACTTCCAACTCCAAGCTCCTTTGTTCTACATATGCAGTCACTAGTAAAATGAAAATATAGTTAGATTTTAATAAATATCATTTTGGAACGGAGAAAATATTACAATTACATTTTGTCATAAGCATACATCATGTAACAACTTGATACAACCATAACCCATATACACAGGGATATATCTAGATATCTACAGAAAGCTCTGAGCCCTGCAGAGTATCCCTAACATTGATTAAATTAGAAGAGATTCAACATCAAAACCTATTACCTAAAGAAAGCCTTTGCACATAAATATAGCTCAGATGGTAGCAAAGGAAAGTGCACTTAACTAAAACAATCCCCCCATCTGTGCAAATCAGGAAAAGCATCTTCTTCTTTTTTTCTTTTGTATAAGAACCATGAAAAAACAAAAGTGATCCGTTGACAAAATAAATTAAGCACTTAAAATAACTTTTTCAGCAACAGTATTAATGAGATATGATCATCATCAGTAAGTTTTTCCAACCAGAAATTGTTCCATCGACCTGAGAAATCACCTGCTGCTTAAAATTACCATTAACAAACCTAAAAGCTAATTTAAGATGCATGCCACCCAGATAATCTACCATACTTCCCATTTTATCTTAACAATGACTGTAGTAACAAGGGACAGTTAGTTCCAAACTAAGTAGGCTCCCCCGAAAAGAATTTAAGATCAGAATTTTCAGCATGTTATAGAAACAGTAATCATACCTGTGTCACTCCCTTAAGGTTGAAGAATTTACCAGATCAGAATTTTCAGTAACAACTGCAAGATAAAAAGTTATTATTACAATATGAACAAATAAAGGTGTTAATACTAACAAATTTGTATATTATTATTAGCTTACCAGATTCAGCATCACTAAAGTCATCCATTTGAGATTCAACATCAATAGGAAGAGGTGCAGCACGCAACCAGTCTTGTGCACAAATCAAACACTCAACAATCTTGGGAGTCAAGGAGCTACGAAAAGCATTTCTCAACCGTTTCATCCAAAAATCTCTCAATTTCTGACTTTGCACCATCATTCTCTTCCTCCAAGTGCTTAAGATAAGCATTTTGCATATCTTCTAAATCACTCTCAATCGAAGAATTAGCCTCTCTATTCTGTTCCACCTCAACTTCGGTTGGACTTGAACAAGCTTTCTCATTTTTTTCAATCAATTCATAACAAGCATACATACGATACAAAGTATCTTTCACAGTTTTTTCCAACTCAACCACCTTTTCTTTGTTGTAAATGGAGCCATAACAAAATTTCACATAATTCAACTTGAACCGAGGATCTAAGACAACAGCAAGTAAAAGATTCATGTTAATCTTACTCATATCACCCCAATATTTGTCAAACTTTTTTTGCATCGACTTTGCCATCTCCTTTAATTCATCATCATCCTTATTATTTGCCCAACTAATCAAACTCTTTTCAATCAAGAACACATCATGGAAATAAGAATTAGAAGTTACATACAAACAACCTGAAAGTCTCTTGGTGATATCATAGAATGCTTTCAAGAACTTGCACAAAGTTTTAGCACGAGACCAATCACTTGTTGTAGGAGAACCATGTGGGAGATCACTATTAAAAGAAGTCTCTAAATCCATGACATCAAATGCTTTCTGAAACTTAAGAGCAGTTTCTAACATAAGATAAGTGTAGTTCCACCTAGTTGGAACATCAAGGACTAGCTTATGTTTATTAGGAATTTTTTCTTGCTCACAATACTCTTTAAAAAGATTGGTTCTTTGCGGGGAGCCCCTTATGAATCTCACCGCACCACGAATTCAACTAATTGATTCATCTATCTCACCAATCCCATCTCTAACAATTAAGTTGAGAATGTGGGCACAACACCTCATATGAAAGAACTCAGCCCCCAAAATAAGTCCATCTTTTCTTGCAAGTTTTTTCTTCAAGTGAAGAACTGTTGTGTCATTAGACGAAGCATTATCAACCGTGAGTGTGAAAACCTTATCAATACCCCAGTCAAGCATACAAGCCTCAATTGCCCCGGAAATTGCAACCCCCTTATGACTATTAACTGTTTTAAAGTTAAGCACTCTTTTGTGTAAAACCTAATTTTTGTCGATAAAGTGAGCCGTAAGAACCATATAACTCAAATTTTGCAATGAACTCCATATATCAGTTGTGAGGCAAATTCTATGAGCATTTATAGCCAACCTACTTTTCAAATCTTTCTTCAAATCATTATAAATTCCGATGCAATCTTTAGCAATTGTATTACGACACACTAACTTCAACCTAGGTTGAGCAACACTCACAAAAATACTTGAAACCCTCACGCTCAATAAAACTAAAAGGGAGTTCATCAATAATTATCATCCTTGCAATTGCATCTCTACACTTGTCCTAATCAAATTTCCAAGGAATCAACTTGTTTTCCCCTTCCCCATTCCCTTCCTTCACAAATTCAAGTGTCTTTTGCTTTTTCGTTTCATTATACGGATATTTCGAACACTTTCCTAAATGATTGGTAAGAGTGCTAGTACTACAACTACCAGCATACTTTGATTTGCAATACTTACAAAGTGAATGCGAAAGTTTTTTGCCTTCCATTACTCTATCAAAATGATCCCAAACTGCCGAGGTAGAAGCTTTACTCTTTACATCAGAGTTTCCAATAGCTGCAGATGACTCCACTTCCGTGTCTTGAGTCGAACAAGCTCGCTTCCTTGAATTTTTAGTCTAAGAAAGAACAAACAAACATAGGTTATTCAAGAAAAAAAATTAAAGACGAAAATTAAAGACGAAAATTAGGAAATTTGATAAAATTGAAGGGATATTAAGAACACATACACTGAGGTTATCCATGGATGCCTTCGTCAAAGCCTTCGACTATAGAAGAGAGAGAAGGGGGCAGTGAGAGTGAGCGACGTTGAGGCGACGTTGAGGCGGATGTGAATTCGCCTTCGACTATAGAAGAGAGAGAAGGAGGCAGTGAGAGTGTGCGACGTTGAGGCGATGTTGAGGCGGATGTTGAGGCGGCGAGGGTGAGCGAGGCGGCGAGGGTGGATGAGGGGACAGTGAGATCTACGTCCGGCGACGTTGAGGCAGCGAGGGTTGATGAGGGGCAGTGAGATCTACCGAAGAGTCAAGAGAGAGAAGGGGAAGAGAGAGAGAAGGAAAAGGGATAGTAATGTCTGACCTGTGTAATGAGATTGAGATTAAAGAGGCAGTGTTCAAATATTAGACATTTAGGGTTTTGAAATAAATTAAAGGTGGGAATTAATTTGATTTGGAATGAATGTTCAGGATTATGGTTTATATGTTGGTTTGGTTTGACTTCATAGCTCGGTTCCACAACTCGGTCTCGTAGGTCGGCTTCGTAGCTCGGTCTCATAGCTCGGTCTCGTAGCTCGGTTTCATAGCTCGGTTTAATGGCTAAACGGTTTAGCTCGGTTCGGCTCGGTTTGACTTAGCACCCTCAAACCGCAAGCTAAACCGAACCATGTGATTTGTAATTTTTATAAACCGAGCTAAACCACTTAAATAAAAAAACCGAGCTAAACCCCACGATTTAGCTCGGCTCGGTCTCAAACCGCAGTTTGAGCTAAACCACTTACACCCCTACCGTTATATCATCAATCAACGTTAAATCTGAAGAGTTAAATAAAACTTATAATTAACAATAAATAGATATAAAAAATAGAAAATATACAAAAGGAAATTAAAAGAAATTGTTTACATTTTTTGAACTTCAAAGGTAGACATTACAATTTCCTATCAACCTAATGAGCTTCGGGAGACTTTATAATTTAAAAAGAAACTCGTCAACTATTCCACCACTTTCATTGAAAAAATAATGCTCCATTCATTTTTACACTAAATTATTGACAAATGTAAATATAAGAAATAGGGTTAAAAGTATACAATTTTGAAAACCAATTTGCAAATATATACTCCCTCCGTCCCAGCGAAAGATGCACAAAATTTGCCGGGCACGCAAAATAAGAAATATGATGTAGGAAAGAGAAAAAGTTTAAATGTTGTGAGTATGAAAAATTAAGGAGAGAATGAGTGGGAGGTGATGTAAGAAAGAGAATATTGTGAGTGTAAAAGTAAAGTAGGAGAGAGAATGAGTGGAGAGAATAGTGATTTAAGGTTTCCTTTTTGGGAAAGTGCCTTTTTAAATGGGACGCCCAAAAAGGAAATTTGTGGCTTTTTCGTTGGGACGGAGGGAGTATATATATATATACTCCCTCCGTCCCACGTGAATACAAACTTATTTCCTTTTTGGTCCGTCCCACGTGAATACAAACTGCCCAAAATGAAAATAAATTAATTATTTTATATTCACCCTACCCCACCCACTCATTCTCTCTCTTCATTTTCTACCACACAATTTATTCAACCAACTCCACTCATTCTCTCTCTTCATTTCCTACCACACATTTTCATTATCTTAATAATATTTCTTAATTATCGTGCCCGGAAAAATGGTTTGTATATATATATATATATATATATATATATATATATATATATATATATATATATATATACTCCTCCGTCCCGCCGAAGCGTCACTTTTTACCCAAAATGGCGTCCCGTTTATAGCGTCACCCTTTCCTAAAAAGGAAACTTTTATTAATATTTTATTATCCCATCCACTATTCCTCTCACTAATTCTCTCCTCTACACTCACAACACTTTTAAAATTCACTATTTCCTCCACTAATTCTCTCTCCTATTTTTAAATTACACTCACAACATTTTTCTTCCCACACTTTCCTTAATTTGCGCGCCACCCCTAAAAGGGTGACCTTATCGAGACGGAAGGAGTATATATATATATATATATATATATATATATATATATACTCCCTCCGTCCCTGCCCAAAAGGCAAAGTTTGTGCCTCGCACGCAAATTAAGGAAAGTGATGTAGGAAAAAGAAAAAGTGTAAATGTTGTGAGTATGAAAAATTAAATAGGAAAGAGAATGAGTGGGAGGAATAGTTAGGAGAGAGAATGTTGTGAGTGTAAAAGTAAAGTAGGAGAGAGAATGAGTGAGTGGAATAGTAATAAAAACTTTCCTTTTTGAGAAAGTGTCATTTTAAATGGGACACCCAAAAAGAAAATTTGTGACTTTTCGACCGAGACGGAGGGAGTATAATATACACTCCCTCCGTCCCGCTAATATTAGCACAAACACTGTTTGCGCGGGAATTAAGGAATATGATATTTTAATAAAATGTTGTGAGTGTAAAAGAATGAGTGGAGAGAGAATGAGTGGAGGGTGTAATAAATTATAATGGTGTTGTGAGTATTAAAATAAGGTAGGAGAGAGAATGAGTGGGGTTGGGTAAATATTTTATTAATATAAAGTTTCCTTTTTGGAATGGGAGTGTGCGGATATTAGCGGGACGCCCAAAAAGGAAAGTGTGCTAATATTAGCTGGACGGAGGGAGTAATATTATTATAATATAATAACAGGAAAGTCTAGCTTTCCCTCAAAATTTCGCCTTCAAGGGCAAATTTGTCTTTACATACAATTCATTAAGGGCAAAAATGTCTTAACTTATCATTATATAAACTGTAGGTTGAAATACGACGGCAACCGTAGGAGGAGAGGAGAGACGGCGTCGGTAGGACGGGAGGATAAATGGCGTCGGTCGGAGGGGAGCATAGGCGCGCTAGAGGGAATAAGACGGACGCCAACGAGGCTGAAATAGTGGAGGCCGAACGTGGTGGAGAACCGGCGGCAGTGTGATATTACTTCCAACACCTACACAACTGGCTCCCAGATCTGCACCGTTCTTACTTGAAACCTAACCCAGTAGTCTAACCGTTTCAAATTCACCCCCACAACAATAATAACATCCCCGATCAGCGTCTTGGAGGGTTTTCATCAGGTTCTAGCATGACGTGTTCATGATTTCTCCTTCGAATCCATCTCTTTCTCACTTTCTCTCTCTATAAGACTAAATCTATAAACTGACCATTGATAAAAATTCAAGATCTGCGGAGGTGCAAACGGAACGGAAGGCGAGGAGCTGCCGAAGATCGAAGTGGCTACGACGGCGAAACTGGCGGATGTTCCCGGGATGATAGTTGAGTTGGTCGCACCGGCAGTGGTGGCCGACGGGAAAAGAAGGGGGTGGTTCAGTGGTGGAGAAATTGAAGGGAATTTTTTTTGCAGACATAAAAGAGAAAGAAAGAGATGTCGTTTTTTTATAATAATGGTAGGGATATGTTTGGGGAAGATTGTAAATTGACATAGGGAATCGGTTCAAACTTTAATAAGTTCAAAAATTAAACAATAGTGGAATACAACTATCATCATTCATTTGAGTATTTACTATGTTTTATTTATTTTATTATTTTTTTTTTATGAAAGGAATGATGTGAGGCCTGAAGGAGAAAGAAAGGTAATTCTATTTTCGAAAATATAATCCATTAAATTTAATTTTTGAAAATTTTAAATTAAGGAGATATTGAGAAATATATTTAAAATCAGATGATAAGGATAAATTAAGGGAGATGAACCTATTTTCGGGAATATATTTTGAAAAACTTAAATTAAGGAGATATTATGGGAGATGATAGGATACGGAATATTTTAAATAAATATTATAGGAATCAAGGAATGTGGTTGTTTATAAGATACTATATTTCAGAGTATAAGCATAAAGTATTGAAATACATATTCAAAATATGATAGTTTTTTTATACCAAATATTTATGATATTTCTTATTAATTTTTTGAATATTTGTTTTCTAATATATTTAAAATAAAATTATATATTTAATAATGTAGTAGTATTATTTTTGTATTCAAAAGTTGGGAAATATTTATTTTTATATATCTAAAGACTAAAGGTGCTTTCCATTGAGTAATAATAATAATATAAAAATAATGATGTTGTAAGTTAATTATATACTATATTTTTTGTTTAGTTTTTGATTATATAAGTATTTTTAAAAAGATTGTTTTTATTTTTGAAAATTGAAACATATTGCTAAAATAAATAAGAAATCATTTTAAATTAAATTTTATATGCATGAATAAGTAAGTGGAGAGAGATATGACACACACACACACACACACACACACACACACACATATATATATATATATATATATATATATATATATATATATATATATATATATATATATATATATATATATATATATATGGGGTAGTTAAATGAGGCATTTACCAAATAATCCCTCTAAAGAAACAATACTACTTTCTAGGACAATTTATAATTTGCTTAACCATTTAGTCCCTAGCTTAATAACTACACCCTCCCAACATTTTAATAAGTTCACCCTCCTATCATTTCACTGAATCCACTCTCTTTAACAATTTAATTTCTCTCCAACCATCATCACCTTAGGTCACCCCTCCCCATCTTCTCCGGTCAATACTTCCGGCAACCATCAACTCCCGCAACCAACTCCGGCGACTTTTTCCGGCGACTTTTTTTTTTTTTTTTTTTTTTTTTTTTTTTTCGCCTGGCGACCTCTCCCAAGGACAAACAACCGAGAACTTAACTTATCGGTAAGTTCTCGGTTGTCAACTAAACTACTAAGAACACAATTAACTCCGGCGACTACCAACTCCGGCGACCACCAACTCCGGCGACCAAACAACTGAGAACTTAACTTATCAGTAAGTTCTCAGTTGTCAGCTAAACTACTAAGAACACAATTAACTCCGGCGACTACCAACTCCGGCGAACACCAACTCCGGCGACCTCTCCGGCGACCAAACAACTGAGAACTTAACTTATCAGTAAGTTCTCAGTTGTCAACTAAACTACTAAGAACACGATCAACTCCGGCGACCACCAACTACTGAGAACTTAACTTTTCAGTTGTCAACTAAACCACTAAGAACACGATCAACTCCGGCAATCACGAACTCCGGCGACCACCAACTCTGGCGACCAAACAACTGAGAACTTAACTTATCAGTAAGTTCTCAATTGTGAACTAAACTACTAAGAACACGATCAACTCCGGCGATCACCAACTCCGGCGACTTATCAGTAATTTCTCAGTTGTCAACTAAACTACTAAGAACACGATCAACTCCGACAACCACCAACTCCGGCGACCAAACAACTGAGAACTTAACTTATCAGTAAATTCTCAGTTGTCAACTAAACTACTAACAACACGATCAACTCCGGCGATCACCAACTCCGGCGACTAAACAACTGAGAACTTATCAGTAAGTTCTCAGTTGTCAACTAAACTACTAAGAACACGATCAACTCCGGCGACCACCAACTCCGGCTACCAAACAACTGAGAACTTAACTTATCAGTAAGTTCTCATTTTTCAACTAAACTACTAAGCACACGATCAACTCCGGTGACCTCCCCGGCGACCACCAACTCCGGCGACCTCTCCGACGACCAAACAACTGAGAACTTAACTTATCAGTAAGTTCTCAGTTGTCGACTAAATTACTAAGAACACGATCAACTTCGGCGATCACCAACTCCGACGACCTCTCCGGCGACCAAACAATTGAGAACTTAACTTATCAGTAAGTTCTCATTTGTCAACTAAACTACTAAGGAGGACACGATCAACTCCGGTGACCTCTCAAACGACCAAACAACTGAGAACTTAACTTATCAGTAATCAGTTGTCAACTAAATTTACAGATTTCAAGCATAAACAACCATCCATAATAGTGATGTAAAAAATAAATGCCATCGTCGTCATCTGAAATTAATGAGAATAAAAATAACTTAAAGATTGTAAACATAAACAACCATCAAGTAATGTAGAAAAGTACAAACATAAGGAGACAATAAAAAAAAATGAAAGCTTGAAGCATGAGTTGATGTCCATAATAGTGTTGTCAATACTAAACATCAACAAACATCAGGTTTAATTCTAGTCCTAATATTCTCGACAATATAGAGAAACTTCAGAGCTTAGTTAAATATTCTGAAAAAAAAAACAGAAATGTTTTACTTGACAACATTTTCTCTCATTTTCATTTACACTTCAATGGGGAACTCAAGACATCAGACTACAAATATAGCAATTTAAAATTTATAGTTTGGATCCAAATCCAATGAAGAACAACAACATAGGCGAGTTACATTAATGAGTATAATTCAATCAAACTCCCCACCAATCCGTGATTTTCAATTGAGATAGATGAAATAGTTCTGTTCTATCATATTGCAAACTAAAGGAGGAACTTCAAATCTTTCCAGTTTGAACCAAAATCTAGTGAATAGCTAAAAAGAAGAAGAGATTGAACATAGACGAACCACATGAATGAGAACATTTAATCAAAAGAATATTGGAGCAAATGATGAGTTCTTTCATCATATTTCAGCCAAACCAAATTTCGCAAATAGGAGAAGATCGGATGGCGGCCAGATCTGGATCGGATGACGCCGGAGAAGATAGGAGAAGATCGGATGGAGGCCAGATCTGGATCGGATGGTGGAGAGGAGGGATTGGTCGGAGCTGTAATCTGATCTTGGCAGTTGATGATCGGACGGCGGAGTTGAGGGGGACGGTCGCCGGAGTTGAGGGGGATTGGCGCCAGAAGTTGTGGGGGGGGGGGCGGTGACGGGAGAGAGGGAGTAGAGAGAGAAAGTGTGTGTGTGTGTGTGTGTGTGTGAGTGTATGTGTATTCGTTGTGACTGGGTGGGTGGGTGGGTGGGGGACGGGGTATAATTATATCATTTAAATTAATTTAAATTAAGTGAGGGATTATATGGTAGGATAAAATATTTTTTTGGATTAGGAAGTAGATTAAAAAATAGGGTGTCTTAGAATGTAGATTAGATATTATTAAGGGACTATGACGTAATTTTCTCTAGTTAAATTTGCTAGGATAAAATTGTTTTCATTTTTTTAATAAAAAAATTTCAGAAGTGTAGGAATAAATTTGTACTCCCTCCGTCCCAACGAAAAAGCCATTTATTTCCTTTTTGGGCGTCCCATTTAAAAAGCCACTTTCCCAAAAAGGAAACCTTAAATCACTATTCTCTCCACTCATTCTCTCTCCTACTTTACTTTTACACTCACACCATTCTCTTTCTTACATCACCTCCCACTCATTCTCTCTCCTATTTAATTTTTTATACTCACAACATTTAAACTTTTTCTCTTTCCTACATCACATTTCTTATTTTACGTGCCCGGCTAATTTGATGGCTCTTTCGCCGGGACGGAGGGAGTATTTATTAGGGGAGGAAGAGAGATGGGAAGTTTCATCCAAAAGAATGGGGTGAGAATACGTTAGAAAAAATAATTGACTTCAAATTGTAAAAATTTTCAAAAAATAAAATAAATATTATTTTAATAATAATTTATTAGTACCATTTTTTTGCTCCATTCAATTGAGATATGTCCCCTAGAAAGATGACATTTTTTGAGAAAAGGGGATAATTCCTTTATTCATTTTACCAATTTTTCCTCTTTTCATCATACCACTTTTAAAACTATTCACGTCGTATCGTTGGGAAATGTTCGTTCATTTTTTTAATTAATTCTAGAAAAAGGTACTTTGAACATAATTTTAGATTAATTAAATAATATTAATGATTATTTATAATATATGAAATGTTATTTTATGAAAGTGTTTTTACGGAACATTTGAAAACTTAATTTATGTAGGGTTGGGTTTTATATCTAATACTTGCTGTTTAGTTTTAATAATAGAATCTTTGATTTTTTCTATTTATTTTTTAGTTTTTTTTTACTGTTTCAATAGTAGTTTATTTTTTTATTTATTGACTTTATTTTAATAATATATAGTTAAATATTTTGAATGTGTTATTATAGCATGTAAAAAAATATGCCAAAGTATACAGGTGTTTTACAATGTATAAAAACATCTTTATTTTCTGTTGTATTCGTTTCATTTTATATCCTTTAAGCGTTAGTAACTGTCCTTGCATCGTACGGGAGTAATACTCGTGTCTGTATAAAAGTAAGGCACACAACCGAATTACAATTGAGGGAGCATAAAGTAGTAACTTTATTTCTTTAATTAATAATAACAATAATGGGTTCTAAAATAATCTACATTTTAATTTGCCTATAAAAAAAATCAATTTTCTCTTCCCTTCTTACTTGCAACTATCCTTCTCACTTAACTACGAATAGAAGAAAATGAGACATTGCGTCTGGATAGTTTTGATCTCCCTGATTTTCTTAGGGGTCTCCTCGGCGGAGCAATGTGGGTGGCAAGGTAACCACAAACTGTGCCCAGAAGGGCAATGTTGTACTAGCACTTATGGGTAGTGCGGGAGTGGAGATAGGTACTGTGACTGGGAAACTTGTCAACAACAATGCGACTGGATGCCCACTCCTGACGAAGGGTTGACCGCCCTTCCAACAGATGAGGACATCACTCATCTCATTCCCGAATCCCTATTCGAAAAAATGCTACTGCACCGTCTTTTACCAACGAGTCATTCCTTTATGACTTGTTTGTACACTCTCCCTATTTCGCTCGAAATAGAATTTTGGTCAACTTTATTACACTTTAACTAAGGCTTTGAAGAAAAAATCTATGATCCTAATAAAAATGTAAAAAAAAAAAAATTATTGCATCACGATTAATAATATTCTCAATAAAAAAAAATAGATTTTCATTAAAATAATTATTTTTTATTTAAATTACTTGATTATAGACAGTGTAATCAAGTTTACCACCATCATATTTCAAGAGGGACGGTACCAGTAGTGACTTTTGTTTATTTCATTTTCAGCATCTTTACACTACAAGGAAAACCGGATTTAGAGACGGAAATTTAGAGACGGACGGAATCCGTAGCTAATTTGGCGACAGATTAGAGACAGAACCAAAAATCAGAGACGAATTCGGATTCCGTCTCTGAATTAGAGACGGATTCAGATTCCGTCTCTGAATTTCTAAATTAGAGACGGATTCAGATTCCGTCTCTAATTCAGAGACGGAATATGAATCCGTCTCTGATTCAGAGACGGAATCTGAATCCGTCTCTAAATCAGAGACGGAATCAGAATCCGTCTCTAAATTAGAGACGGAATCTAGAGACGGGTTTTGTATCTGTCTCTAAAATAGAGACAGATTCAGAATCCGTCTCTAAATTAGAGACAGATTAAGAATCCGTCTCTAAATTAGAGACAGATTCAGAATCCGTCTCTAAATTAGAGACAAATTCAGAATCCGTCTCTAAACTTTAGAGACAGATTTTAACCCGTCTCTAATTTAGAGACAGATTTTTGAATCCGTCTCTAATTTAGTGACAGATTCAACATCTGTCTCTAAAATTTAGAGACAGATTTAGTATCCGTCTCTAAATTTGACTTTTCTTCTATATACTTTCAGTTGTTTAGTTTTTTTCTATCTTTTTTTCTATAACTTTTTCTAAAAAAAATCACTGATTAACAAAGGCTAAAATATTGTTTTCTAGTCAATAAAAAAATTTTAAAAAATAAAAAATAAATATAGGGTAGTCCGTCCCTCTTTTGACTTTTCTTCTATATACTTTCATTTATTTAGTTTTTTTCTATCTTTTTTTCTATAACTTTTTCTAAAAAAAACCACTGATTAACAAAGGCTAAAAAATTGTTTTCTAGTCAATAAAAATTTTTTAAAAGAATAAAAAATAAATATAGGGTAGTCCGTCCCTCTTTTGACTTTTCTTCTATATACTTTCATTTGTTTAGTTTTTTTCTATCTTTTTTTCTATAACTTTTTCTAAAAAAAATCACTGATTAACAAAGGCTAAAATATTGTTTTCTAGTCAATAAAAATTTTTTTAAAAAATAAAAAATAAATAAAGGGTAGTCCGTCCCTCTTTTGACTTTTCTTCTATATACTTTCATTTGTTTAGTTTTTTTCTATCTTTTTTTCTATAAATTTTTCTAAAAAAAACCACTGATTAACAAAGGCTAAAATATTGTTTTCTAGTAAATAAAAATTTTTTAAAAAAATAAAAAATAAATATAGGGTAGTCCGTCCCTCTTTTGACTTTTCTTCTATATACTTTCATTTGTTTAGTTTTTTTCTATCTTTTTTTCTATAACTTTTTCTAAAAAAAACCACTGATTAACAAAGGCAAAAATATTGTTTTCTAGTCAATAAAATTTTTTTAAAAAAATAAAAAATAAATATAGGGTAGCCGTATACCATTTTAACAAGATCGGGACACATTCCTTAAAACCCTACATAATGGCACATATTTGTAACTCAGTTTCCATTTGGATTTTGAGGAAAGTCATAAAGATGAAAAACACTTTAAATGTCATTTAGAATGTAGAAAAAAATTTAAAAAAAATAAACGAGGTAGCCGTATACCATTTTCACAAGATCGGGACACATTCCTAAAACCCTACATAATGGCACATATTTGTAACTCAATTTCCATTTGGATTTTGAGGAAAGTCATAAAGATGAAAAACACTTTAAATGTCATTTAGAATGTAGAAAAAAATTAAAAAAAAATAAACGAGGTAGCCGTATACCATTTTCACAAGATCGGGACACATTCCTTAAAACCCTACATAATGGCACATATTTGTAACTCAATTTCCATTTGGATTTTGAGGAAAGTCATAAAGATGAAAAACACTTTAAATGTCATTTAGAATGTAGAAAAAATTAAAAAAAATAAACGAGGTAGCCGTATACCATTTTCACAAGATCGGGACACATTCCTAAAAACCCTACATAATGGCACATATTTGTAACTCAATTTCCATTTGGATTTTGAGGAAAGTAATAAAGATGAAAAACACTTTAAATGTCATTTAGAATGTAGAAAAAAATTTAAAAAATAAACGAGGTAGCCGTATACCATTTTCACAAGATCGGGACACATAAAACCCTAAAACCCCTAAATAATGGCACATATTTGTAACTCAATTTCCATTTGGATTTTGAGGAAAGTCATAAGATTAAAAACACTTTAAATGTCATTTAGAATGTAGAAAAAAATAAAAAAAATAAACGAGGTAGCCGTATATCATTTTCACAAGAACGGGACACATTCCTTAAAACCCAAAATAATGGGACATATTTGTAACTCAATTTCCATTTGAATTTTGAGGAAAGTCATAAAGATGAAAAACATTTTAAATGTCATTTAGAATGTAGAAAAAAAAAAACGAGGTAGCCGTATATCATTTTCACAAGAACGGGACACATTCCTTAAAACCCTAAATAATGGCACATATTTGTAACTCAATTTCCATTTGGATTTTGAGGAAAGTCATAAAGATGAAAAACACTTTAAATGTCATTTAGAATGTAGAAAAAAATTTTAAAAAAATAAACGAGGTAGCCGTATACCATTTTCACAAGATCGGGACACATTCCTTAAAACCCTACATAATGGCACATATTTGTAACTCAATTTCCATTTGGATTTTGAGGAAAGTCATAAAGATGAAAAACACTTTAAATGTCATTTAGAATGTATAAAAAAATTTAAAAAAAATAAACGAGATAGCCGTATACCATTTTCACAAGATCGGGACACATAAAACCCTAAAACCCCTAAATAATGGCACATATTTGTAACTCAATTTCCATTTGGATTTTGAGGAAAGTCATAGAGATGAAAAACACTTTAAATGTCATTTAGAATGTAGAAAAAAATTAAAAAAAAAATAAACGAGGTAGCCGTATATCATTTTCACAAGAACGGGACACATAAAACCCTAAAAACCCTAAATAATGGCACATATTTGTAACTCAATTTCCATTTGGATTTTGAGGAAAGTCATAAAGATGAAAAACACTTTAAATGTCATTTAGAATGTAGAAAAAAATTTTAAAAAATAAACGAGGTAGCCGTATACCATTTTCACAAGATCGGGACACAAAACCCTAAAAACCCTAAATAATGGCACATATTTGTAACTCAATTTCCATTTGGATTTTGAGGAAAGTCATAAAGATGAAAAACACTTTAAATGTCATTTAGAATGTAGAAAAAAATTAAAAAAAAATAAA
Source organism: Adenophora triphylla var. japonica (assembly GCA_022495995.1). NCBI lineage: Eukaryota > Viridiplantae > Streptophyta > Magnoliopsida > Asterales > Campanulaceae > Adenophora > Adenophora triphylla. Next base: position 404,430 of record JAFEMH010001198.1, on the reverse strand, counting down.
CGAGGTAGCCGTATACCATTTTCACAAGATCGGGACACATTCCTTAAAACCCTACATAATGGCACATATTTGTAACTCAATTTCCATTTGGATTTTGAGGAAAGTCATAGAGATGAAAAACACTTTAAATGTCATTTATAATGTAGAAAAAAATTTAAAAAAAATAAACGAGGTAGCCGTATACCATTTTCACAAGATCGGGACACATAAAATCCTAAAACCCCTAAATAATGGCACATATTTGTAACTCAATTTCCATTTGGATTTTGAGGAAAGTAATAAAGATGAAAAACACTTTAAATGTCATTTAGAATGTAGAAAAAAATTTTAAAAAAATAAACGAGGTAGCCGTATACCATTTTCACAAGATCGGGACACATAAAACCCTAAAAACCCTAAATAATGGCACATATTTGTAACTCAATTTCCATTTGGATTTTGAGGAAAGTCATAAAGATGAAAAACACTTTAAATGTCATTTAGAATATAGAAAAAAATTAAAAAAAAATAAACGAGGTAGCCGTATACCATTTTCACAAGATCGGGACACATTCCTTAAAACCCTACATAATGGCACATATTTGTAACTCAATTTCCATTTGGATTTTTGAGGAAAGTCATAGAGATGAAAAACACTTTAAATGTCATTTAGAATGTAGAAAAAAATTTAAAAAAAATAAACGAGGTAGCCGTATACCATTTTCACAAGATCGGGACACATAAAATCCTAAAACCCCTAAATAATGGCACATATTTGTAACTCAATTTCCATTTGGATTTTGAGGAAAGTCATAAAGATGAAAAACACTTTAAATGTCATTTAGAATGTAGAAAAAAATTAAAAAAAAATAAACGAGGTAGCCGTATACCATTTTCACAAGATCGGAACACATTCCTTAAAACCCTACATAATGACACATATTTGTAACTCAATTTCCATTTGGATTTTGAGGAAAGTCATAAAGATGAAAAACACTTTAAATGTCATTTAGAATGTAGAAAAAAATTAAAAAAAAATAAACGAGGTAGCCGTATACCATTTTCACAAGATCGGGACACATAAAACCCTAAAACCCCTAAATAATGGCACATATTTGTAACTCAATTTCCATTTGGATTTTGAGGAAAGTCATAAAGATGAAAAACACTTTTAATGTCAATTAGAATGTAGAAAAAAATTAAAAAAAAATAAACAAGGTACCCGTATACCATTTTCACAATAATATCATTATTAGTCTTATTATTAATTAATAACATTATTATTTAATAACATTATTATTTTTGATATTATGTATTATTACTAGTTATTATTACTATTATTTTTTGATATTAGGCATACTACTATAACTACTATAACTAAAATTTTGGGTAAATCAAATAAAAGCATGTAAATATTTTAGATAACTTTTTGTAAATTTCAGTAATAAAAAAAATTTAAAATATTTTTTCCTTTTCAATAAAAAATAATAAAAATTACTAGTTATTATTAATACTAGTATTAATATTATTATTGTTTATATACTTTATATTAATATTAATTAATTAATCAATTATATAATTAATAATTTATTAATAAATATTATTAATAATAAATATTATTATTTTTAATATTAGGCATAAATATTTTAGTTAGTGTATAATATAGTGTGAAATAAATATAAGTATGAGATGTGGGATTGTTTGATTGGATTTAAAAATTTCACGGGGATTGAGAGCCAAGCAAGATCTCGACCCTTCAATCCATTCAATCCAAAGGCCCAAAATAATTTAACCAAACCCACTTACTCCCTCCCTCTCTCTATTTCTCTCTTCATTTCTCACTCTCTCTCTTCATTTAGAAAACGTAAACTCCTCTGCAACGCCGGCACCCTTTCCTCTCTCTCTCCGTCTCAGCCCTCCGCCAGTCTCCCTCACCGTCTCTTGACCTCCGTCGTCGTCCTCCGGCGCCACCACAGCCCACGGTCATCTTCGCCCACCGTCACTCTCTCTCTTTCTCCATTTCCTTCGCCCTCCGTCACTCACAATACGCCTCCCTCTCTATTTTCCGTGGCGACATTATCAATCCGAACAGCATTTGAAGCAAAGGATTTCGGCGAGGGCTATGGGCTGTTCAATTCGTCGATGGTTGTAAACTCTCTCTCTCTCTCTCTCTCTCTCTCTCTCTCTCTTGATCTAAATCAAAACCTGGATCCGATTTGGGTTTGCTTGTGATTTATATACCCAGTTTTGGTGTTTTGATTTCGATTTTGCCTTGGAAACTTCAGATTTCGGTTTGGTTGGATTTTGATTTTGAATTTTTTGGTGATTTTGTAAAGATTCAATATTTTGGAAACCTAGTATGATAATTTGTATTTTTGGATTCGTTGGTTGATTGGTCGCCGGTGGTTGTTGGTGGTTGTTGGTGGTGATTGGTGGTGATCGGTGGTTATCGGTGGTGGAAGTTGTGAGGACTATTTGAGTATAAAAGAAATTTAGGGGACTGATTTGATAATAATAAATGTTAAGTGACTGATATGAAAATAATAAAAGTTAAGGGACTGATTTGAAAAAAAAAAGGTAAGTGACTGATTTAATATATATTTAAGAATATATATTTATATATTTTAATATATATATATATATATATATATTTATATATTTAAAATATATTAATATATATTTTTAAATATATATTTAATTTTTTTTTTTTAAATATCAATTTAGCTACAGAAATATTCGTCGCTAAAATGGTTCGAAAATAAAACGAGAATTTAAATAGAGACGAAAAAATCTGTCGCTAATCCGTAGACGGTCATATCTGTAGCTAATTTAGACACAGACATATCTGTCTCTAATTTAGAGACGGCCATATCTGTCTCTAAATTAGAGACGAATATATCCGTCTCTAAAATAGCTACAAAATAGCGACGCCCAATTTAGCGACAAACCTGCACCCACGGAATAGCTACGGAACAAATCCGTAGCTAAACACGATTTAGCTACGGAATCTTCATTTTAGCTACGAAATTTGCCGTAGCTAAATTGAATTTTCCTTGTAGTGTTAACTATGCGCAAGCAGGAAAGAAAAATTCGTTGGATCTCCTAAACAACCCGGATTTAGTGGCTAAAGACCCGATTGTGTCCTTCAAGACTGCACTTTGGTTCTGGATGACACCCCAAATACCTAATATGCCCTCGTGCCACGACGTTATTACTGAAAATTGGGTTCCATCTCCTGCTGATATCTCAGACGGACGGCTTCCGGGATACGGGATGATAACGAACATTATTAACGGAACTAACGAGTGTGGACATGGCCACGATGAACGGGTCTATCATCGCGTTAAGTTTTATACCAAGTACTGTGACATACTTGGGGTGAGTTATGGTGACAACATTGATTGTTCGCAACAAAGGCCTTTTAAAGGTTTTATGTGATGATGGCCAATTTGGGCCCAAGCCCGTGGGACAAAAAATGAAGCCCGCCGCCCGAAGCCCGTTTGGCCCGAAGCCCGAAGCCCGCCACCCAGCCCGTGCCCGGCCCGCAACATTTCACGGTACAGGCACAGCTGTAATGCCTTTTGGCCCACGGACGGGCCAAGCCCGCGGAATTGCTGAGGCCCGTTTCCCCTCGGTCCGTTTGGCCCGTTTCCCTTTTTTTTTTTTTTTTTTTTTTTGTGAAATGACGTTAATATTTAACATTTGGATTAAATAACAATAAGGACCTAGTGTCCAAGTGGTAAACTACCCCCAAGACCTTCCCCCCACCCGAGTTCGAACCCCCCAGCCCCCGTTTCCAATTTTGCAAAAAAATAAAAATAAAAAAAAATGGGTTAATCCGTTTGGCCCGTGGGTACTTGGATCCGGGCCAAACGGGCGGGCCTTCTCTTGGATACGAACACGGGCCGGGCCGGGCTTAAGCCCGTTTACTCACACGGACAAAACGGGCTTCACCCGTTTAACCGTTTAATCCGCCTCCTCCGGGCCGGGCCGGGCCGGACCGCCCGTGTGGCCATCATCAGTTTTATGTCTGGAATTTCGTTGAAGAAAATATAGTCTACGGAATCTGGAGCGCATATAATCCGACTGCTTTTTTTCTCTACTTTCTTGGGTGTTCTTTGTTTGTTGTGTGATATTTCCTTTGCCTAGCATGCACAAAGGCTAAATAAAATAAATGAATTGTGTTGTAATAAAACTATTATATAAAGAGCTTATCGTAGCTCTTTGAATATCAGATGGCCTGTCTCTTAATTATTGAGCAGATCAACTCATGTAAATGAATTGTGTTGTTCTAAAGTTGGTTGGTTAAAACTGTTAAAAATGCATGAATATCGGCCAGAAAAGCAAAGAAGCATACTCCTTCATCCCCCAATTCTACGCACTTTTTGTGTCGGCACGGGAATTAAGGTAAAATGTGATAAAGGTAATGTGTTGTGAGTGCAAAAGTAAAATAGGAGAGAGAATGAGTGGAGAGAATAATAAATTTGAAAAGTGTTGTGAGTAAAGAAAAGTGGATCCCATTTCCATTTTGAAAAAATGCAGATTATGTTGAAAATCAAATTATTGCACCACAGATTAAATAAACAATTTAATCAACAGTAGGGGATTTATTGATCAAGTCAAGAACGTACCAATTAAGCCAATAGCAAAACCGAAAGCAATGGAACAGGATCAGGAAAACAGAACAGAAACAAGTAAACAATTGATTAGAAAACTTATCGTGATTTGATCAAGTCGCCTTAGGAAGACTGTCCTAAGAGAAAATATTGCCCCCAATTGGTGCAACTCAGGTACAGGCAAATTTCTCCGAGGATAAAACGATCACGGATTACGTACCAGAAAGCAGCACACATGTAGGTAATCACCGGCGGTCCTATCTCAGTCGCCTTGAATCTCACGAACAAATCTCTATGAACGGGAGTAATTTAGCAATGAATTAAAGCAAGAGAATTGTGTTTCTCTTCAATATTCATGTACCAAAAACGGCTGGGAGGAAGAGAGTATTTATATACTCCCTCCGTCTCACTATACTTGACACCCAAGGGGTGAGTTCAAAAACCAAGGAAAAAGAATAAAATAAAAAAAATGTGTGGTGGAAAATGAAGAGAGAGAATGAGTGGGGTAAATAGTAGTGTTGGTTGAATAAATGTGTGGTAGAAAATGAAGAGAGAGAATGAGTGGTGGGGTAGAGTGAATATAAAAATATAAAAACTTGGTTATTTTTGGAAGGTGTCAAGTATAGTGGGACGGCCCAAAATGGAAAGAAGTGTCAAGTATAGTGGGACGGAGGGAGTATATGGTAAAAATTAGGTTTTAGGCTTAATTAAACCTAAAAACCTGCTCCAATTCGGCCCAGGAATTTCACTAACCCGTCACTAGCGCGGCCGCCCTAGGGGCTTGCGCGACCGCGCTAGAGGCCAGGCATTTTGGGTGGAGGTTCAATAGACAAGCGCGGCCGCCCTCAAAGCTAAGCGCGACCGCCCTCCCTTGCAGAAGCTCCGACGTGTTATTCCCCTTGCCAAATATCAGTTCAAGCCAAATGACCCCCAAGGTCATATGCTATGAACTTTCATACCACAAATACAAAAAATCCAACAATCCCCCACAAGTTCATAGAAATATGACGTGTACAGATTGTCCATTGCCATGCTTTCAATAATGGTACCTTCCGGCTTGAACCACTACCTATGTTATCCAACGCAAACCTCCACAGGACCAGATGAACGGGTGTCTTGAATCTGATGCCTTTGGATGTAGAGGCCTTTGCTAGTAACAAACACGACAAAAGCTATGATAGGCCCTCTATCGAACAATTGACGCTTATAAGCCATACGTCCCGATCCTCTATCATGAGTGCTTTCAAGGAATAACCCAAATTCCTCTAGTTGCGGCCAACAACAACACTCACTTAGGCGGGCATCTCGTAAGATGTATTGCTAGCATCTTGTCTAAAAGACTTGATCCCATTCAAAGTTCCAAACTTTTACTATATTAGCAAAGAACGAGCACCTCTAGGCTATTCGGGGATAGACTCGGGACATGTAACATGTCAATCTATTATTAGGTGCTTCGACTCACCCCACGACTTGTTATTACCACATTGAATCTCCTTTGTGGGATATCCACTCGTGTAGATTGGTTGCCACCGCGTTTGAATCGAGACGGGGTTCGAGTCCCCATCCCCAACCTAGATTTTTGAACTAGAGCAAATTCTAGCCCTTTGGTTAAAGGATCACCGTGTTATCCTTGGTACCAACATAATCAACAGCTATCACCTTCCGAGACACTAGATCCCTTATAGATTTTAATCTAATTTGGATGTGTCTCCTAGTTTCTGATTGTACTTGACACTTTTCGGTTTCTCAATTGTGGTTTGTGTTGTCACAATGCATATGATAATGGCGTGGGCTTACCGACATGGGCAACTCGTACATAAGTCCTCGAAGCCATTCAGCTTCCAATCCAGTAGTGTCAAGGGCAACTAATTCGGCCTCAAATGTAGACCTAGACAACAGAGTTTGTTTGGTCGACCTCCAAGCGACTGCAGCTCCACCTAAGGTGAAAACATACCCCGTACAGCCATAACTCCCGGAGTTATAGGCAATCCAGCTTGCATCACTATATCCTTAAAAAATAGCATGATATCTCCCGTAATGTAGCCCAAGGGAAATCGTTCTCTTCAAGTACTTGAGAACTCTATCAAGAGCTTCCCTATGTACTTTACTTAGACATTGAGTATATCTAGCCAACCTAGTAACCGAGTAGGATATATCCGGTCTTGTACAATTGGCAAGATACATCAAACTTCCAATAATCTGAGAATATCTCAACTGAGCCATCGGTACTCCACTTTCATTCTTAGTAAGAGCAGATGAAGGGTCATATGGAGTCTTAGCTACTTTGCAATTCTTATAACCAAATTTCTCAATTACACTTTCAGTATAATGAGATTGCGAAATGATTATGCCACTAGTTGAACGAGTCAACTTAAGGCCAAGAATCACACTAGCTACTCCCATATCTTTCATCTCAAGCTTACTTTTCAAGAATTTCTTAGTAGTATCAATTATCCTCATATCCGTTCCAAGTAACAGAATATCATCGACATACAGACATAAGACAATACTACTATCACCAATACTCTTGCTATAAACACACTTATCAAACTCATTAGTAACAAAGCCAAACGATGAGATAATTTTATCAAATTTTTCATGCCATTGCTTAGGGGCTTGTTTAAGTCCATACAAGGACTTAACAAGTTTACAAACCTTTCTCTCATTGCCAGGGGCCTCAAAACCTTCAGGTTGATCCATATAAATTTCTTCCTCTAGATCGCCATGCAAGAAAGCGGTCTTAACATCCATCTGATGGATAGGAAGATCATATACAGAGGCCAATGCGATAAGCATTCGGATTGTAGTCATTCTAGCAACTGGTGAATAGGTATCGAAATAGTCCATTCCCTCCATTTGCTTGAATCCCTTAGCCACTAACCTAGCCTTAAACTTGTTAACGGTTTCATCCGGTTTCAGTTTCCTTTTGAAGACCCACTTACATCCTATCGTGCTACAACCAGGAGGGAGATCGACCAATTCCCATGTCCCATTAGAGACAATAGAATCCATCTCACTCTTAACAACATCCTTCCACTGCTTGGCATCAGAAGTAGCCATAGCAGCTTTGAAGGTTAGAGGATCACCCTCGACATTGTAAGTGATGAAATCACTTCCAAAATCCTTGGTGGTCCTTGCCCTTTTACTCCTTCTTGGTTCAATCTCATCGTCAGAATGAGTTGCACTGGAATCAACCCCCACATTCGTCAGCTCCTCTACTTGAGCAGGAATAGAATTAGGGGTGGGGTTAGATTCCTTAGAAAGTCTGTCCTTCATAGGAAACACATCCTCAAAAAATGTTGCATCACGTAACTCAACTATAGAGTTCACATCTATGCCAGAAATTTCAGATTTTATAATAAGAAATCTCAATACATAACTTGTTTCAGAATAACCTATAAAGATAGCATCAACAGTTTTAGGTCCAAGCTTTTTCCTTTTATGTGCGGGTACAAGTACCTTTGCAAGGCACCCCCACACTTTTAAGTGTTTCAAGCTAGCATGTCGACCTCTCCAAAGTTCAAACGGACTTTCCTTTCTATGTTTAGGAGGGACTCTATTCAGAATATGGCAAGCCGTATTCAAAGCCTCTCCCCACATATATTTGGGCAGTCCAGAACTTATGAGTAAGCTGTTAATCATATTAGTAAGGGTTCTATTCTTACGTTCTGCAACACCATTTGATTGAGGGGTGTAGGGAGGAGTCTCTTCATGTACTATTCCATTTTCTTGACAATAATATATGAAGGGGTTAGACTCATATTCACCTCCTCTATCAAACCTTAACCGTTTAAGTTTCTTGCCGGTTTGTGTTTCTGCTTCATTCTTAAATATAATGAATTTATCTAATGCTTCATCCTTAGAACTAAGCAAATAGACATAACAGTATTTACTAGCATCATCAATAAAGGTGAGAAAGTATTTCTTTTTGTCTTTGGTCAACACGCCATTAAATTCACAAATATCAGTATGAACTAAATCTAGAATTTCAGAATTTCTCACAACCGACTTAAACGGACCTTTTGTAGATTTAGCTTCAACACATGCATGACATTTAGAATTCTTATCAATAGCATGTTTAGGAATAATATCTAAATTCATCATTCTTTTCACAGAATCATAGTTAATATGTCCTAAACGACCATGCCAAACATTTGAAGATTCAATGGAATAAGAAACAGGATAATCAATAGAACTAAAATTATTTTGCACACAAACATCAGTTTCAACTCTAATTTTAAATAAACCATCCGAGGAATAACCTTTCCCCACAAAACTACCGTAATCCAAAATTATGACCTTATTACACTTAAATGAAATCTCAAATCCTTCCCTAACTAGACTAGAACCACTAATAATGTTGCGACGAATATCGGGAACGTGATACACTTCGATGCAAGGTAAGAATGCGCCCATTAGGAAACCTCAGGTCCACGCGTCCGATCCCCAAGCACCTTTGCGGCACTAGAGTTCCCCATCGTCACGATCTACCACGCTTGGGCGGTGTAAGACACAAATAGCAATTTATCGGCACAACGTGCACATTTGCCCCAGTGTCAACTAGCCACTCGTTGGGTTCATAGACGCAAAGATTTCAGGATAAGAAGTTACATACTTTGTAACATTGCAGGTCGAGCGTCAACTCCAGGTGCGTCGAGTCGGGATCATCATAATCCTTCGGACCCAACACCATGTTGACACAGGATGGTCATCGCCAGAGGCTTGTGGTCCTTTTCCTTTCTTGGACGGGCGATCCCTAGAAAAGTGTCCACCTTCTCCACAATTCCAGCGATTCTGTTTTGCTTTCTTGGCTTTCTAAAGTTATTTTTCTTAACTCTAAGTTTATCATGGTTTTCTTTATCCTTAGAGTGAGTTTTCACACCCTTTCCTTTAAACTTGCTTTTACGGTTATCATATTAGCGCAGCCTCCACAGTACGCTAGGTTGGTTACCATTATGCACCTCCCGAATCGCAATTGCATTCATCAATTCATTGAGTGTCAAGTTTCCAAGACGATGCTTGAGGGTCATACCGAATTCCCCCAAGATCGAGGAAACTTCTCAATGATAGCCATGACAACGAACTTATCAGAAGTCCCATGTCGCATCCTCGAGTGATTGCAAAATGATTTGAAGTTCGTGCACTCGTCGGTAACCGACTTTCCCTCACTCATATGATAATTCAGAACTTTCCCACTGGGTACTTTTTCACATCGAGTCATCGGTGCCGTGCATCTTCGTGAAAAGCGTTTCCCACAGCTGACGCGAGCCGAGAGGAGCAGAGCAATAAACATCAAAGAGTGCATTCGACAAAGCCGACAGAATGCATCCTCGAACAACATCATCCTCGCTCCTTCCACAGCTTAACAGCAGCCACATTAACTGGATCATCACCATTCGTAGCGGGACATTTGGATGTCAAGATACTGCATGCCCTTAATTGACAAATGATCTTCATGCGTTCAGACCAACGCTTGAAGTTCTTGCCTACAAACTTCTCCGAAAGATCGGAGGTGTCAACTAGGGACTTAAAGGGAGAGCTAGAGGAACTACCAGACATGATCAAATAAAACTATTTTCTCTTAGACCGTTGGAAATCAAATTATTGCACCACAGATTAAATAAACAATTTAATCAACGGTAGGGAATTTATTGATCAAGTCAAGAACGTACCAATTAAGCCAATAGCAAAACCGAAAGCAATGGAACAGATCGGGAAAAGCGAGACGAAACAAGTAAACAATTGATTAGAAAACTTATCGTGATTTGATCGAGTCGCCTTAGGAAGACCGTCCTAAGAGAAAATATTGCCCCCAATTGGTGCAACTCAGTGCAGAACAAATTTCTCCGAGGATAAAACGATCACGGATTACGTACTCACAAAGCAAAGACAGGTAGGTAATCACCGGCGGTCCTATCTCAGTCGCCTTGAATCTCACGAACAAATCTCTATGAACGGGAGTAATTTAGCAATGAATTAAAGCAAGAGAATTGTGTTTCTCTTCAATATTCATGTACCAAAAACGGCTGGGAGGAAGAGAGTATTTATATATATGGTAAAAATTAGGTTTTAGGCTTAATTAAACCTAAAAACCTGCTCCAATTCGGCCCAGGAATTTCACTAACCCGTCACTAGTGCGGCCGCCCTAGGGGCTTGCGCGACCGCGCTAGAGGCCAGGCGTTTTGGGTGGAGGTTCAATAGACAAGCGCGGCCGCCCTCAGAGCTAAGCGCGACCGCCCTCCCTTGCAGAAGCTCCGACGTGTTATTTCCCTTGCCAAATATCAGTTCAAGCCAAATAACCCCCAAGGTCATATGCTATGAACTTTCATACCACAAATACAAAAAATCCAACAGATTATTGTGAGACGCGCAAAAGGGGTCTTTTTACGGATTATTGTGGGACGGAGGAAGTATGCGGAATCCATCATAAAGTTAGCAAAATTATGCAGCCCGATTGCATTAGCTAAATTTTACTCATCTGCCCCGGAATAAAATGTCGCATCTTGACTTTTTTATTAACTAAGTTGAACTTTGATTATAGTTTAATAACAAATTATTAATCTCCATAAAAAAATAATCATAAAACATTAATAATAGCTTCGAATAATGTTTTCATTTGTGTATCAATAATCATTTTCAAAATAGTAAAATAGTACGATGTTAATTAAATTTTCACAACTTTTTGATCAAAATTTAACTTAGCTGACCAATAAAATTAAAGCACGACATTTACTATCGGATAAAGAAAGTAAATTTTATTTACATATAAATGCGGTCATAGTTGCCTTTGGCATGAACTGTTAGCAATACAATAATCCAGTGGCGGATGTATGTAGAGTGCTTGATGTTATTTTCTATTTAACCCTTGAAGAATTTTTAAAATTCATATTTTTGTACTCTTAAAAAAAACAGTTGACCCCGTGAGAGAAACAACTGACCCCCCTCACTTTTAATATGCCCACTAAATTTTATGGCATCCCCCCCCCCACCCTAGTGCAAGACAAGTGAGATTATTGCCTAGGGCCATCAAAATTACTACTTATATTAGGGCTTCAAAATTTTACATATGCGCTAAAGTCATCAAGTTATTTAGAAGACAGCCAAGATGTTAATTGGTCATGTTCAAATCTTGGTCTCAGCTTTCTTGCACTCTTTTTTTATTAATCTTCTACAATACTATATGATGCATATAATCACTATATTGATCAAATTTTTTAGTACTCTTCTAGAATATTAAATTATTTACAAATTTCTCTATCTTCAATTATCATCTTAATATTATCCTAATAGTTATTGCCAAAATCTTGCGAAAAACTAGTTTTTTCATAATATAAGAAAAAAAACTAGTTTTTAAATACTAAGTCTAACAAATAACAACGATGAACAGTGCTAAATACTAGTTTTTTCATAACATTTTGAGAAAACTAGTTTTTCACAAAACATACTCATAGTTATTTGAATACTTTGTGATTATCATTATAATTTTATTACAATTTTCTTTAAATTACTCGAAATTATCTCAAATCAAAAATTTTAACCCAACGTAATTATCAATCTTCACTAGTTAAGAATCTCAATCATTTTATTAACAAAATCTAAAAGCTAGAGAATGATGAAAAGAGAGACCTTGAAGAATAGAATGTTAAAATTTAAGAAAAAAATATAAAGAAAGGCCTCGGACAAAAATAACAACGTGGCAAAAATAAGGGACAGAGAATAGAGATTTTAGAACGCCATCGCCCATCTACCATTGGAGATAAAAATAAAAAATGAGGGCCCTAATTGACTACTTAGCCTAGGGCCCCATTTATTACAGGATTGACCTTTTCCCCCCCCACACACACACACACACACACACACACACACACACACACACACACACATTTGGAATTAAGAAGAGATAGATAGATAAGCGGATTTGGGGAGGGGAGGGGTGTTGGAATGGAAGGCATATTTTTAAGGGAGGTGGGAAGTTTTCTTATAAACTAGAGTACCTTTCTCTCTTAAAGTTGTTATTCTTCATTTTTTTTTTTTTTTTTTTTTAATAAAAGGAAACAAAATGTTTTTTATTCCAAAGCTATATGGAGTATATTATTATTCCAAATGTTCACTATATTTTGAACAAGGTTAAACTTCAATGTACTCCCTCTGTCCCACAACAAGTGACACACTTTGTCATTTTGGGCGTCCCACTAATAAGTCACACTTTCTAAAATGGCAAAGAATCTTTACTATTTCCTCCACTCATTATCTCTCCTACATTACTTTAATACTCACAACACCATTATAATTTACTATTCTCTCCACTCATTCTCTCTCCTACTCAACTATCTACACTCACAACATATCAACCTTTTCACTTTTTTCTTAATTTTCGTGCGAAACAGTAACTGTGTCACTTGTTCCGGAACGGAGGGAGTATAACGCATCTATTTTTTATGTGTTGGATGAATTTAACGTTAGTAATAGCAATTAAGATTTTTAATAGAACCGTCATTTTTAGTAGAACCGTTAATTCGTGATAACGGGAACGGGACGGGATGAAACTATTATATCCTGCAACTAGACATGTCCAAATAGAATCGGGAACGGGCCGGCGGGTAGAACTGAACGGCGAGAGCAGAACCGAGAACCGAAATCGGAAACCGAGGCATGGCAAGGGAGCCTGGAAACGATTAGAATACGAATCCACCATATTGGGAACCGAGGAACCGGCGGAACCGGGAACCGGCGGTTTCAGAACCGGCGATTGATCAAGGTAAGTTAAATGTAATATTTAGCATTTATTTAGTATTTGTATTTGTAGTGTTGTGTTGTTTTATTTAAATTAGACTAGAATTTAGATAAATGTTGTAATATAGACTATATAGGCTATTTTTGTCTACACTTGAATTATAAAAGGGAAAGACTTGGTTGTCCCCCTCATTGTAATATTTTCAATTATATTAATAAAATTATAAGGGTGCCGCCCCTTTTTTTTCCTAAAAATATTGTTAGAATTTTTATTCTATCTTTAATAATATACTAACCAAATTTTGTCCACTTCTCATTCTTTCCAAAAACATACTCCCCAAGTGAAAAAAAAAAACCAGATTAGTTAGCGTTTTTACTGTCTTAAGAGGTTTGGATTAAAAAAAAAAAGTTAGATGGTGATGGAACCGGTGGAACCGTTGAAACAGGAACCAGAACCGGCGGATAGAACCGGGAACCGGATTAATATGGTTCGAATACGGTTCCGGCTATTTGGGAACCGGGAACCGGCGGTTCCGGAACCGAAACCGGAACCGTTTGGACATGTCTACCACGGGATGTCTCGAATTCTTCGCGGTCCTGAAATTCCCCATTCCGTCTCAAATCTACCTCGGGACGCGGCCAATACGGGACAAGAAGACGCGTTCACAAGAGACGATTGTGTAAGTAAAAATGAGAAATTAAAATTCAACGAGAACAAGAAAAGATTTCAATGAAATTGGGAGAATGTTAATGCAACTAATTAAGTCATTATACTAATATAAATAATAAGAACTAAACCAAGTCCCACAAAATATCAATATGGTTATCCTTCTCCCTACGGAGAGAGAGATTGAGCACCGCTATGAAAGAGAAAGAGAAGGAATGTAATTAGGATTTAGTGATTGCTTTTGAGGCTTTAGGCGTTTGACCCATTGTTACTCATTATCTCCTTATCTTCGGTAGGCAGCACTCCATCGCCCTTAGTTAAAGTTAAAGCGTGATTTTTTTTAATTTTTTTTTAAAGGATTTGACAATTGGCATTTGGGCTTGAGGTTTAAAAATAATAATGAAAAAAAATTAAAAAAAAATGTGGGACGTCCCGTCTCATCCCGCCTCCCAAATGGAATGTTTTGAATAGGCCCATTTTTAAACGAGATTAGAATATACTCTCCCATCTCGTTCAATTTGTATGGCGAGACGAGCTCGTCCTGATATAACGGTCCCAAATTACTCTAAATTTTAGTATCTTATTTTTATGTGATCGACACACTTGAGTGATCCTCAACAGACTTATTTGAAAAATATAGTCACTCTTAAATATCAAATTTTAGTTATTAAATCATACTCCCTCCGTTTCAATTCAATTGAGACTTATTTCTTTTTTGGTATATTCCAGCCCAATTGAAACTGTTCAAAATGGAAGGAAATCTTTACTATTTTTCCCACTTATTTTCTCTCCTATTTTACTTTTACACTCACAACACCAATCAAATCACTATTCCTTCCACTCATTCTCTCTCATATTTAATTTTTCATACTCACAATCTTAATTTGTGTGCCCAAAAATTTGGTCTCAATTGGTCTGGGATGGAAGGAGTATATCTAAGTGTAATTTCAAATTAAACATTATTCAGTTACTAATTAAACATTATTCAGTTAATAATATTTTCTTAAAAACCAGACATTCATTAATTAGAGACAAATTTTAGGGATGATACAATTTTCTTACACATAAAAATATTGCAAATTTAAAACTATTCCTTCTTAGTCTTCAACCTTCAATCCTTCTTCAACCTTCAACTTTTCTTCGAATTCCGTTCATTCAATTCCGGCGAATTTCTTCTTCTTCTTCCTTCTTTTTGTTGTTTTGGCTTTTTAATCAACAACACAATTTTTTATAATCTTTCAAGATTACAAAAAATTGTGTTGGTGATATTTAATTTTTTTTTCTTTGTTATTATGTATTAAATAAATTTCTCTCTTAAATGTGAGAGCCTTTGTTTCTCTCTTAAATGTGGGAGCCGTTGTTATCTCTCATTTGTGAAAGCAGTTGTTTTCTCTCCTACGTTGAGAGTATGTTTGTTTGTTGTTTTGTTTATTGTTTTTTTGTTGTAATTGCGACGATTCTCACTGTTTCTCACAACCAAATGAATATCATCATTCTTTCTGCACAAGGAGGGTTTGAGAATTTTGAGATGTATGGTGAGCGTCTCTTCGTCGACCCGGATTCTGCATATCCAGCGCTAAACGCAATATCTTATCAGAGGGAAAATTTTCTAAATGCCGATCTGAGGCAATGTCCAAGTCCGTCTTGGAATGGAATCCGTACGTCTCAAGATTTAAATTGTACTTATCTTTGTTGTAAGTTAAGAGATGTATATGACATTAACATTCAAGGTGAGCCTCCAATTTTTATGGTGTGTCATCCCTTTTCTAGTTGTGAATGAAATTGAATTTGTCGTTTGCTTAAAAAAAAGAAAAAAAAAAGCTATTCCTTCGTATATGCTAAAAAATAACTATTCCTTCATTTTGTATTCGAACAGTTAAACTAAGATTAATAATACAATGTATTTATATTTGCCGCCTTTTTTCAGTTCAAAATAGTGATCATAATGATTTGATACACATACTCCCTCCGTCCCAGTAAAACCGGTAGAAGCATCGCCATTTTAGGGGTGACACGCAAATTAAGGAAAAGTGTGGGAAGAAAAAATGTTGTGAGTGTAATTTGAAAATAGGAGAGAGAATTAGTGGAGGAAATAGTGAATTTAAAAAGTGTTGTGAGTGTAGAGGTGAGAGAATTAGTGGAGGAAATAGTGGATGGGTAATAAAATATTAATAAAATATTTCCTTTTTAGGAAAGGATGACGCTTTAAACAGGACACCCTTTTGGGTAAAAAGTAACGCTTCGGATGGGACGGAGGGAGTATTAAGAAAATAAATTTGACATCTTTAAAACAAAATAGTCACTCAATACAATATACTCCCTCCGTCACGGGTCAAAAGGCAAAGTTTGTGCCTCGCACGCAAAATAAGAAATGTGATGTAGGAAAGAGAAAAAGTTTAAATGTTGTGAGTATGAAAAATTAAATAGGAAAGAGAATGAGTGGGAGGTGATGTAAGAAAGAGAATGTTGTGAGTGTAAAAGTAAAGTAGGAGAGAGAATGAGTGGAGAGAATAGTGATTTAAGGTTTCCTTTTTGGGAAAGTGTCTTTTTAAATGGGACGCCCAAAAAGGAAATTTGTGGCTTTTAGGCTGGGACGGAGGGAGTAATACAATATGGAAACATCAAATTCTGGAGTTTTTTTATTTTAAAGTCTAAATTCTGGGGATTTAAATTCAAGACAATGAATAAATAGCCTTTATAAATTTGCTTTAATTTTATTGTTTTTAATAGTGTAATTTTATTTTATTTATTTTTGTTATGTAAAAATTTGCCCCCCCCCCCCCCCCCTCACTATAAATTCTAGATCCGTCAGTCACTGCAATAATCATACTGTACAGAATGATCTCATTAATGCAAGTAACTGCTTCGGGTTCAATAAATATCTTAAAAACAAAACGTATGATCACTGTTTTGATAGAAAAAACAATAAAGTAGAATCTTAACTAAGTTCAGTGTGTGGATTGAATAATAAGGAGGGAACTATGGAATTCGATTATATGGAACAAAAGAATGAAAAAGAGATAATGACAACACGATTTGTTAACGAGGAAAACCTTGGAGGTGATAACCTCTTTGGAAAAAACCCCGGGAGTTAGGTCTCCAACCTTAAAGGTTTCACTATAATAATCACGATTACAACTTTGGAAGATAATGGAGAGGATTACAAGAGCTTGTGTGTAGAGTGTGTGCGTATGAGCATGAATATGTTTTTCCGTCTCCATTTCCCCTTAAATACAAGTAGATATGAAAGAGTCAATATGGTTCCTATAATCTCGGCATTTGGTTTCACTTCAACCTCCGTGAGACCAAGTCGCCCTAGCCGTTTGAAGATCTGTTGAACGTGCTTGGAGATTGTTCCGCATTTCTCTCTTATTTACTGAAAAATAAGAATAAGAATATTAGGAAATATTGAACAAGTAAATATTAAAACAATACTTACAGTGTAATGACATCTCGATATGCAGGATCAATTGAAGATGTCGCCATGTTGAAAAATGCCCACAACAATTTGTCCCCAAAAACATTTGACTATGTTGGCAGCGAAGAGGCAAAATGTTTTCTTTTGAATTAATGGTCCAACTGTCCGCTCTGCTTGATGGGACGTTTTGGAAGACGTGGCGTTGAAATGGACGGTTGGGGAGAAGAGTTATTTTTGAAAAGGAACTCTTTTTCTTTTTATTAACCGCTTGAGAGGATAAATTAATCTTCTCAAAGCTTCTTTTCACCTCCGATTGGCCCACGGCGCCGTTCGTCTCCAAGGTAAAATTCCCCGTCTCTCGCCTTCTCTCTTTGTTTATTTTTCTCTTTTTGCTTTGTCAACCATGGGTAAAACGAGGTTGTACGCGTCCAAACCCAAGAAAGCGTCATCCCCACAAGGTCTAGTAGAGATTAATCTCAACGATTTTGTTTGCGAAAATCTTCTCACTAAACCCAGTTTGAAGAAACTTGTTTGTTCAACGATTCTCGAAATAGAGTCCATAAAAGCAACAATGTTGCTTTCCAAGTGGTGCAATTTTTCATCCCTTTTCCATAAAACTTAGGTCGACCACATTTCCCTCAAATGGATCTGTTTCTTCGAATATCCCTTCCTTCTAGGGTTTAGTTACCCTTTTCCTACGTTAGTTCTTGAGTTCTTTCGAAAAACTCAGGCGGCTTATGCTCAACTTATGCCAATGGCTGGCGAGTTTTGCTTTTGTCCTCAAAGTAAGCTGAGAAAACGGACTAAACACAGGGCTTCCGAAATTGCCTATTCCTATGATCTTCAACTTTTTGGTTCCAAAAGGTACCTTTTTAGAAAAGAAATCGGTAGAAATCCTTTGATGAGCACCACATCCTCCAGTGATAGGGATGGAAGAATAGATTTTTCTTTGTTGATAGGACGTCGATTGGAGAAAAGGATGAGATATCGAAGCAATGGAACAAGGGAGGTACTTAAATTCTTACTCTTGTGACTTCTGTTCTTGAGACAAACTGAATTGTAATTGTTCTTGCTTTTATGTAGATATTGATTGGGGAGAATTGTTTTCACCTGCCAAAGACACTCTAGCCAAAATCGAAGAGTTTTTCAGTCTCCCTCTCGATAAGAGATCTCCCAAAGGTTTGTTGGAAGCTTCGTCGACTGTTCCAGAGGATATAAAGGCTTCTACTTACGTAATTATGTCCACTGGTAAGCTTGGTATCTTTGTTACCTTTGATAACTGAAATCAATTGGATGTGTTATTCGTTATTGACAATATCTCTATGTCCATGCAGTCTCCAAACCGGTAGTTTCAGGTTCTGACTTTGACCTGGATGATATTGAAGCCACGCTCTACGAACCCGTTGTCAAGATTGAAAAGAAACCTCCACCTGCTCCTAAGAAAAGTCCTGTTCCTGACGAAAGCATTGGTATTGGCTCTAGGATGAGGAAGAGAAAAGCTAGCCAAGAGGAAGTGATCGAGGTTGGAGACTCTTTTGATGGAATGTCAGCGGGAGATTTCAAGAAGAAATTCATGAGCCTTGCTAATGGGGTAAGACACCATTAATTGGATATTGAATAGTTTCAAAGGTTGTTATAACATTTAGTAATATCAAGATGTCACCTTTCGGCCGTAGGGTACGTGGAGGAATTGGCAAAAGAAGTTGAAATGGTAAAGAAGAAGTCAGAAGTTGACCTCGCTTTGGTCGGGGAAGGAGAAGTTGGCATCGAGATAATAAGGTGAAGGAATATGAGAAGACTATAGAGCAATTAAGCAAGTCGGTGGGAGAACAAGAGCAGACGGTGAAGGACTTATTGAATAGTACGGCGAAAAGTGAGGATGACCACAACAAGGAGATAGCGAAGTGAGGAATTCTTGCAAACTAGGCTGCGGCGAAGACCGTTTCTCAATGTAAGGTGAAGATGATGAAGGAATATCGGAAGGAAGGAAGGGTGGCGCTTGGGATATCAATAGTGGAATGTGCCTATCTGTTCAAGTTGACGAGGTGAGGTGACGGACGAGGGCGAGGTGTCGTCGAAGTCCGTATGAAACGATTGTCGAGGATGCACCGGCGGTTGGAGAAGTGACACCGGATCACGACACACAACGCGAGGAAGCCACCTAAACAAAAAGAAGGTAAAACAACTTGGTTCTTGGTATTTTGTTAACGTTTACTGGGTTGGAATCCCTTAAGACAATTTATTTTCGTTTGGTTTGTAATGGGTCCATAAGGACTAAAGACAATCTTTTTTATGTGTTGGGTTGGTCCAACACTTGTGCTCGTTTACTGTTGGTAGTTCGGATACTTTATGGTTTCTTTAGTTTAGTTATGGTTTAATAGTTTTCAAGCACGTCAAGGCTTGTTTCTTTTGGATAATTTTTTGTATGGCGACATGATAGTATGTCGAAATGATAGATACTTAGGATGACATTTATACGTCATAAACCGTAGATACTTAGATGACACGTATATGCCATAAATCGTAGATACTTAGATGACACGTATATGCCATAAACCGTAGATACTTAGATGACACGAATATGCCATAACCATAAGAATAATACTTAAGATCAATCATCTAACTGAGTGGGAATGGGTAAGCTATATGAGTTTACCCATATAGGCCCACCCCACACCTCAATTAGTGAGATAACTTGCGCTCCAGACGAAGGTGTGGTAACCTAACTTCTTAAGAAAGAGGTAATTAACTCTTTAAACCTTAGAAGGGATTGTGTACCTTTACTTGAGAAGAGATGGCCAGTCTCTAACGGAGGAGAAATCGTTGTTCCTTGCGTGCATTCGATATGTCCCCATGTAAATGCGTCAATACCTCATAATATAGAAACACGTTAAAAACGGACGCCAACTAAAGTTGACGTCTCTCCACAAAGTGTATTAGCGACATCTTAACTTGTAAATAATAAAAAAAGATGCATAGGAGAAAAGAAAGGTTGTAAAGAATTAAAGACGATTCATACCTGGAAAGATGAGTTCATGGGAAATCATATTTAAATGTAATACCTTTTGAGATGAATGGCATTCCAACTTCGCGGTATCATTTGGCCATCCAAGGTTGCAAGGCGATATGCTCCTTTTCCGGCTTGTGCATCTATTAAGTAGGGTCCACTCCCATTTTGGGGCGAGCTTGCTGCGTTGGGCTCCTTGGTATTTTGGAATGCCTTTCGTAGGACTAAGTCTCCTACTTGAAACCTTCTAACCCTTACGTTTTTATTGTAAGATCGGGCTACCCTTCGTCTGTTGCCATGCGAACTTTGGCCATGTCCCTTAGCTCGTCCACGGTATCCGGGTCATGTATCAAGATGTCTTTATTATGTTCGGATGTCGGTAAAATTTGTATCTTGCCGTTGAGTACAAGGACTTCTGTGGAATAACAGATTCGATTCCAAATACAAGTGAATAGGGAGTTTGACCGGTAGCATTCTTAGATGTCGTTCTGTCGGCCCATAGGACCATTGGTAACTCTTACGCCCAACGTCCTTTCTTCGGTTTAGTCTCTTTTTAAGTTCTTTGATTATTATTTTGTTGCTAGACTCTGCCTTTGTCCATTGGCTTGAGGGTGAACAGGCGAAGATGTCACCATGCTTAACACCCCAAGATGTCAAGAAATCTTGGGTCCTCTTCTTTGATGAATTGAGAGCCGTTGTCACAAATTATCTACGATGGAATTCCGAATCGGTGAATACGTTCCTTTTGATAAAAGATATCACTTCTTTGTCACGAACTTGCACATATGCCTCGGCCTCTACCCATTTAGAAAAGTAGTCTGTCATGGCCAAAGAAATACTCGCCCCACTGGTGCTATGGGAAGTTTTCCTACTATGTCCATTCCCAAACCATAAAAGGCCATGGTGACGGGATAGGATGTAGCACTTGGTGGTGGTGCGGGATGTCCCCATGTCGTTGACGGGAATCACATTTCTTTCGCGTAGTCAACGACATCTTTTCTCATTGTAGGCCGAGAAATAGCCCATTCTAAGAGCTTTAGTATGTAAACTTACGCCCCGGTATGATTTCCACAATCTCCTTCGTGCGGCTCCTTGAGAACTCCGATGGGCTCTATCGCCTCTAGACATCTTAAGTAGTGACCTGCGAGATTTTCTAAACAAGAGATTATCAATAAGTACATATTTAGATACTCTTTACCACGAAGGCTCTTGCATTTTTCTCCTCGACTGGGATTGTATCATCTAAGAGATATTTGATAATAGGAGTCTGTCCCGAAGGTTCTTTGCGGGAGAGGCAAGTATGTCGGCATCCGGGCGAACATCTCAAGATGGTCGGTTCTTTGGGATGTCAACATGTATGATTGGGATACTTGGTTTGTGAGAAGCTTTTGAAGGGTGAACCCAAGTTTGCGAGCATACGCTTGAGAATTTTCTTCCCGTGGGATTTGTTCCAAGGAAAATGTTTTGAATTTGGCCGAAATAATTTTTACAATTTCCAAATATGTTGTCATCTTAGCGTTTTTCGCGATGTAGGACCCGTTGTCTTGATTAACAATTAGTAATGAATCCATGAACACCGGATATGCTTAACATCTAAGTCTTGGGCTGCTGATTAAACTGCAATTAGAGCCTCGTACTACGCTTCATTGTTGGTAGCCTTGAAAGCGCAGGCGATAGATTGTGGTATTATGTCCCCTTGTGGCGATTTTAGTACAACTCCAAGACTGTACCTCTCATGTTGGAAGCACCGTCCGTGTAGAGAGTCCAAATTTTTAGGATGTCATCATCTTGAAGTTGTTGTACTTCCAATTCCACCTCTTTTTGTAGGGTTGGATGAAATCGGCCACAAAATCGGCCCGGGGCTTGGGATTTTATTGCGGTTACGGGCTCGTACTTGATGTCGTATGTGCTTAATTGTACGACCATTTCGCCATTCGACTGACATCTACGGTTTTCTCATGACATTCTTAATAGGATAGTTAGTGCGTACAATAATAGTATGTGTTTCAAAATAGTGCCTTAACTTAATAGAAGCGGATTATCAAAGCTAAAATTAATTTTTGTAGATGAGAATACTGGTCTCGGCATCTAAGAGTGTCTTACTTATATAGTAGATGGGTTCTTGATTACCATCTCGTTCATGTCACGAAGGCTGCGCTTACGGCGCCTTCCGGACTTTGCTAGGTAGATGTAGAGATGTTCTTCCATCGAGGTTTGGCCAATAAGGGAGGTGTCGACGGGTAAGTTTTGAGCTCTGAAAAGCTTCTTCATGTTGTTCCTCCCATTGGAACTTCTTGTTCTTTCTTAAGATGTCGTAGAAAGGTTTGCATCGATACGAGGATTTGGAAATGAATCTAGTGAGTGCGGCAATTTTTCTGTCAATCTTTGGACATCCTTGACGGATTGAGGTGATGACGGAGTTGAGAATAGCGCGTATTTGTTACGGGCGGCTTCAATGCCTCTTTTAGTAACCATATAACCCGAAACTTGTCGGCCTTCATTAGAAGTTGCATTTAGTGGATTAAGTTTCATATTGAAACAATCCAAGATGTCAAAAGCTTGAGAGAGGTTGCTTATGTGCTCCTCGGCCTTCTTGGATTTTACTACCATGTCGTCGATGTATACCTCCATTGTGTCCCCAATCGATCCTTAAACATCTTGTTGACGAGGCCTTTGATACGTTGCACACTGCATTTTTAGTCAAAAGGCATGGCAATATAACAATAAATACTGTGGGGGTTATGAAGGCGGTGTCCTCTTGGTCGAGATGGTTCCATACGAATTTGTTGAAATCCGAGGACGCGTCCATGAAAGTGAGGAGTTCGTGACCTGAAGTAGCATCAACTAATGAATCTATGTGCGGCAAAGGGAAAGGATCTTTTGGGCAGGCTTTATTTAAGTCGGTGAAGTCGACGCAAACTCGCCATTTCCCGTTTCTCTTCTCTACCACAACCACATTCGCCAACCATCTTGGATAATCGACCTCTCGTATCATGTTGGCTTTGCGTAAGCGCTCTACCTCCTCCTTGATGATACGATTTCTGGTTTTACGCAAACTTTCTACGCTTCGGTGCACTTTGGTTTAAAGCTAGGATCTATGTTAAGTTTGTGAGTGATGACATCTTTGCTAATGCTGTCATGTCATCATGTTTCCAAGCGAAACTCTTTATTACGCTTCTTAATAGGTTCATAAGCTTCTTTTCTATATCGACGGGATGTCGGTGCCAATAAGTACTTTGATGTCCGGGTTGGAGGGATCTAACAATACTTCTTTCACATCATCCTCCCTAGCTTCCAGGACTTCACGTACTTTCCTCGGTAATTGCTATGCTTGTTTTGGAGATGTAGACGCCTTCATTGAAGTTTTGTAACATTCCTTGGCCATCTGTTGATCACTTTGTAAATCTTAGCGACACCCCGAGGTGTTGGAAACTTCACACACCGATGGTAAGTGGAGGGTACGGCCTTCATTCCGTGAATCCACGGTCTTCCAAGAATGACATTGTAAGATGTTGCGCAATCAATTACGCAGAACCGCTCCGTGGTGTTGAGGCCCTTTGAGTATATTGGAAGCTTTATCTCCCCCACCGTTTCTTTGACTTCACCATGAAGCCTACCGGCCGAAGACTTTTTGACAATCTCCGATTCACGGGATGTTCATTTCCTTAAGGGTACCCAAACATAATAAGATTGACGGAGTTTGCCCCCATCTACGAGAATACGTCGTATTGTACGGTTAGCGTCTGCAAGGAAATAACCGGACCGTCATGATGGGGTTCCGGCAAGTTATCACGATCACTTTCATCAAAGGTAATTGGATCGAGGGCAAGGTGTCGACATCTTGGGCTGTCTCTCCGCTTTTCCTCTTTTGACTCCTTAGCGTGTCGTTTTGCGAGAATAGGATGTTCCACATATTTACGAGCCTCCGCGATGAAGTTGATCACCTTTGTTGATCTTTGGGGGAGCGGCCTTTCGGCTTTATGAGGAGCTTCGCATTTTTCGGCCTTCTTCTTTACGGATCCCAACAACTCTTTAAGATGTCCTTTCGAGAGTAAGTAAGGCGATCTCCTTTCTTAACGCGATGCGATCTTGATAACGTGTCCAAAGTCTTCATGGTAAGCGCACCATTTTGATTTGTCACGCCATCCTGTGGTTTTGTCCGTTTTCTTTGGCCATCGGCTTTGTCTCCTAGGTTGCCCATTGCAAAGTACACTGAAATGTCAACGAGAAAAATAATAATCGAAATGTTAGGCACATTATCACTATCTTCATCCTCACCGTCTACCGAATTAATTTTGCTAGTGTCAATTCTCGGGTAAGGATTGGGACGGTTGTTCTGCGATGGGACGGTCGGTCTTCTACGTCGGGATGGTCATATGTCGACGTCTTGGATGACGACTTCGATCTTCGCAGCTCATCTTCCTCCGAGTCTTATGAACCTTAATGCCCTGCTCTGACTTCTTCTAGCCGCTTACAAGGAGTCATTACCAAATCTTGATAATCTTGTGAATCTTTCTTGAACCCCATTTTGAATGCTTACGTAGTACATCGACATGTCAAGATTGGGAATTTCTAACACCTCCTTATTGAACCGATGGACATAATCCTTGAGTCTCATTAGGTCAGCCGGGTCACATTGTAGAGATCAACTTGTCAACTTTTCAAATTGTCTTGCATGAGAAGCTGGTTATAGAACATGTTGATGAAATTTGGGCGTATGAACCAATTGAACACAGGGGTTGCTAATCGGCCATTTGAGAGTTGGTCTAGACAAGGTGGATCCAAATCCCCGCATAAGCGAGCCTCACGTCTTGAGCGGGATATGGATTATGTCCATCTTTTCTTGATAGTGTGCATGCTCCCTCTAGGTCGTGGTGCCATCGTACAACTTCATAGATGGTACGTTGAAACGCCTTCGGGATGTCGACATTTGCAATTCTTTGGGACAAACCGGGATTGATTGTAACAGTTTTGGGTCCTTTGGTTGAATTGGAGGAGTTACACACAGCACGTTCATTATCGGCTCTCGAGATCCCGCATCTGTTTAGCTAGTGGGTTTCTGCAAAAGGGTCGGCCATAGGAATACGATTGAAATTATTATTATTGAAAAGATTATTTAGCAAACCCGAGAATCGTCAGTAGTAGTCGTGTGAGTAGTGTTGTCTATAAATGGAATGAATGGGGTGAATCTGCGGAAGATGGCGTCGATGGGGTGTCCCCGGGTAAAGATGTCGACATCATTAAAGATGTCGGCGGATGAGTTTGAGGAGGATTGCCCATTGGAATGAATTCACTCGAAATGTAGATCCTCGGTGTTGTCAAAGTTGAGGACCCTTGCACGCGGTGGTGATATGTTCTCAGCCGAGATGCGATGGTGTTGGTCTTCTGCATCTTAATCATGGAATTGGTCAACACCTTCGAATTGTTGTCTTCTTTGGTCCAACCTTTGATTCAACCTGGTTAGGATACTCAGGATGTCGGCATTCGCATTGGAAGAGGTTGCCCCCTTTTGTGGAGTCTTCGTAGGTTGAGTTGGGCTGAGACCCGGTGCGAGGAGGTGGTGGTAACAAGTGGTTCTACCTCTGATGTGGGAACAGCGGCGGGACCTTTCCGGCGGTGGACACATTGGAGGGTGCGAGACATAGTGAATTTGGTTAGGAAATGTTTCAAATAACCGATAAACCACGAGGCCCCTCGGTGGGCGCCAAATTGTTATGGTAGAAAAAACAATAAAGTAGAATCTTAACTAAGTTCAGTGTGTGGATTGAATAATAAGGAGGGAACTATGGAATTCGATTATATGGAACAAAAGAATGAAAAAGAGATAATGACAACACGATTTGTTAACGAGGAAAACCTTGGAGGTGATAACCTCTTTGGAAAAAATCCCGGGAGTTAGGTCTCCAACCTTAAAGGTTTCACTATAATAATCACGATTACAACTTTGAAAGATAATGGAGAGGATTACAAGAGCTTGTGTGTAGAGTGTGTGCGTATGAGCATGAATATGTTTTTCCGTCTCCATTTCCCCTTAAATACAAGTAGATATGAAAGAGTCAATATGGTTCCTATAATCTCGGCATTTTGGTTTATCACTTCAACCTCCGTGAGACTTGAAGTCGCACTGGCCCAGTTTGAAGATCATTGAACGTGCTTGGAGATTGTTCCGCATTTCTCTCTTAATTGCGAAAAATAAGAATAAGAATATTAGGAAATATTGAACAAGTAAATATTAAAACAATACTTACAGTGTAATGACATCTCGATATGCATGATCAATTGAAGATGTCGCCATGTTGAAAAATGCCCACAACAATCACCCAACACAAATAAATGTATTTAGTGGTCGATCAAATCGCCTGAAAATCTTCTTCCCTTTTTTTTTTTTTTTTTTGATACCGGTGTTCCCCGGCTTGTAGGGTTAATCTGGACCGACCACTAGTTCTGGCCCTCGGTGTCTAGCGGAGGTAAATCGCGGATGTGCCCAATGCGACCGGGGGTGGCAGCACCCTTTATACTCCTGGCCCCAAGGGAGCCCTCCTACAACGCGGTAGTTGAACTCCCCACACTGAGGTTGCAAGCCCAGCAATGCCGCTTCCTTAACTGCACGGATGTGCCCGGGGGGCTCCAAAGGTCCCTGAAACCCAAGGTATGAAATTAAACCACAATGATCCCCCGGAGGGAATTGAACCGGCGACCTCCCCGAAGGAAGGCCACCCATTTCTATCTCCTCCTCATGCTGCTTCACGTTTAAGCATTTACTGCTTCCTGAGAATGATCTCAAGGTAAAAGGGAACAATATATAAGAAATACCTCTGAAATTAAGGATCAGGTTCAGTATGCCCTTTAACGTCGATAATTGACACCCTTTTCCTTAAAGGTCACCAAAAATGAGGGTATATTAGATCTCCGTTTCAATATTTGACGAAAATGCTCACTAAGCTGCTTATTTAGCTACTTTGTACGAAGGATATGGAACTACGTCGTTTTGATAGTTAAATAGGAGGCCAATTTTGAACCAAAAATGCACCATGTTCCTCCCCATCTACTTCCCCCTCCCCATCTCTCCTTCAAAACTCATACCCATTCTCACTCCTCTCCTTCGCCTCGAAATTCAGTCCCTTCCTCAATGCCGTCATATTCTTCCATTGCAACTACAACGATGGCGTCGATAGTGGTCGTTGGTAAACTAAATCAATGGCAAGTAAAACGGTGGTTGTGAAAATGTTATATCCAAAAATTAAAGAGATTTGAGAAAGGGGGAAGAATACAGGGGTAGGGCAGATTGAGGTAAGTGGTGGGTGGGTAATGGGTGTTGGGGAAGGAGGGGTGAGGGGAGGGAAGAAGTAGGCCGCCGGAGTCTGTTGGAGGTGGGGTGGGTGATGGGTGTTGATGGTGTGCGGTGTTGGTGCAGGGGAAGAATAAAATGACAGTGGTGGTGTGATGGTTGCGGGGGCACAGTGGTGGTTGCAGGTAGTGAATGGTAGTGGTTGAAGAGTGGGAAGAGGGTGGGAAGATGATTGTGGAGTTGGGGGGATGAACCTAGACATGGACATGACTATGGTGGGGTTTTAATTTTTTTTATTTTTTTGTGTAAAAAATATTTTATTTGTATTTTTAATAACTTATTTATTTATCATGTAATTAGTAAATTTATAAAAAAATTATCCAATTTAAATAGTCAAAATTATAAAATTACTAGTAAAAGCCCGTGTCCGAGGACACGTTCTTTTTTTTTTAATTAAGCCCGTGTCCGAGGACACGTTTTTTTTTTTAATTTAAAAAAAAAATTTAAGGGCAAAATGGGAAAGGGACAACTTAGTAAGGGTAAAATGGGAAATTCGGTACTTGGTACTGTTCATTGTACTGTAGCACCCCGTTCCCATTTATACTATAGATATATTAAAAAAATTAATGTTTTATTTTATTATTAACTATTTTATATTACTAATATAAAAATTAATAAGGTGATTATTCGGTTTAATATATTTTAATCCTTTTAATTTAGGAAATTCCATTTAACCCCCTTATCTAGAAAATCTACTTCAATTTGAACTAGTTTGTTAATCACGTGCGAGGCACATATCACTTAATCGACTTTTCTGAAGAATTCCGTAAAAAAGTACTTAACTTAACTGGCAAAAATTTTACACATTGAGACCTGATGTGGCAAAAAAAAAAAATATTGTGAGTTCCGTATAGAAAGAGTCCAAGCCCTAAATTGCAATTAGTCCTTTATCATATTAGCCAAATAAGAAACTTTGTCAGCATTTTTGTCAAATTTTGGATGGAAAGTTAATAGTGGACAACTATACCCTCATTTGTTCTTGAGTTTAAGGATAAGGATGTCAATTATCGACATTATGAGCATATTTGCATTTGAACCCTAAGTTCAGGGCAATGTTATATATTTTCCTTAAATTAAAATGACATGTATCTCTTCATCAGAAAATTGTGCATGTTTCTACGTGTGTGTGTGTGTGTGTGTATGCGAGAGAGAGAGAGAGATTGAAATGCATACCAGTACCTGATGTTCGGCCATGGTTGTTATGCCATTGGTCGTGCTATTTTCCCTGTAATCTGAGCCCCATGGATAGCAATTTCCACATCCAGAGCAAGAAAATATTTTGACATCATACATATTGCTCTCTGTATGGTTGAATACAAGAAATTCACCTTGTTTAATTTTATGGTCTTTTGCAAATTCTTCCCAACCTCCACGCATAACATAGTTGTTGACAACAACTATCCAACTCCTCGATCCATTTCTAAGGATGATCGTTTGATTTGTTGTGCAGTGGTTAAAGATTCTGCAATACTTTGCTGGAATAGACTGGTGTAACAATAGTAGATAATTAGAGTCAATGGATTAAGGTTTTATTACGCTTGCAAAAAACCTTAGAAGCACAAGTTTTCTTACCAACTCTTTGTCAAAATTTCCAATCATAACCTTAAAGAAACAATCCGATGCTGCAGATACCTCAGTCGACATCTCTGAAAAACAAAGAAAGAACATCTAAACACCGAAACTTTAAACACACAATGGCTCTTCTAAACACTCACACTGACACTTGTTAACAAGAGTCAATTTAATTTTATAAGTGTCAATTTGAATGTATATGCGTCACTGCGTCAGTATGAATGACAAGCACTTTGTAACATTAGCACCGACACTTACGAGAGGGACGCGCACATTTTGTTAAACTCGTTTTTTCTAAGCTTTAGGAAAAAGTGTTTTCTCCTAAGACCAACTCTATATGTCATAAAAATAAAAACTCTCAAGAGCATAAAATATAAATATAATTGGACTTACGGTTAGTAGCTTCTTGTCTGATTGTTGTGTTAGCATCATTGCTTGAGCCTCCACCACTTGAACTTGAAATGAATCCTCTGAGCCAGTTGACAACATCATCACGTGTGTTCCATCTTTCGCAATATATTCTCCCAAATTGACCCCCAAAAGTGTTAACAAATATAGTATCCGTATAATAGGACATTTGAAGGGAGTTTCTCTGGTTAGGGATGCCCGTTGCTGCAAGAACATATCCAAGTTTTGTCGAGTATAAGTAATACCGAAACCGACCATATGAGTTTGGCTCAGTGCTGTCCACTTCTTCTGACCAAGATATGAATGAGACAGCCGTTTCTGTAAGAAATTATGTCTTCAGTCTTTAGAAGAAGCATGCAAATCTAACTGACAAGCTAAACAGATGATTTTTTTTTTAATGAACCAAATGTTACCTGGGTTTATGAGATTTCTAGTGTCCCTCTCCACCGTCAGCATCTTCAAAGATATTTTTCTCAGATAATCACTCTGCGCACAAGCTTTATAATATCAATGTGTGTAATTTGCAGCACCGTTTACTTACATGAATGGCAAAGTCGATGCACAATTAAACATGGTAAAAAGAGATTATTTTTATTTTTATATAAAAAAATGGAGAAGCAGCAGAACTTAAGTGACAAATTTTAATACGGAGTATTTAGGAGTAAATACCTGGCTTGTGGCAAGATTGTATATCTTCTCCTCAAACCTCTTAGCAATTAATCCCGCTTCTCCATGGTAAAGACAATGCCTCTTCAAAGTCTCAAATCTACAAACATAATGAGTAGAAATATGAGCTAAATTCAGTCCACCCTATATGACCTTAACCACAAAGTCTCCGTTCTACTCAGTCGTGCCGTCCTAAAGAAACTTGTCCCATTTGACGAGTCAACATTTTGTATTGGCGATGTTTTTCTTGCTTGTTTCTTGTTAAAATTATGCTCCCTCCGTCCCAAAATGAATGACCAAAAAATCTATATTTGACGCTACTTGTATCAAATGAACATTTTTTTACCAATAAAAAAGAAAAGTAGGTAAATCATTTTCGTACATCAGTAGTACTCACTCCATCCCATAAAGATAGCTCCACTCTATTTTTGGTGGTCAACTCAATTGAACAAATTCGATTATCTTCACGAAATTCTAAAAATTGCCATTGATGCACTACAAAGAAGACTATCATTAACATTTTTAGAATTTCATTAGGATAATAAATTCAAAATTTAATCGAATTGGTCACTAAAATCAAGGTGGGACTATCCTCCCGGAAATGAGAGAGTAATTGATAATGATTGGTTGGATTTGATGCCCTTGAGGATTGGGGACGCCTAGCCTGGATCAAGACAAGCAAACAATGTAATTCTAAGATTTTGGAGCAGTGCACGATCGCGCATGTAAAGTGACATGGTCGTGCGAATCGTGGCAAGAGAATAGGAACTACGTACTTAACTGGCACGGCCGTAAAGGAATGTGTGCATGCCCGTGCGAAGTAAGTGTGAATGGGGGCCAACTTAAGATGTCTTTTACACGCCCTTGCTTAAGTAGGGGCACGCCTGTGCCGCCGATAAACTAAGTTGGACCGGCCCGTTTTCAGTGTAGGATTTTAGGAATCCTACAGGGTTAGGATTAGGGCTGTATAAATTCTCCCCTCTCCCCTAACATTGTTCTAAGTTCATATTGCTAATCTAAAATTCTAGATCTGGGGTTTGAACAGTTAGAAATTTTAATCAAATTTCGTGCACTATATTAGAGATTGTAATCGTTGATTTTCAAGTTATAATAATATTCTCTCCCTCGGTTAGACGGTAGTGAACGTAGCCAAGTTGTTGAACCACATATATTTTGTGTTTGTGTGATTGATTGTGCTTGCTATTTTCTATTGTCTCTGTTCTAACAAATTTGCATCAGAGCTAATTGGTTGAGAAAGATATGAGGGTATTTTGCTACAGAAGATGGAATCATGAATAGAATCACCGATCGACAAATTCAATGTGAAGAATAGTTTTAGTCTTTGAGAAATCAAGATGAAAGCCCTGTTGAGATATAAGGGTTCGTAGGTATAATCAGGGGTCAGAAGAATGCAAAGGGCAAAGCAGAAGTCGTTCCCACTGGTACTGTTGCGGCTGCAACAACAAAGATTTCAGAGAATGATAGGAAAGCATCTGAGAAGGAAACAACAGATCTGATCGTGCTATATGAGAGGGCCCACTCTAAAATCATCAGGTGTCTAGATGAAGAAATTCTAGCGGATATTGCTGATACTGATTCTGGAGGTGTTTTGTGGCTTGCGTTGGAAGACATGTTTTTTATACGATCAATAACCAACAAGCTGTATCTGAAGCAAAAGTTGTTTGCTTTTCGAATGACAGAAGGTACGCCCATAAGGGATCACCTAGATAGGTTTACATCTTTATTACTTGGAACTACGTAATATATATGCTAAAGTTAAGGATGAGGATGCTGCTTTAATGCTTCTAGTTTATTTGCCTTTATCATATTTATCATATGAGCACTACGTTGACTCTATTATCAATGTTAATGAGACGATCACTCTAAAGGAAGTGAAAACTTCGCTCAACACCAGAGAATTGCGTCAAAAGGCAAGTGGTAATAGTGCAGATAACCAGTCTAACAGGTTTAGTTGCGGAGAGCAACATTGGTTTTGGTAAGAAGAATAAATCTTTTACCAAGAAGGATCTGAAACCTGGGGATGTTTATAACTATTGCAAGGAGAAAGGACATTGAAAGACCGATTGTCCTTAGAAGAAGCAAGGCGAGCCTCCTGCCCATTTTGAGGCTACCGGTGCTATGGTAGATAGTGGCAATTTTGATGAGAATTATGCTCTAGTAACAGAAGCTGCACGTCAGACGAATGCGTGGATTCTTGACTCTATAGCTTATTATCATATTTGTTCGAGGAGAGAGTGGTTTACAACTTATGAGCAGGTGGATGGGGGTAATATTCGTATGGCTAACAGTATTGCTTGCAAGTAGTTGGTATTGGATCTATCAAGCTGCGGACTTATGATGGTAAGTTCTGCACTTTGAACGAAGTGATACACGTTCTACTTATAATGAAGAGCCTGATTTCTCTTAGTCAGTTAGATAGCAAAGGGTACAGTTTCAAGGAAAAAGGTGGAGCAGTATATGTCTGCAAAGGTTCTAAAGTGGTTCTGAGAGGCTTGAATCGGGGCCCCTTATATTTACTCCAAGGTAAAACGTTATATGAGTCAGTTTTAGTTGTATCATCTATCTGAGGTGAGCACAAGAGGGATGTATGCACCGGTGAAGCATGATCTTTGTCGGAAGAAGATCAAGAGACTTCAGACAGATGATGGGTTAAAGTTTTGCAGTACGGAGTTCGATGTGTTCTGTAAAAACGTGGGGATTTATAGACATCTCACTATCAACCTCAAAGTTCCCAATGAGATATGGTAAGGTAAACATGTTGATTATTCTAATTTAAGAGCTTTTGGTTTAATTACTTATTATCTTGTAAATGATGGGATGTTAGAGGCGAGGGCTAGAAAAGGATATTTTAATGGGTTATGGAGATGGTGTCAAGATACCTGATTTGGTCTCCACATGAGGGTAGGGTTATTATAAGCCGGAATGTTGTCTTTGATGAAACTTATGTGCTTAATCCTATTATGAGAACTGCAATTGTATCATGTATTAGTAGTGTTGATAAATATATGGAGCTACAAGATCCTAAAGAGTTGAGCAATCCACAGTCAGATATTAATCAGGATCTACCAATAGAGACGGAAGCACCAGACATGGGTTGGCTCTACAGAGGTCTAGAAGAGCTAATTTCAGGAAGCCTCGTGACAGGTATGATTTTGAAGACATGGTGTCTTATACACTTCAGGTTGCTGAGGAATTGGAGCCCGACCTTACGGAGCCAACCAATTTCAAGAAAGTAGCTACATGTCCAGAGTCTGCCGGGTGGCTAGCAGTTACGGGAGACGAGATGGAGTCATTTCATAAGAACAAGACGTGGGAGTTAACCAAGAGGCCAGAAGGCAGGAAGAATGTGACATGCAAATGTGTTTTCAAGAAAAAGGAAGGTACGCCACCGGCAGAAGAGGTCAAATATAAAGCTCGTGTGGTTGCTAGGGGTTTCACGCAGAGAGAGGGGGGATTGACTAGATATTTTCACCTGTAGTGTATTTAGACACACTTCTATCATAGTGCTCTTAGCAATGGTGGCACATCAGGACTTGGAGCTCGAGCAACTTGATGTGAAAACAACTTTTCTACATGTAGAGTTGGAGGAAGAGATTTATATGACACAGACACAACACAACGGATGGATTCCAAGTTCCTCAGAAGAAAGACTATGTGTGCAGGTTGAAGAAGTCCTTGTATGGACCGAAGCAGACGCCTAGGTAGTGGTATAAATGGTTTGACAGGTATGTGACAGAGATTGCTTACATAAGCAGCCAATATGACTGTTGTGTGTAATACAATAGGATGGTAGATGGTTCATTCATCTATTTGGTTTCTTATGTTGATATATTGATAGCCGCTGTCAACAAATCCGTGTTCAGAAAGTTGAGGGGTCTACTAACTGCTGAGTTTGAAATGAAGGATTTGGGTGCCGCAAAGAATATTATGGGTATGGAGATCTTTAAGGATATAAGCCTAAGGAAAACGATTCATATCCTACAAAGGTTACATCAAGAAAGTTTTAGAGAGGTTTAGCATATCTACAGCGAAGCCTATAAATACTTCGAGTGCACCGAATACACATCTATCTGTCTGTTGCGTTTGCACCTAAATAATCTGAAGAGAAAGAATATATGGTTCGAGTACCTTATGTTAGTTAAGTTGGTAGTTTGATGTATGTTATGATCTACACTATGCTGGATCTTGCACAAGTTGTTAGTATTATCAGTAGGTTCATGGGAAATCCTGGTAAGGAACATTAGCAGGCAGGGAAGATGATCTTTAGGTACCTTAGAGTTACCTCTGATATTGGTCCTATCGACGGAGGTGGTATAGAATTTGCAGTTGAGGGTTTTTCTGATTCAGACTACTCATGGGATGTTGACACAAGGAGATCTATGATGGGATATGTATTAACTCTTGGTGGGTCAGTTGTCAGTTGGATGGCTACTCTGCAATCTACAGTGACTTTTTCAACTACAGAAGTGGAGTACATGGCATTGACAGAAGTTGCTAAGGAGGGAATATAGTTAAGAGGTTTGATCAGCGACCTTGGATTACATAATAATCAGGCTATAATATACTGTGACGATTGAGTGCAATATGTTTAGCCAAGGATCAAGTTCATCATGAGAGGGTCAATTACATTGATGTGAGGTATCATTTTCTTAAAAGTGAGAATCAGATAAAGGTGAAGAAAGTGGGTATTGCAGAACATGTTCACAAAGTCAGTTCCTATTAGCAAGTTCCAACATTGTTTGAATTTGCTAAATGTTCGCAGCAATTAAACAACATCAGAAGAGGGTGGTTTCTGGTTATTTGATTCGGAAGCTCAAAGTCAAGCTGGAGTTTTGTTGGGTTTGATGCCTTTGAGGATTGGGGACGCCTAGCCATAGATCAAGACAAGCAAATAACGTAATTCCGAGATTTTGGAGCAGTGTATTACTGCGCATGTAAAGTGACATGACATACGAATCGTGTCAAGAGAATATGAGCTACATACTTAACTAGCACAGCCGTGCAAGAATGTGTGCATGCCCGTGTGAAGTGCGAATAGGGGCCAACTTGAGATGTCTTTTGCACGTCCGTGCTTAGTAGGGGCACGCCCGTGCCGCCAAGAAACTAAGTTGGGCCGACCCGTTTTCAGCGTAGGATTCTAGGAATCCTACAGGGTTAGGATTAGGGTTGTATAAATTCTCCTCTCTCCCCTAACATTTTTCTAAGTTCATATTGCTCATTTGAATTTCTAGATCTAGGGTTTGCACAGTTAGAAATTTTGTGATCAAAATTCGTGCACTAGATTTGAGATTGTAATTGTTGATTTACAAGTGATAATAATATTATCCCCGTGGACGTCGCCAAGTTGGTGAACCGTGTATACATTGTGTTCGTGTGATTGATTGTGGTTGCTATTTTCGATTGTCTCTGTTCTAACAATGATAATGAACAATTATTGACATTCCTACAATTACCCAAATCCACAATTGGAGGGAAATTAGGGCATTGGCAAACATATTTCAGAGCATTGCATTGATAGAACATAGATTCCACAGAGCAAAAATCAATTTTCCAATTCCAATACCATAGAGCTTAGAATTAAGTTGCCAAATATAAACTTACTTGAAATTTGAAACTAAAAAGAAAAGGACGGTATAAAAATGATTACATCTTATTGACGATTCTATCTCGGGAATCAGCTAGGAGTTGAGTTCTCCAATCATTATCAATGGAGTTCACCACTGAATTCATCTCCAGTTCGTTCATGAAATAAACAATCTAGAAAAAAAAATCCGATCGATTAGTAAAATCAGCTCTGAAAAACGAGCCAAGAATCAAACAATGGGAGGGGGTTAGTACCTGTCTCTACAAAATACAAAAGACCGATCGGAAATTTCTTCTTCTTTACTCAGAAATTTCAACTGAATTGGGACAAAATGAATAGTACTAATCGAAATGTCAAACGGCCCAATTGATGTTCTAGAAAGGATCTGGTCAGTGCAGACGAACTACTTGCCCCCAATCTTAACTGTTTATTGCGATTTCGATGGACTGCATTAGTGCATTATACTCCCTCCATCCCAGCCCAGGTGAGTGCGGATTAATTTTCTTTTTGGTCCGTTTCACGCGAGTGTGGATTGTCAAAAATGACAAAGAATCTTTACTATTTTACTCGCTCATTTTTTCTCATACTTTATTTTTACACTCACAACACCAATCAACTTATTGTTCCTCCCACTCATTCTCTCTCCTATTTAATTTTTCATACTCACAAACACCTCCTTCCACTATTTATCTCTCTTACTTTTTTTCAATTTGTATGCCAAAAATTTTGGTCCACACTCACCTGAGACAGAGGGAGTATATTATTAGGTGTTTGTTTAGCGTAAAATAACTTGACGTAAATGAATTTTCTGTAAAATGTTTTCTGAAAAATGAGATAAACATGTTTTTGACTGTTTCGTAAGAAAAATGTTTTTCGAAAAAAATTTCATATATTTAATGAAAATATTTTTTGATAAAAACACAATTTGAGATAATTTGAGTGGGGTGGGGGCGGGGTGGTGGTGAGTGGAGTGGGGTGGGAGGGTGGTGGTGGTGAGTGTAGTGGGGGGGGGCAGGGGTGGTAGTGTTGGTGGTGAGTGGAGTGGGATGGAGAGTTGTTAAAAATAAATTTTAAATGATTAAATTTTTTTTTGACTCGACGGGGGGTTGGAGGATAGGGGTGGGGGGCAAGGGTGGTGGTGGTGAGTGGAGTGTGGTGGGGAGTTGTTAAAAATCAATTTTAAATGATTAAATTTTTTTTTAATCCAACAGGGGGTGGGGTGCGGGGGCAGAGGTGGTGGTGGTGGTGAGTGGAGTGGGGTGGGAGTTGTTAAAATTAAATTTTAAATGATTAATTTTTTTTTTTAACCGAGGGGGGCAGGGGGTGGGGTGGTGGTGGTGAGTGGGGTGGGGGCAGTGGGTGGTGGTGGTGAGTGGGGTGTGTACCGTGGGGTGTGTATGAAAAGTTAGGTGTGTGAGGGTATTACCATTTTTTGAAAAATGTTTTATTTAGAAAAAAATCCGTAAGTCATTTTACGCCGATAAAGGGGGAAAACATTTTTCCGAAAAATATTTTTCCCATTTTTCGGAGCTTATCAAACACCAAAAAATGGGGAAAACGTTTTTCGGAAAACATTTTACGACATACAAACGGAGCCTAAGTGCATTTTAGACATTTTATTTAACTCGGTCGGACGATCTCGACATTTTATAATTAGGAAAAAATATACGGAATAATTTCATAAAAAGCTCTCTTACCCCAAAGCATTTTCTATAAAAGTTCAGACAAAATTCAAAATTCCAATACATAAATAAAAGCTCAAATCAAAATTTAATGAAAATCTAAAATCCTTCCTAACCGCTTCCAACATACTATTCGAGTTACTCTCTCCTGCATCTATCCTTCCTTCTCCATCCGATTCACAAGATTGCATGTACCCTTCCTTCTTCCCTTCAATCGGCTTCTCAGGAATTGAAGCCCTTTCACAAACTTCATATATATTCGGTTTGCTGGGTGGACGAATTATAATTCTCTATTGAAGAATCACTGGACCCGGGGTTAGAATATTGATTTTGTTTAATAATACTTGCATTTTTAATAATTAATTTTTCTCTTATTTACTTATGGTGTTATGCAGGATTAATACAAGGCTGTGAGAGAGAGAAAAAGATGAACACGAGAAATATGTATCACAACAACAAATTATGCATGCTAGCTTTGGCTTTGGCTTTTGGGTTGGGTTTGTCTTTTTAAGGGAACAAATTACTCTTATATATAAATATAAGTATAAGAGTATTTTTTTTTTTTGAAAATGTATAAAAGTGATTTTTGTTTTTGTACATTTGGGTATAAAAGCGACGGAAAGGGTAAATGTGAGCATTGATTTATGTGAAATTTTGCATCTCAATTGAGTTTTTATAACTTGGATATCTCAGCTAGGGGTCCTAGGATCCATTCCCCAAAATATACTCCCTCCCTCCGTTCCACAATCCTACTTTTTAGTATGTTTCAAACTAATAGTACTATTTTATTTTATTTCAAAAATAACAAAAAAAATTGAACCAATGATTTTTTTTTATTTTTTTTCAACCAATGTACTTTACTTTTATTTTTATTTCAACTGCTATTTTTTTTCTTTGGTTTAATTTTTTCACTATGCATAAATGAACAGTTTTTGTTGGCTTTATTTTTAGGAAGAGAAAGGAATGAGAAATTAAGGGGAAAAACTATCATAAACTCTCATCTAGTGTTTGCACACATGAACAATTATATAATACTCCCTCCGTCCCATTACAAACCGGAAAGTTGGTCAACTGTTGACCATCTTTGACCAATAATTTATGAATATCTAGATATTTTTTTGTAATTTTAAAAATTGTTATTGCTTCACCATTAGAAATACTATCAATAACTTTTTTTAGAATTACAAAAAAATATCTAGATATTCATAAATTATTGGTCAAAGATGGTCAACAGTTGACCAACTTTCCGATTTGTAATGGGACGGAGGGTAGTATATTATATCATCCATCCTAAAATATTATCCATTTCGAGTTTGGAGATTGTTCAGAAATTGTGATTATAATAAATTTTCTTTAAAATTAACTATTTACCTTATAAAAACATACAATCATAACATTAAACAGTGTAACCTTACATATATTATTAAAATGATATTAATATTGTTTATAATGAAATAGCAACATTAGTTGATTGTTTTTATTTATTTTTTACAAGTGATATTTGTTTTAACTAGCATTATCTATAATACAATACAAGGGGGAAAAACTGTCGAGACAAAGAGAGGTCAGCTCATAAAATTAATTCGACGGCCCAAATCCTCCCTCCCTCCTTCAACTTCCCATAACTGTCCGCCTCCAACTACCACCCATGTTCTTTCTGATTATCGTCCCGTCTCCGATATCACAGTCCAACGACAATCTTTCATAAAGCATTCTTCATCAATCCCTTTCACCCGCCTCTCAGTCTCCCTCCATTCGGGTTCCTTTCAAACACCACCATCATCTATAATACAATACAAGGGGAAAAACTCCCGAGACAAAGAGAGGTCAGGATTGACTCTCATAAAATTAATCCGACGGCCCAAATTCTCCCTCCCTCCTTCAAATTCCCATAACTGTCTGCCTCCAACTACCACCCACGTTCTTTCTGATTATCGTACCCGTCTCCAATATCACAGTCCAACGACGACCATCTTTCATAAAGCATTCTTCGGCAATCCCTTCCACCCGCCTCTTAGTCTCCCTCCATTCAGGTTCCTTTCAAACACCACCATCATTACAAAGGTACTATTCCCTCCCCTTCTTATGTTGGAGAGAGAAAAAGAGACATGGTTGTACACCAAATTGGGTTGCTCTTGGTGTGCACATAAGTTGTTTGATGAAATTCCTTAGGAACAACGCCACTCTAATTTTTATCTTTTTAAGGTTAATGTGTGTTCATCTATCTGTCTTTAAACTTTCAAATTCTTGATTTACCGTTTAATGAATTTGGGGGTGGGGGTGGGAGAAGAGACAGGGGGTGTACAGGCCGGGACTGTTTCATCGCTACCTCACTGTCTAACACACTCGAGGTCGAATCGAGCATATAGTTGCCAAAAAACTGATGTTTTTTTGGTAAGAAAGAGTTCATAATATATGTATGGAAACGTTCTTATTTATAATTGTGTTGTTTCACAAACTTTTAGAATGTTAATGGCTGAAATTTTAGATGAAACACTTAATATTTAGTTTCGTTTCTGTTGAGCTTTCTTTCGACACAGAGAAAGACTCTTAACTGCAAAGAATTATCTTTATCGTAAGGCAATTTAGTCTTTTAGATGTCTCCACAGCCAAAGGTATAAATGTGAGTGGGTGTCCAGCTAATCCTCATATCATTGAGTAAATAAAAAGGAAAAATAGATGGTTTAAGCATATTGGAATTCCTTATATATAGTACTGTAAGCATGCTAGTAACTGCAACGCCAATCCTCATATCACTGAGTAAATGCCACATCCTTACGATACAATTTTCTTTTTTGATAAAGATGGAAACAGCTTATATTTGCCACTTTCTTTTCAATGCTTTACCAAGGAATTTTCAGAAGAAATATTCTCTATATGCATAAGCATCAGCAGCAGTTGATCTTTGTACTGGGTTTCAACATTACGAAGAAAACATGAACGCAGTAACCAGCCATCAGAACATTAGAAATGACATATCGTAAGATGACACCCACTCACATTTATACCTTTGGCTATGGAGACATCTAAAAGACTAAAATGTCTAGCCAATTATTACAATATATAGTTTTAGTGGTGCTTAACATTTATGTATGGTGTTCTATGCTGTGTTAGACTGTATTTAGGGAATATTTTACAACTTAGGAACTTAAAGTGAAAGATGTTTTTTTTGTTGATTTTACGTTTTTTCCTCTTTTTTTCCCAGATAAGTGAAGAGCTATTGTGGGAGTTATTTGTTCAAGCAGGCCCAGTTGGTAGGTTTCTTATTTAAGAGTATACTCTATTTGTGTGCATTATATATGTGTGTGTGTGTGTGTGTATAGTCGATGCTGTTTGGAAGTGAGTTCTTCGCATCACTCATAAGCAGGATCATTAGAGTTGAGTGAATAGAGTCATGAGATGACTACTCGATCTTGAGTCCCATTTGTAGCTGCTCTGTTTATATGATTAGTTTGGACTTGATTTTATCCATGAACAATTATTTGGACAAATAAAACACCTAAATCACTTGAACTGAATTCATGATCAACTCAGTAGGACATACTCAATTTAATTAATGCGCCATCGAGCTGAATTCTAACTTCATTTGGAGGTTGACCAAATATAGGGTGCTTCCTATTTCTTGGTCTGAAAACTCTTCATTTTCGTTGTGTGGAACGGAGAGAGTATTGGAAAATCAAACATTTTTTTGTGCTCCATCTTGAATTCCACCTCTATAGTAGGGAGAAGTTAATTGACTAAAGTTTTTAAATCTTATGATTTGATCATTTAGCCAGTTTGGTTAGGAGCATATGTTGATCTGCTATAAACTATCAACTTAAAGACACCAAAAAGATAATAGGTGTAGAAAGTGAAAGAAAAGAAGCATGAACCACATCCTTTATTCTATTGAAGCTAATCAAAATTTTTGCCCTTATTGTAGAAAATGGCAAGGATTAAGAGAACACCAACCAAGGGTATGAGCAGAGTACATAGAATGGAGTATTGGAATGCTAAGGACCACAAGAAAGTCAAAATACTAGAGAAAAAACTTAGACAGACCCGACAGAGATTAAGATACCCGCAGAGAGTTAGAGGCAGACCACAGAGAGTTAGAGGCAGACCTATACTTTATGAGGTGAAAACTAGATCGAGCTGAGGAATGGGGAGAGAACATGATGAACCAAGCTAGGCAATTGATGGATGCATGGGAAAGTGAAGAAGGTCAAGAGGAATGAAGAAAGCCTAAAGAAGGGAGAGTTGTCTGATTAGACACTCTTACTGGATATTAGTACTTGATAGGTTACAATAGATAGTGAAGTGAGTAGTTAGTTAGTATAGCATTAGATTATTTTTTTAATCCCCTTTGAAAGAAAATCGCTTTGTTTGGTGTATGTTTAGATATTAAGATCTTGATTTCTTTATGCTAATTCATGTGGTGCAATTTAAACAGAGTGAATAGGAATTTACTTTGTTTAAATTGCATGTCGATAATTTTTATCTATTAAAAATCAAAACTTTCAAAATGACCTTAACTCCAAAATGGACATTTATTTTGAAACGGATGGAATACAATCATAGTTCATTAGATTGTGAGAAATATGGTTTTCTGCATGAATTTCCTATATTTTCGTCATGCAATGCATGATGATATCGTGAATACAATTATATATAATTACGCATGATAAATATGTTTCTATTAATAGCTTATTATTGTTATGTTTCATATTCATCCTTTTCTTCCTCCTCCGTTTTGACCGATTATTTTTAACTTAAATTCCTTTTGTTACTCCTATTTTGCCTAACAAATACTTCTCCTAATTTTCTGTTTCAATGTGTTTTAAAAAAAAAGAAACCAAAATTCTCAAGCTGTGAAGACAATTAATATTCTGTAAAGGAGATTTTCAGGAAAAGGCTGAAGTAAACAAGTACGTTCATCAATTTCATCATTCTTTACTCAAATTAGTCTCTCTCTCTCTCTCTCTCTCTCTCTCTCTCTCTCTCTCTCTCTCTCTCTCTCTCTCTCTCTCTCTCTCTCTGTGAAATTGTTTTATGATTATCAGTATGATAGATGGGAGTTCTAATTATCGGCTTAGTTTTAGTTTGAATAGAGTGAAAACTGGAAGTATTTACCCTCACGCATCATTGAATTAGTTATCCTTATAGTGTGTGAAAGTTCAAAGGTAAGGCTTGCATCATTTCAATAGTTTCTCATCTAGGTTTGTTCAGAGTATAAAATATTTTTTTTGGGTTTTATGTTCAAGTAAACAAATACTTTGGTTAGATAGGCAACTAAGATAGAGCCAAGGGAGGTTATAAGGAAAAAAATATAGAGTGAAACTGTAATGGATTTGGATCAGGATGAAGGATGTACAATTTTTTTTTATTGCTAAATCACTGTTTTTCTGTGATGTGAAATGTGGTAAGAGTCTAAAATTGATGGGAAAGTGAGAAGGGGAAAGAGGGATTCAGAGTCAATCAACGACATGAGTAAATGGGGAAGGGGTTGTAGACTGTAGAGTCACATATTTATCACCTAATATAATTATAAACACCTATTGGTTTTCTAATGAAATTATAATTTATAATATTTTTAAGTACAATTGTCTTAATTCATCTTAAATTCCATAACTGCTTGCAAATGATAATTTGGGTGGGTACACAGAAATTGGAAACATACAATAGTTTCTTCCTATTCACAAAGTTATTTAGATATACACATGAGTTTATTATTTTCATTGCTCAATCCAATAGATTATGAGAATGTTTCTTATGATTTGATTATTACTACCATCCTCTCGAGTAAAATATCCTACCTCAATCTCCAAATAGTGTATTTAACACTTTTTCATTCTATTGCCAGCTTAATCATTTTCAAATTTCTTTCAATGGCACAACATTCGACGAAAGGAAAAGAATTGGCTGCACCACAGGTATCCTTCATTACCCGTTGAAATTGTATGTTGAAAATTTTTATATTAAAAATCAAAATTTTCAAAATGACCTTAACTCCCAAACGGACATATATTTTGGAACGGAGGGAATACAATTATAGTTCATAAGATTGTGAGAAATATGGTTTTCTGGCATGAATTCCATATATTTTTGTCATGCAATGCATAGTGACATCGTGAATACAATTATATATAATTACGCATGATAAATATGTTTCTATTACTAATTTAATATAGTATGTTTCATATTCATGCTTATCTACATTGATTTGTTGCTCTAGATTTTAGCTGTTACAGAAGTATAGTTTAATGTGATTGATAACTGTTGAGTAAAGAAGAAATTT
This sequence comes from Adenophora triphylla var. japonica, assembly GCA_022495995.1. Taxonomy (NCBI): domain Eukaryota; kingdom Viridiplantae; phylum Streptophyta; class Magnoliopsida; order Asterales; family Campanulaceae; genus Adenophora; species Adenophora triphylla. The sequence goes on along the minus strand of JAFEMH010001198.1, from coordinate 360,452 downwards.
GAATTTTCTTGTTGGATATTTACATATTTTTAGAGGTTCTCTATATAAGTGAGTTTAATTGTTAGTATGATTAAGGATTTTAAGCTTAATTTGTCTTTTATGTTCAACCTATAGTCTGAATGAAGTGCCTGGATTACAATGAGTAGTACTCCATCCTTCCCAGAATAAATGTTAATCATTTAATTTATACTTTAAAGGAGAGATTTTTTTAGGACATAGTTAGTAATATTTGTCTATTTACTACCAGTTGCGACCTCAAAGGAAAAATCTCTCCTTACCTTCTTTATTAATCATTCACCAATCAGTTAGAACATTTATAAAATTTGGATCTTCTTTATAAAATTATTTTTCCTAAACTTTCTGGTGCAGGATGATGATCTTGAATTTTTCGAGCGTTTTGTCCAACCCACACCCCGACAAATATTATTTCCATCTTCGAATATGGAGTTAAGAGAAAGTTCAACATCTAGAAATAGAAATTACGTGCCTACCCGAAATACTTCCGCATCTCTGGGAAGGAGTAGTGTTCGTGGAAATGGGGAATCTAGGCGAAACACAAGAATTCGAGCCCAACAAGCAACAAGCCAACATAATTCATCAAACATTGCTTTGGATCCTTCGAGACGGGCATTCACACAAGGGAGGGGACAGTCGCGTGAACAAATCGCTCCTTACTCTACAATGTAACCTAATTCTTATTTTACTCTTCTTTAACTCAAATAAACTTCTCTTAAGAAAAATAACTCGCATTTTTAAATTTAGGTCAACTATATTAGAAGACCCTTTCACTACCGAAGAAAATGAAAATATATTTGGTTTCGATGATGATGAGTTCCATCCACCCCATATTTTCAACCAAAGTCAACATCATCGTAGTATGCGTGAAATTGCACAATCTAGGCGACGGACAAGAGATCGAGCCGAACAAGCAAGTGTAAGTACCCCAATCTGGATCACCCCCTTTCAAGCACACGGGAAACTCCGCAGACTCATCAACGCTGTCTCGGAGACCTCCGGCACTCAAAACCCTCTCAAAACCCTCTCAAACCCCCAACCAAACCAAGGGAGGAGCCTTTCTGGGATAAAAAGGGACAAAAGGACCTTTTGGGAATTTTCAGGAAATCAGAAAAGCAATTAAGGTCCGTACGAACCTCTTTGTTTCAATGATTACTAAATCCCCTTAAAGTCCACAATATTCCCTCAAATCCCGGGGAAAATGATTACTTCCCTGCAGAGTTGGTCCGTACGGACCTCTTTGCATGCAAGATGGTCCGTACGGACCTTATTGCTCAGGGAACACCATCATTCCAGAATATTCACCATCATTGCAGATTCCCTCAAATCGAGGAAATCCAAAATTCTGGATAACCAAGCAGGTCCGTACGGACCTCTTTGCTCCGAAATGTTTACTATAAATAGAGGGCTCCCCCTCCCTCATTTTCACACACCTCCCTCTTCTCTCTTCCTCCCTTAGCCTTACGGCTCCCCTCTAAGTCCTCTTGAGGCCCTCCCGGCCCCTTTCGGATCCTTCCGAGGCCTTCCGAGCTCCCCTGTGGTGCTCCGAAGCCTCCCCGAGCGCTCCCGAGACGCTCCCGCGCTGCCCCGAGGCACTCTCGAGGTACTCGAGGCCCCTCGTGGTACTCCGAGGCCTTGCCTGGTCTTTCCACGGTGTCCCGGCTCTTTCCGAGTCAAACCGACGATCCCAAACCACGCCGAAACTCTGCCCGAGTAACTCCTGCCACCACAAACGCACGCCGAACCTCTGCCCGAGTCAAACCGACGATCCCCACGCACGCCGAACCTCGCCCGAACGCAGCCTCGCAACCTCAACTCATGCCGAAACTACGTCCGCGGACAACCGGCATCTCCCGAAGCAATCCCGATCCATACCGAACGCTACTCCGACCTCAAACACCATTCCCCAGCGGAAGACAGACACGAACCAACATTGGTAAGGCTTCCTTCCTACACTATTTCAATACATTTCCATACATAGCATACAATGTAGACATCCGATCTGACATGCATTTTTAAAAGCACACACACACACACACAACATTTAAAGGATATTAGGGGTATCCGAAAAGACTCGTTTTACGAGGCTACTCGGGTGAGTTCTAATATTCTAATATTCTCTTCCCTGGAGTCATCGACCTCCGAACTCAAAATCTCATCACACAAAAACGGTTTAAAATTATCTTTAAACCGATGCCCTTTTTCAATGTTTTGGGGCTTAATAAAAACGGCGTGGCGACTCTACAAATGCGAAACAAAACAACGGCGAGACACCTCCAACCCGAAAACGCCTGCAAAGCGGGAAAATGCCGATGCCGGCCGCGAGGCCTTTCTCGGATCCGGGCTATTTCGATTAGCGACTCTATTTGAGGGAATTTTGTTTTAAAAACTTTTAAACAAAACAAAAGATTTTTAAACGATGATGAGGGTCAAACTTTCATTTTACCCCTTCCTTTAATCAATTTGTGTGTGTGTGCACGTGCTTCGTTTTATTTTACAAAAAAAAAAAAAAAAAAAAAAATGCATCAATATACATCTCGTGCATACATTTAAAATTCTTCAAAAACTTACTGTTTTACTCGGTAAAAGAATTTTAGAGACCGCACACTACGCGCATCGCTACCTCGGTTACACCGCACTCTACTCACACCGCCGCCTTACACCGCACGCTACTCGCGCACCGTCGCCTCGGATACACCGCACACTACAACCCTTAACCCGGAGTGGTCTCGCTGCGATCCGTTTGGTCTTCCTAGGCCTCTTGGGCGCGCACGGGATCATTCCAAACATCCCATCCTAGCCAAGCGTCAACCCCGCACGTTTGAGTCTTGAGTCACACTCGCCCGGACTCGGTTGGTTTTTACCCGCCCGTGTCATACACTGGATACATATACCATGCCGGCCATTTTAGTCAAGGCTCGGAACTCAAGATCCCTTGCGCAAGCAAAGCGATGAAAGGTCATGCTAAAATCTTGACTGATCTTGATTTCCGAAGCTACACCTGCAGACGATGTTCCGTCCGGATATACATCCATGCTCGCATGACACCATGTCATCACGCCTTTGATACGTCGCCCATGACGATATGACCCGACCAACGCCTAACGTCACAGATCCCTTGCGCAAGCAAGGCAAAGAGAGGTCATGCCGAACTCTTGACTGATCTTGACTCGGTGGCCTCGGTTCACTATTCACGGGCTAACGCATCAAAACGAACATGACAGGCTCGGTCCTTAGGTTCGATTTTTCTTTTAGGCCGGTGGAAACCGCTTGCACTATAGGACCCTCGCCTGGGGCACGTCCACCCCGGGATGTCGAAATACGGGTGCAAAACGAGGGGCTTATAGCCGCACGAGATGGTCTCCATCGACCCAGGATCTAACATAGTTGCGAAAAAGAAGAGCAATATTTTCCAACCTACCTAGGATTCTGAGAAAACACGTTTTAAGTAAATTAAAACAACAAAAAAAAAAAAATCATAAATAAAAGAAACGGAAACCGCATGCCACGTGAGCTTTCCCCTTTTATCCCGTTAGGCCATTCCCATGTCTAAACCTTGCCCATCACCCTCCGGCTAACGAGAGAGTGGTCGAGAGTACCGGGAACCCGTCTCCCAGGTGTCAAAACAAGAAGGTCCTACCCACCTCTGTCACCAGACAATCCAGTCAATTCCCATGGCCAAGTCGGTGGATAACAAGGATGAGAACGGGACCTTACCCCAAGAAATTTCCCAACACTGGAAGAAGTTTGGCGAGGTCCTCATGGCTATTGAGAAACGTCAAGGTGAGCAACAAGCTCGGATCGAGGGTGCCATGCACCACTTCGGAACCTTAGCCACCCGACTACCTCGGGCTTCCCAAGACATGACCGCTCCTACAGCCTCTAACATCTCTCATTGTCTCCCGGAGGTCAACCTCGTTACCCTCGTACGAGCCATGCAGCTTATGACGTAAGGCCACGAGACCTTCCCGAGGAAAGCTTGCCCATCCGGCCTCCCGAGGTCCGGTACCACCGCCGAACAACGAACACATCTCGTGGGACGTCTGCGATTGCGGTGCTTGTCGGAAATGGAATTCCAGGATGCAATGAACGAGGGCCGTCCTCGACGAAAGAAGAAGCTATCTTCTCAACAAAACCGAAAAAGAGGTATGAATCCGGTGATCCCACAGCCGGAACCCTTGGAGAACCCTCGGAAAGTTTGACTACTATGTCATCTACTCCAAAGAAATCCCCTGTACCCTAGTTCTCGCACGGGGCCACGGCAATGTTTGCTCCATGATCAGTGGGACGAGCTTCGCACCGCCACCGAAGGCCCGAAGGTCCAGGATAATCCAACCCCGTCTTGGGAAGATCTCAAAGCCACTATTGATGCTTCAAGAAAGCCATGACAAAGGAACGAATTGAAATGCGCAGCCGCCTTACGCTAATCGGGCTCCTCCCACTCCGTAAACGGGAGAGACAAGCAAAACCATAAGTCCAGAGGTGAATGTTACGACACGTTCGGTCAAATCCTAGCGAATCCTCCACGGACAGACAAAAGGCCACCATACCGAGCCACGAATTGAAAAGGGGCCCTACGCCAAAGAAGCCGAAACCTTGGACCCAAAGGTTGAAGATCCCGTCTTGACACGGCTCAAGCGCACTCGGGCTAACATCTCACTCTAGTCCTTACTCACTTCATCTTACCCGCACAAGCTCAAGTTGGAAGAAAGCACGGCCTGTACTATGGTTCCCATCACGTGACACCCGATGAAGCAGTTCGGATGATTGGCAACGTCAATTACAGCAATATCATCACCTTCACGAGCTCGATCTTCCAAAATTTGGGCCGACCACAACGAGCCTCTCTACATAACAGTTCAACTGGACGAGCGCTGTCTCCCTCGGGTGTTGGTAGATGGGGGATCATCCATGAACGTCCTTCCAGCCAAAATGATGGATTTGCTAGGGATCAAAGCAACTGATCTAAAACCCTCGACTCAGGCAATCAAGGCATACGACTCAACATCCCGCCCAGTCTTGGGAATAGCCACCTTGAACCTTTGGTTTGGAAAACAAATGGTCCCGACAGATTTCCAAGTCATCGACATCCCGATCACCTTCACTGCTATTTTGGGACGTCCTTGGCTACATCAGATCAATGGGGTGGCATCCACTCTCCATCAGTGCGTAAAGTTCATCCAAGGAACAGATCTGACCATCATCTACGGCGACAGCATAGTCACTGAAAGGACCGACACCAACGGCGTCCCGGTTTTAGAGATCAAACACGATGATGACGGCATGATGCTCACAAGGTTCACCATCGAAAGCCCAAAGGCCCAAGTATGCCACATAGACCTGCCTTTGATTTGGGACAAGATCCCTCCCCCGATGAAAATGATGAAGCACATGAACTACATCCCGGGGCTCGGTTTGGGAAAACGCCATCAGGGCACTCAACAGATCATCAATATCAAAGAATGTAATACTCGCATGGCACGGGATACTCTCCTACTCCCGAACACATTGCGGAGGACAAGCGAGCCGCGCGAAACGCTCCACAGATAACAAAAGAGGCTTGCACGCAATCTCCGATCTTCGTCCCACAGCCTTCGACATGACCAAGTACTTCACAAGGAAGGCCGGCAACTTGGAAGAAGATCCAAAAGGGAACAGAGTTAATCGGCGCCAAACAAAGCCGGCCGACAACCATGGACAAGCTCCAGCAGAACTCGGCAAGATTCAGAGGCCTCAAGCCAAATCTGTCCGAAGAGCATTCCTCGACACACCGCCCTGCCGGGATCCACAACCACCACTATTCACAATGAATTTTGGTTCGGGAAAACCCCTCTTTGGCGGAAGAATTCGAAAACTCTCTCGTCAACAACCCCGCCTTCAACAAGCGGGACGAGTCTACATTCGAGCTAGCAATGCCCAAGACAAAAGAAAGAGACTCCGCAGACGATGCTTGGGACGAACCACCGCTACACCTCGCTTCTTCAAAGAAGAAATCGAGATGCCTAGGATCTAATCGATTTTGTTTCGATAACTCGTGATAGCAATGATCGGGAACGGTGACATAAAGCCTTTCAAGCCCCATCTCCTATCAAGCTCATGGCCACTCAATAACCGGGCCACATTCTCCAGGACCTCGCCCAAAGAAAAAGGACATGATCGAACAACTTGGTCTGACCCCTCGACTCCTAGAGTCTAGTGTCAAAACTCATCCTGAGTCCATTAGCTTTGAATTTGAGTCTCTCGAGTCATCTGATGGCCTCACGCCAGAAGATTACGAACTCATTGCCAATAATGTATTCCCGTATGCTCTTAATGAATGCTTCGATCTTTCCGAGTATCATTTCATTGCATCTTTAACAAATGATGATATTAACTAATCAAAACAAGTTAATAACAATTCATCTGGCAAACACATTAATTAAATAAATGCATCAAGCAAACATTTAAGCATGTTGTCAAACGAGAGAAAAACCGGGCCCAAGCTGCCGAGAAGGTTTTAATCACAACGATTTGCAAGATGCGAAGAGCCAAAGAGACGTAAGTTCGACGCCATTTCCAAAGACAAACCAGATCTTCCCACACCTCAAGAGCGGGGCAACCACCTTCATGAACAAGGAAGACCCACACACAGAAGGGGTCAAAACCAAGAGCATCATGGCCCTAAAACGCCTAGCCTCTCACTTCGTCATCCTCGGGGACATGATATACAAGAAACGCTACCACGGGCCACTCCTACGCCGCGTCGCCCAAGAAGAAGCAATCAAGTTCATGAACGAAGTCCACAATGGGGCTTGCGGTCCCCACACGAACGCCCGAGCCCCGATGCAAATCATTCTCGGATGGGCTACTACCGGATCTCCATGGAGGCGCATTGCATCTACTTTGTCCGAAGCCGCGATAAGTGCCAACGGTTCTCCAACCTCAATCATCTACCGCCCCACGATCTCTACCGCATGACTACACCTCGCCCTTCGCCACTGGGGAATTGACGTCATCGGGAAAATCGCTCCGCCAGCAAAGAATCTGGCCACGAAGTTCATCTTAGTAGCCATCGACTACTTCACCAAATGGGTCGAAGCCAAGTCCTACAAGGTACTCACCTCCAAGAAGGTCGCGCATTTCCTCAAGGAAAACATCATGCGCCGATACGGCATCCCAAATGAGGTCATATCGTACAATGGTTCACACTTCGAAGGGGAATTCGACAGACCGCCGGCTGAATTCAAGATCACACGTCACAAATCTTCTCCCTACCGGCCACAAACAAACGGCGCCGTGGAAGCAAAGAAACAAAACCCTCGAACGGATCATCCGAAAATGACCACCCGAGGACGAGATTGGCCCGAGAAGCCGCACCTTGCACTTTGGGGCAACCGCACATCCGGGCCGAACAGCCACGGGAGAAACCCCATTTGCCCCGACATACGGGATGGAAGCAAGCCCTTCCCATCGAGCCGGAAATTCCCTCACTCCGAGTACCGCTTTGGAAAACGACATCAACGAAGTCGAATGGCTCAAGCCGACATGACGAATTGGCTCGCTAGACGAGCGACGACTAAAGGCCATGGAACACGTCCGAGCCTATCAAAGCAGATGGCTAGAGCTTTCGACAAGAAAGTCAAATCCCGAGACATCGTGGAAGGCGACCTTGTACTCAAAGAAAAGCCTCCCACTCGAACCAACCCACTGGGAAAATGGGAACCCACATGGATCGGCCCTTTCGTGGTTCAAAAGAACTTCTCCGAGGCGCCGTGAAGCCGATTGAACCTAGACGGCAATCCCTTCATGAATCCAAATAACGGAAGCAAACTTCGCAGATACTTCGCCCGAAGAAGAACAACAGGCATCTCTTGGCACTCCATGTAGTGTCAAACTACGCACCCGAGCCCTCTAGTCCTGGGGAACGTAGGCAACCTTAATTGGTCCGGTCTAAAAACACACAAAAAGTCAAAAGTTTGAATGTCAATCAAGACCTCCATTAAGCTCCGCACTTTTCAAGAACACGCCCCAACAGTCACCTTGACCAAGTCAAACGACGGCGGCAACATCAAAGGACATCCGAGGGTCACTCAGCATCAAACGACTGACTCATGACTGTTTCCAAGCCAGGGGCTTGTCTTCGCCCTCACGCGCTTCAAAAAAAAAAAAGAAGAGAGCTCGGGCAAGGGCTCACAAAAAAAAATAAATAAATAAATAAAAAAAAAGGAGCTCGAGCAAGGGCTCACAAAAAAAAAAACAAAAGAGCTCAAGCAGAAGCTGCAAAAAAAAAGAGGTCAAGAGCCCGACGCCAACAAGAGGCAAGGAAGCTACGAAAAGGACCGTCAAAACGACTTGTCAAGGGAGCCTTCAACCTCTCAGCCAAATACAAAGCCTCAGCAAAAGGGGATTGCCGTCGTGGCCTGCATCGCTTGCCCGCGAATGCAAATGTAAAAGTTCAAGGACGGACGCCGACAAAGTGCACAAATGTAAGCAAAGGCAAACAAGAGATCTTGCGTCTCGACAAAGCTTTAAAAGTAAATCACAAATCACTAACGGTTACAACATTTCTTGATGAGTTCAAGCACGGTCTACTCTCAAGTTCACAACATGCTAAAAGACAAATTTAATACATTTAACTAATAATGTGTTTGCAATGCAATGAATGGATACTTAGGAGGTCATTCCGCGCCATCTCGCGCTTGTCCCCTCGCCATTCTTCCCTTTCTTCCTCGTCCCCGGCGAGTCTTCTTTCGCTCCACGTGAACCAACTCTGCGTCTCTCGCCCGAGATCCGGGGTCCTCCCCGTAGAGTCAAATAATCCAAGCAGCTCTCGTGGCTTCATTCGCCCGTGCTTCGGCTCGGATCTCCTCCCTCGCGAGCCCGTAAAGAGGACCTCTCCCGTCGCCGGTCAACTCTAGTCTCGTAGTCAAACAAAGTGTCTCCCGTCACATCCAAAGGGTCGACTGTGCCGCACTCCTAAGGCAATAGCTACTACGGCAACCGGGTCCTTAATCGCTGCACGCCTCGCTTCCAAGACCACTTGGGATCGCCCAACATGCCGCTCATACTGTGCCGTATACCGAGTCGTCAACACGACGCTCCCCGACGTCTAAGGAGTACCACAGAGGGAAAGCGGAATACTTCCATACCCTCGGACAATACAAGAAGGCACCCGAAGCCGCCATACAAAGAGGAACTACCTCCGCAAAGCAGCAAGGTCATCCTGCCCCAACAAAGGCTCCCGCTTCATCCCAAACCGCCGGAAACAAGCGACGGAATATAGAAGGAGGACCAAGACAAACCCGGAACTCGACAACGTAGGACCCTTCCCGCAAGATCCTCCCCGGTCTCAATCCTCCAGCGGAACCCACCGGATCCGATGCGTACCAAGCCGTGCCATCCATCTCTCCCAGCGGATCGATCCATATCCAACACAAGAGGTCGCCGAGCAAATGACCACGAGCTAAACGACGTCTGAGCCTCGGGCATGGCCTGAAGTCTCTCTCGCAGCCACAAGGTGAGCAAAGCGGGGCTTCCCCTCTCATAAAACGATCCCTGGGCCGCGACGGCCGATACCATGAAGAGTCTCCCCAAAGCACCAACGGGACAATATCCTCTCCAGCTCTGCAGTGTCTCTACCACATCTAGCAAAGCGCCATCACAAGTACCAAGGGAACCGACTTAGAAAAAGCGTCGCCATCACGCACAAGGCAAATACATCCCAAGAGACGTCACTCATCATCAACCATGAACCGCTCCTAGCCTCGAAATGTCGATATGACCCGAATCAAGGATCATGCCCGCACTTCTTCCAACGAAGCACGAAGAAAGTCTCGCAAGCTTCACGCTCACCGCAGACCACCAATCAAAGGAAGCAAGATGGCCTCCACCTCCGGGCCCTCCAATCAAAGCCCGAAAATCCTCAAAAGTGGGCACCATTTCATTGTAGGAGAAACAAGACACGTGCCTCCTAACATCCTGTAACTTCGCGGCGGCCCGCAACAAATCCCAATTAGGAACCAACTCCTTAAAAGACCAAATCGAGCAAAGACGAAACCTTACCTCGAAAGCCCGTCTCTCGATGCCTCATACGGCGCCGCATCCACGTTTTCACCGCTCAAGGAAGTGTGCTTGCCTCTCCTGCGAAAGCCTCGGCAAAATTCTAGGGACGTACGAAGAATCCATGGCAAAAATGGAGGTTCCTAGAGAAAATGGGGAAGAAAGCTCGCAAATGGCTGCAAATGGGGAAATGAGGAAGAACCAGACACTGGAAAGCATTTATGTCCTTCCCAAAAGCAAGGTTGGTCCGTACGGACCTCCTTGCAAACAGAACCCATTTCCCAAGAAACAAGCACAACAACCACCGTCCTCGAGAACCTTGCTCCAAACCGCCCAAACACTGGCCAAAGCCATTCCCGGCAAACAAACACTACCCACAAACACACTCTCAGCTCACGTGGCATGTACAAAAATAAAAAAAATAATAATAGCAACAATTTCTAGGACAAATCCCGGGAATCACAAAAATGACATTAAATCTTAAAATAAAATGCTGTTTGCCACGCAAATACATGTGTTTTATTACAGGTACCAATAAATGTCTGTTGCTAAACAAAAAAAAAGGGATATGAAAAGAGGGAAAGCAAATGAATACTAATCAGAATCCTCAGCATCATCATCCTCGCCAAGATCCTCCAAAGAAAAGTCGGGCATCCCAGCGAACTCGCCCGTCACATCCTCGTCGTCGGAATACCGAGCACCCGCCGGAGGCTCCCACGAAAAATACTCAGAAGGATCAAATCCGGCGAAAGGATCAAAGAAGGGAGGCTCTGAGGAACCCTCACCCTGTACGCCATGCGGAGGCATGAACTGATAAAAGGGCTGCTCCCTCGAAGGCCCTGCAGCTCCCGAAGATGTCCCGCATCCATGCTATGCCGCCCTCAAAGGTCCCTCCCGCTGCGGCTCCGGCTCGGCTCGGCGGAGGAACGTCTGCAATGCCTCGAAGGCATAGGCTCGTACGCCGGCACGCGTCGCGAAGACCGGCAGATATCTTCGAAGCCATCTTCTTCGCAAACGACCTCATCGCCACGTAACGGCGAGTCGGCATATCATAGGCTCTCCCGGGACTCCGCACCAACAAGAAGCCAAGGAAACGCTCATCAAATGCTGTTATACTCAACAACAAAAAGAGAAAAACGTAAAAGATGCCAAGATGGAAAAGAGTCAAGACACTCACCGATCCGTCGGGATCCACTCAGTATGCAGCAGAGCTCAAGCTCCGAACGGGCATGCACACCCTCCTCCTCGACCCGTCCCCGCGGACGTACGTGAAATCCGGTCCCGGCATCGGAACCTCTCGGGAGCTCGCGGGCCAGCCTCTCTCTCCCGCGCGCACTCGCGGCGTCCTCGCCTTCCTCCTCACGAAGGCCCCGTACTCCTCTCCATACAAAATGAACTCCTGCGCCGACACCGCCAAGGTACCTCTCAAAGTCAAGCACATCCATGTCCCGGAATCAAGCATCCCAAAGGGAGGGTCCCTCTGAGCCACGGGAAGCACACCGGGCCATGCCGCTGTAAGACCCGCTCCCCTGCATACATGACATCACAAGTCAAGCCCCGCAAAGCATCTTCCGCCGCGCCGTCACCTCGGGAGCCCCTCAAACTCATCCCCTCATACCGAGCCCACGGGAACAAGACAAACCCCTCCGGCTATCCTCTCCAAACGCTCCCGCACATCCCCGTAGGGCAATGGTGAGCTTCCCCCGGCCGGTCCTCCTCTTCCTCGCCGTACGAGCCCATCCCAAAGATAGCAGGTGGTACGCAAAGAACAACCCCAGGATCCCTATCCCACGGGAAGCACCGGAAAACCTCATAAAACCACACTCGTGACAAAAACAGAGAAGGCTCGGTGCAAAAAGACAATGGAGAAATGACAAGTTGCTAAATCAAAAAACAAAGAATAAACTCATACCTCCGTGAGCAAAGTCAAAACAAAGTGCCAACGAATCGCCACACTCCTCGCTAAACCGGTCCAAGGAGAAGTAGAGCTCGCCAAGCTCGCTCGCCCCAAGCAATGTCGTGCACCCTATCCAGATCGGGCCAAGCTCTCCAACAGAGCGAAGGGAGCTGCGGTCGCGTGGTTCGAGAACAGAGTCTCTGACAGTGCATACCACAAGAAGGAGCGCGCAACCGCTCCGTCTGTCACCCGGCCGGTCCCCGGATGTAGGCCCCACACGGCCGTAATCTTCGGCTCCACGTCACTATACAGCATGCCCAGGCCCTCGCGAGGACGAGGCTCAAAGCCCGGCAGCTCGGCCGGCACCACATCGTAGATCATGTCTCTCCACCTCACAGCCCCCTTTCAAGGAGAGCCTAATAGCAAAGCAAAATCGCTGGGCGTCACCGTCACCTCGCCCCCACTCGGGTGGAAGGTGTGGGTGGTATCCCACCAATACTCGTATAGACCCGGGAAGACACTCTTGTTCTTCCTCGTGTCGTACAGCTCCACCTGTGTTCTCAACGATTACACCTGTGCCGAAGCATAAACCGGCCTCCGGACTCGGCCTACCGTCCACGTAAATATCAGGCATCCGCCGCCATAGCTCAACAAATGCCTCGAGCGATCCCCGAGTCTTCATCCTCTTCGCCTTCCTGCCATAAGCCCCGCATCCCGCAGTAAACACAAAGAAAGGTACGTCAATCACAAGATTTTAATATAAAGGCACATATAACTCCGTCACAAAACACGGCACATATTGCACATAATTTTCACATACATTATACATATAATTTTTCCATGTAACCCGTCACAAAACACGGCACACAATGCACATATTTTTCACATATATATACCGTCACAAAACATGGCACATATAATGCACATAATTTTCACATATATCATGCATATAATTTTTCCCATGCAGTCCGTCACAAAAACACGGCACCCACTGTACACATTTTCTCAAAAGAAAAAAAAGGGGGGGGGGATTAAATCCTACACGACACATTTTCAAAAAAGTCCGTGCCAATACGGCAAAGGCACATATAACCCGTCACAAAAACACGGCACATATTGCACATATTTTCCCCACAAAGTCCGTCACCCAAAAAATATGGCACACACGGTACGACACATATGCATAACACATTTTTCAAAAAAAAAAAAAACCGTCCCTACACGGCACACACTTTCAGACAAAACCCGTCACAAAACACGGCACATGTCACATTTTTTCACAAAAATTATCACTACACGATAATTTTTCTCATAATGTACATACATAAATAGCATACGGTACAAAACACCAAAGCATGCATTTCATTAGAGAAGCACTTTATTTTCACAAATAAGAGCTAATCTACACATTTCTGCACAAAATACACATACCCACAATTTTTACATGTCCATTTTCAACAATTCATCAAGAATTTCACAAAAAGGCATAAAATAATAACAAAAAATTCAAAAATTCGAAAAACTAAAACCTAGTTCTAGCATTCAAAAATTCGAGCAGGAATCAAAACGAACAGTATTTCTTACCTCCCCGACGTTCATAGAGCGACGATTGTGCACCTCCGGATTCGGATACAAAACATCTGGGTTCTTCGAAGATGGAACGAACGAAATCCAATTCCTTTGGAGCTCCATTCGTTGCTTCAACCACTTCCCGATCGCGTTGACGACGACTCCTTCGAGATCCCTCCGCCATTGCAAGTAATTCAAGCTAAGAAAAATGGAAGATTTTGGACAAAAATGGAGTTTTCTCTCTTTCTCTCTCGCTGGTTCACGCACTGGAAATAGGAAATGAAGAGGGAGCCTCGGAATTTAAGCCCGGTCAAAATCTGGGAACTGTAAAAATCAAAGTGGTCCGTACGGACCTCTTTGCAACTGTGTTGATCCGTACGGACCTCTTTGCAAGGGGTGGCCAAATTACTTTCCCCGCCCTTATAATCTTTGCCCCCGGCCGTCCTAAGGCCTTTTCCAAAGAAATCCAAGTGCAGAATGGTCCCTAACCCTTCAATTCAACCACCGGCCGTCAAGCGTAAGACCGGACCTCGCCCACTTCAACGGCAATTCAACCACCGGCCATCAACGTAAGACCGGTCCTCGCCCACTCCAACGGCAATTCAATCCCCGGCCGTCAAGCGTAAGACCGGACCTCGCCCACTCCAACGGCAAATCAACCACCGGCCGTCAAGCGTAAGACCGGACCTCGCCCACTTCAACGGCAAATCAACCACCGGCCGTCAAGCGTAAGACCGGACCTCGCCCACTTCAACGGCAACTCAATCCCCGGCCGTCAGCGTAAGACCGGTCCTCGCCCACTCCAACGGCAATTCAACCACCGGCCGTCAGCGTAAGACCGGTCCTCGCCCACTTCAACGGTAACTCAATCCCCGGCCATCAACATAAGACCGGTCCTCGCCCACTCCAACGGCAATTCAACCACCGCCCGCTCAACGGCAATTCAAGAAGGAGCCAACACCTCCCAGCACGAATCCCAAGGCACGAGATGCCTCCAAACGCTCAACGGCAATTCAACCAACGCCCGCTCAACGGCAATTCAAGAAGGAGCCAACACCTCCCAGCACAAATATCAAGGCACAAGACGCCTCCAAACGCTCAACGACAACTCAACCACTGGCCCTCAAAGGAGGTCCGAAGTCATCTTCCCAACAGGAAAGGGCCCCTACAAGGTCACGCATCCCCAACAATTCAAGCACCTAGCCGATGTAAGCCCGAACTTCGCCCACTTCAACGGCAGCGCAAGCACCGGCCATCAAAGTAAGCCCGAGCTCCTCCCCAACAAGTCGAAAGGGAAGTCATACAAGACTGCATATCCTCAAAGACCGACCATCATCTTTGCCCACTCAACGGCAAAACAAGCACAAGAAGGAGCCAACACCTCCGAGTACAAGTCCCAAGGCACGAAGCGCCTCCGAAACGCCAAATGGGGAAGCAATCACCGGCCATCATCCTTGCCCACTTCAACGGCAGCGCAAGCACCGGCAGTCATCGTAAGTCCAACCTTCTACATCAAAATGCAAAAACACAAAGGTATCTACGCCTCTCGAAGCACAAGGCAGCCATGCCTCCACAACTGCGGCTAGAAGACGATTCAAAGTCCTCGCGCATTACATCAAACTGCGGCTAGAAGACGATTCAAAGTCCTCGCGCATTACATCAACTGCGGCTAGAAGACGATTCAAAGTCCTTGCGCATTACATCAAACTGCGGCTAGAAGACGATTCAAAGTCCTCGCGCATCACATCAAACTGCGGCTAGAAGACGATTCAAAGTCCTCGCGCATAACACCAACCGCCGCCAGATGACGATTCAAAGTCCTCCAGCGTGGCACCAACCGCCGCCAGATGACGATTCAAAGTCCTCCAGCGTGGCACCAACCGCCGCCAGATGACGATTCAAAGTCCTCCAGCGTGGCACCAACCGCAATCAGAAGACGATTCAGGTCCTCACTCTATCTCCGGCCCGGAAGGCCTTAAACCACCCGATTAGGAAAATCGTAAAATTTCCATCCTAGGACACCACCACGTCCTCACAATTGACCTCGGCGGTCACCACATCTTAGGACACCACCACGTCCTTACCACTGACCTCGGCGGTCACACAACACTTCAGGGCACCACCACGCCCGCACTCACAAATTCACGACCTCGAACTACGACTGTGCTTGATTCCCGCTGTGGATACGTAGGAATCCTATCACGGGTCCGCCATCGACCTATCGACCTATGCGGTCACCCAGGACACCACCACGTCCTTACCACTGACCTCGGCGGTCACACAACATTACAGGGCACCACCACGCCCGCATTCACAAAACACTCACCCCACACCCGAACTACGACCAGGCTTGATTCCCGCCAGGGATACGTAGGAATCCTATCACAGGGTCCAGCCTATTGACCTAAACGGTCACACAAAAGGACACCACCACGTCCTCACATTGACCCTCACGGCCACTTCCTCTCCCAAAGACGCGATCCAGATTAGGACCCTTATCTTATCGGCGACCCCACTTCTTCCATAAGTGACGTCGTCGAGGGGCTTCTGTAAGTACCCCAATCTGGATCACCCCCTTTCAAGCACACGGGAAACTCCGCAGACTCATCAACGCAGTCTCGGAGACCTCCGGCACTCAAAACCCTCTCAAACCCCCAACCAAACCAAGGGAGGAGCCTCTCTGGGATAAAAAGGGACAAAAGGACCTTTTGGGAATTTTCAGGAAATCAGAAAAGCAATTAAGGTCCGTACGGACCTCTTTGTTTCAATGATTACTAAATCCCCTTAAAGTCCACAATATTCCCTCAAATCCCGGGAAAAATGATTACTTCCCTGCAGAGTTGGTCCGTACGGACCTCTTTGCATGCAAGATGGTCCGTACGGACCTTATTGCTCAGGGAACACCATCATTCCAGAATATTCACCATCATTGCAGATTCCCTCAAATCGAGGAAATCCAAAATTCTGGATAACCAAGAAGGTCCGTACGGACCTCTTTGCTCCGAAATTTTTACTATAAATAGAGGGCTCCCCCTCCTCATTTTCACACACCTCCCTCTTCTCTCTTCCTCCCTTAGCCTTCTGGCTCCCCTCTAAGTCCTCTTGAGGCACTCCCGGCCCCTTTCGGATCCTTCCGAGGCCTTCCGAGCTCCCTTGTGGTGCTCCGAAGCCTCCCCGAGCGCTCCCGAGACGGCTCCTTGCTGCCCCGAGGCACTCTCGAGGTACTCTGAGGCCCCTCGTGGTACTCCGAGGCCTTGCCTGGTCTTTCCACGGTGTCCCGGCTCTTTCCGAGTCAAACCGACGATCCCAAACCACGCCGAAACTCTGCCCGAGTAACTCCTGCCACCACAAACGCACGCCGAACCTCTGCCCGAGTCAAACCGACGATCCCCACGCACGCCGAACCTCTGCCCGAACGCAGCCTGCAACCTCAACTCACGCCGAAACTCTGTCCGCGGACAACCGGCATCTCCCGAAGCAATCCCGATCCATACCGGAACGCTACTCCGACCTCAAACACCATTCCCCAGCGGAAGACAGACACGAACCAACATTGGTAAGGCTTCCTTCCTACACTATTTCAATACATTTCCATACATAGCATACAATGTAGACATCCGATACAGCATGCATTTTTAAAAGCACACACACACACACAACATTTAAAGGATATTAGGGGTATCCGAAAAGACTCGTTTTACGAGGCTACTCGGGTGAGCTCTAATATTCTAATATTCTCTTCCCGGGGAGTCATCTGACCTCCGAACTCAAAATCTCATCACACAAAAACGGTTTAAAATTATCTTTAAACTGATGCCCTTTTTCAATGTTTTGGGCTTAATAAAAACGGCGTGGCGACTCTACAAATGCGAAAACAAACGGCGAGACACCTCCAACCTGAAAACGCTGCAAAGCGGGGAAAAATGCCAGATGCCGGGGCCGCGAGGCCTTTCTCGGATCCGGGCTATTTCAGCAAGAAGCCAACAAAATTCTTCGAACATTTCTTTGGGTCCTTCGAGACGGGCAATCGCACAAAGGAGGCGTCGTTCGCGTGAACAAGGCGCTCCTTATTCTACTATGCATCATAATTCTTCTTTTACTCCTGTTTAATTCAAATAAACTTCTCTTAAAAAACTATAACACACATTTCCGAATATAGGCCAACTATATTAGAATACCCATCCACTACCGAAGGAAATGAAAATATAGGTGGTTTCGAAGAGGATGACCTCCATCTATGTGACATAGAGAATCAACAAATTTTCAATCAAGTTCGGCATTCCCTTGACAGAATGGATGTTTGCACTAGATGGGCGAAAAATTGGTTAAATCTCCTTTGTGTAGGCCCAGATTTGGAACATGCTGCTTGGATGGACAAGTCAGGCTTCCTAATCTTCTTGATCCACCCACCTTGTTCAGGGAATTATATGACGGTAGTGAGTTGAAACTTCTTGAGAGAGGGTACCTAAGAAACCATCGAAAGCCCATATTTAAAATAAAATCAAATATTCAGACGAAAGAAAATTAGAATGAAACAAAAAGGTAAATACTGACCTTTTGTGAGATAATGCTGAAGATATAAAAAAACCATTAACTAGGAGTTGGAAGTGAGAGCAAAAACATACTTGAATTTGTCATTGTAAACCTTCAAGAGAGAAATTGATATGGGAGTAACCATCAAAAAAATTCCATATGAAACCCGACTATAAGTTTCCGGTGAAGGAAAAGAGAAAGAGAAAGGAGAGAGATGGGGGGAGGGGCTGGTTGCTTCATCTCAAGTGTATAACTACCGGTCTCCAAACCCAAATGGGACCCAACAAAAAGTTAAAGGAAAAAATAATGAATCCATGAAAAATGAATTTTAGAATCGATAAATAAATGAAAAGCGTTCTACACCTCAATTATTCGAAGACAAACAATCATAAATTATTTAGAGAAAAAATATAGAAACAACATTCACTATTTGTTAACAATAAAACATTAATCCGTTGGTTCCTCTTCGACTACATTGGCAGCTGCAAAACTCTTCAACTCTTCTAGCTACTGCTTCCTGCACTTAGACAAAAACAGATAAGAACCACATTTATATAACTATAAATGGTGAATTATATTCGAGTATGTATATATATATATATATATATATATATATATATATATATATATATATATATATATATATATATATATATATATATATATATATATATATATATATATATATATATATATATATATATATATATACATATATAACATATACCGCTTCAGCGAGAAATGTGGGATCATCCCAAATATCATCGTACACATTAGCTTCAATCGCATCTTCAACTACATCTTCAAACATATCTTCAACTACATCTTCAATCATATCATCAGCTACATCTCTATTCACCTATGTCAAACATGGATTGTATCAAAAATTAAAATTATATAAGCAATATATAGTCATTAATAGAGTTAAGTAAATATAACAATTATGTGAACATAATAACTATTTACCGTATCACTTAAGCTATATGCTTTACAGAAGTACTTCAAGATAAACAATATTTGTTGTAGATGTGTCATCTTCTGATGGTGATGGAATGAGAATCGTTATCCTACTAAATGTAGTACATCATGATAAAACAACATATAATTGGCCATGAGTGAACACCGGTGTCCGAAGATCAATGCCGAAAAATTTAACAGATTGACCTTGTGACTTATTTATACGCATTGCAAAGCACAGTCTAATTGTAAATTGGCACCTTGTAATTGGAATAATAAGTTCGGTCGAAGAAGGCGTAAGAGAAATTCTTAGTATAAATACCAAATTGCCTGTTTTATCTCTCGTCAAGATTTCAGTCTCAATAATACGTTGCCCACATCGAACTACTCTTAATCTTGTTTCCATTGCAAAGACCATCCCTAGGTGCAAGATTCCTCATCAAAATAATTGGGCAACCAACTTTCAACTGCAAGTCTGAAGGGGGAAGACCAGAAGGATTCAATGAGTTCAAAAACTCCATTGAATCCTTCTGGTCTTCTCCCTTCAGACTTACAGTTGAAAGTTGATTGCCCAGTTATTTTGATGGAAAATCTTGCACCTAGGGATGGTCTTTGCAATGGAACAAGATTAAGAGTAGTTCGATGTGGGCAACATATTATTGAGACTGAAATCTTGACGGGAGATAAAGCAGGCAATTTGGTATTTATACCAAGAATTTCTCTTACGCCTTCTTCGACCGAACTTATTATTCCAATTATAAGGCGCCAATTTCCAATTAGGTTGTGATTTGAAATGAGTATAAATAAGTCACAAGGTCAATCTGTTAAATTTGTCGGCATTGATCTTCGGACACCGGTGTTCATTCATGGCCAATTATATGTTGCTTTATCAAGATGTGCTACATTCAGTAGGATAACGATTCTCATTCCATCACCATCAGAAGAAGATGACACATCCACAACAAATATTGTTTATCGTGAAGTACTTCTGTAAAGCATATAGCTTAAGTGATACGGTAAATAGTTATTATGTTCACATAATTGTTATATTTACTTAACTCTATTAATGACTATATATTACTTATATAATTTTAATTTTTGATACAATCCATGTTTGACATAGGTGAATAGAGATGTAGCTGATGATATGATTGAAGATGTAGTTGAAGATACGTTTGAAGATGTAGTTGAAAATACAATTAAAGATGTAGTTGAAGATGCGGTTGAAGCTAATGTGTGCAACGATATTTGGGATGATCCCACATTTCTCGCTGAAGCGGTATATGTTACATATATATATATATACTCGAATATAATTAATCATTTATAGTTATGTAAATGTGGTTCTTATCTGTTTTTGTCTAAGTGCAAGAAGCAGTAGCTAGAAGAGTTGAAGAAAGTTTTACAGCTGCCAATGTAGTCGAAGAGGAACCAACGGATTAATGTTTTATTGTTAACAAATAGTGAATGTTGTTTCTTTATTTTTTCTCTAAATAATTTATGATTGTTTGTCTTCGAATAATTGAGGCGTAGAACGTTTTTCATTTATTTATCGATTCTAAAGTTCATTTTTCATAGGTTCATTATTTTTTCCTTTAACTTTTTGTTGGGTTCCATTTGGGTTTGGAGACCGGTAGTTATACACTTGAGATGAAGCAACCAGTCCCTCCCTCCATCTCTCTCCTTTCTCTTTCTCTTTTCCTTCACCGGGAACTTTTAGTCGGGTTTCATATGTAATTTTTTTGAAGGTTGCTCCAATATCAATTCCTCACTTGAAGGTTTACAATGACAAATTTAAGTGTGTTTATGCTCTCACTTCCAACTCCTAGTTAAAGATTTTTTTTATATATTCAGCATTATCTCACAAAAATGTCAGTATTTACCTTTTTGTTTCATTCTAATTTTCCTTCGTCTGAATATTTGATTTTATTTTAAATACGGGCTTTCGTTGATTTTTCAGGTACCCTCTCTCAAGAAGTTTCAACTTCCAGATAAATATATTTACACTTTATATATTTGTAACGGTTTAAAACTACATTTAAATCTTAATTTTTTGGGGGGTTACATAAATGCTTAATCTGAAGTTCATTGTAGTTTTTCACTCATCATCCAATCGTGCAGGACGAAAACGCCCTTCAACAACTAAAAATATCACTAGTCTCATCCCCAAATCCCTACCAAGGGCATAATGTGGCACGCAGGCTGGCCGCGAATTGTGCCCTGAGCCACAGTGTTGCAGTAACTGGGGGTTTTGGGACTACGTTTAGGGAGATTGTCAAAGCCAATGCAGTGGTTGGGACTCTTGGCAAGACATCACTGATATCATTCCCGAATCCCTATTAGATAAAATGCTATTGTGAAAATTGCACTGCCAAGGGATTCTACACTTGTGATGCTTTCATAGCTCTTACATGATTTTGCTTCCGTTGGTAATAACAACACACTCAAACGTGAGATTGCAGCATTTCTGGCTCAAACTTCCGGTAAATTATTTTCGTCTCAAAATCAATTTCATTTAATTTTGGTGCTTTAACAAGATCAATTAATCACCATGCATGCCTTTTTTATTTGATACATAAATAAATGATTGACAGGTGATTCGCCTGACAGTTCATATGCTTGGGGATATTGCTTACTTGAAGAGGTTGTAGACCCTAGCAAAGATTACTGTGTGCCGAATGATAAATGTGTTAATTCGGACAGAAAGTTTGATTAACTACATAAATTTGATTAAGCAGATTTAATGTAAATAAAAACAATATTTTTAAGCCAATTAATTTAATTAATCAAGTCAGAAACAAGCAACGGAAAAAACAATACCAACTATAATCAGAATTTTGAAATGAAAATATTATAAAGCAATAAATGAACTTATCATAATAGTCGAATAGCCCGAAAAAACGGAATGGCCTTGAAGAAGTATTGCCTCGTAACTTCTGGTGCACTACGTAGATGAGAACAACAACCCACTTTCCAGGATAATTCGATGACAAAAACGGAGCCGATGCAATTTTCCTCCGTTTCACTTTGAAAACTGCTACTGCTTGTGGTGTTAAAGTAATGACTTTCAATATTGAGAAATTGTTGAATCAGTAAGTGATTTAATGTAACGCAAAATTGTTCTTATACTCACTCCACTCAGGTATGTTAGTCAACTCCCGAGAAAAACTCAACTGATAAGTCGGTATCTAGCTTTTTTACCCCAACTTACTCCTCTTTTGTAGTCAAAATAGGATCATGGATTATCCCACACTTGTGAGTTTTAAAAGCTTGGGACAATAAAACCTCAATCCCGTATAACAAACTCTTGACCAAGTCCATTGACATTGTCAACTTTTTATTTAAGCAATGACTACAAAATTAAATTGGGAAAAATATATTTGAATAAATTTATTTAACCCAATTAAAATATCTTTCAACTTTGGATTCCTATCTTCATTGGTCTTCCTCTAATTATGAAAGTCATTTAAGTGAATATAAGACTACCCATATTGGTGATTTTCCAATGTGGGTCATCACCCAAAATAATAATAAAAAAAAAAAAAAGGTCAAGAAATAAGAAATGCCATGACCTTGGGCGGCCAGCCAACCTAGGTTGGCCTTGGTTGGGTCACAATTTTTTTTTTTGATTTTGTACACATGTCACCCTTTTATTGGGTGGCATGTGTTTATATAAATATATTTTTAAAATTAATATATTTTATATAAAATAATAAAATAAAAAATATCAAAATTTATAATTTTTTTTTAATCTTAAATAGAGCCTAATATTGATACATTTAAAAAAATAAAACGATAAGTATTTTAGGTAAGTTGGAGTAAAGAAAAATAAATATTTTATTAAAAGGTTGGGTTGGGTTGGGTCACTGATGGAAGTGTATATTTATAAGGTTGAGAGCTGTGTATATGAAAGTGAGAGAAATTAATATTTTATTTGAGGTTGAATTGAATTGGGGTCACTGATGAGGATAATCTAAGAAACACATTTACAGTTTCACTTTGGCTTATTAATATATGGTCTAGTCTTGACCAATCAAAATTAACGAACCACACATCATTTTCAACAAAATGGCCGTGCGTGCCCAGTAATAGTTACCATGGCCGTGGCCCATGATGATCGGCCTAATAAGTACAATACAAACTTCACTACTAAAAAATGTCTTTGAACAGTATAAATCTAAGTATGAATATGGGCTAATCCGAGCAAAGCCTAAGTGAATTGGGCCCTAAACATAATCCTACCAAGTACGACGACGAGGAGGGGAATGGGCTTCCCAACCTTCCTCGGCCCAAGACTTCTCGGCATTATCCCTAGCCGACCTAGGCGTAAGGGGCAACGTAACCAAGGATCAGATCCAATGACGAGGAGACCTCCCTCCAAGGTCGAGCTAGGGCTCCCTTGACGACGAGGAGACCTCCTCGGCTATCAACCATCTTGGTTAGCTTTCCAGCTATCTTAGCCCTTCCCCGGCTCATCGTAAGCCGGTCAGGCTACATATGACGAGGAAGGGGGAATCTCAGAACTCGGCCAGAGTTACAACTTATGCAGTCCTAATCAAATAAGGATACTAAACAGTTTACAACCTCTCAGGATTGTAACCTCCTATACCAATTCAGATCCAACAAGGACTCTTCAACAGATATAATCCTCCTAGTATTTATATCTTATCTCTTTACAGTCCAAGTTCAATATGGATTCTACATTATTCTACCTATAAATACAAGCCACAATTCCAATATTTTGGGTACGTTATCCCTTGGACTCAAAACTCTGTCAATTTGATTTCTCTCTATACACACGTGAACTTACTCTCAATCCGGAGGGTCTTCGCCGGAGAAGCCCCGGCTTAGTTTACGTTTTTTGTTTCTTTTTCAGGCTATTCAATCGCCGGAGTACAACCGACCGCTTGATTTGGGCTGATTTGATCTTTTTGGCAGCATCAGTTTGGTTCTATTGCCGGGAAGCGATTTAATCACCCATTGAATAGTCTGAATTACGTTCGCCTGAAGCTTTATTTTTGGCCGGGAATTTCTTATTTTTAGCCAATAATTGCAAGTCTCGCCTGAAAAACTTGTTCGCTTGGGAATTTTATTGTTTAGAAATTTGTTTTGGCTGGAAAGTGGTTTGATTTTGGCCGGAAAAACCCGTTCTGAGCAACAAACTGTTCGCCTGGAAAACCTTTTTGGCCGAAAAGTTGTTATTTTGGCCGGAAAATATTGTCTGCTGAAAAATTGTTCCATTGGAAAAGTTGGGCCGTTGGCATTTCTGGTCAATTAAGAATTTTGTTGGAATCACAATTCTTGAATTTCAATGGAAGACGAAAATTTTGCAAGTATTAATAATGAGGAGGAACGAACTCACACGGACGAGATCCCTCCCAACACCGACGTACTTCCTCCTCCACCTCAGATCGAGGGACCACCTCCCCTCAGCATGACTCTCCGATCCACTCGAAATCAGCCAGCTGCCGAGGGGGCATGGACAAATCTTCCTCGTCCTTGTCGTCCAAAAGGAAGACGAGCTACGAGCAAGCAAACGACGAGGAACGCAGAAGCAAGACGAGCTGAGAACACCCAACCCGTTGACCGACGTACGCTCTTGCATAAACAAATGGAGACATTGCAACGTATCTATGAGGCTCAGAATGCTTTATTACAATTGGATCCAGAAAACTCAATGGCTAAGTTCATAAGGCCTTCGAGGTCAAGAAATTCTTGTGGAAGGGAAACTCAGGGTGATAGGCGAGGTAGTCAGATGAGCCCTCCTCGTGGCCAAGATCCCCCTCCCCGTGAGCTGTTTGTCTAGCCTTTAAGCGGAGACCTCCGAGATGCTCCTTGTCCTCGGCTTAACAATCATGAAAATGAAAGGACTGTAGTGGACCTGAGAAGCCACTTAAATTCGAAGGAGCAGGAGGTAAACTCATCAGACTTGCGAGCGAGGCTTAGTCTATTTAGACATTTATCCCCTCCTCGTCTTAACATATCCCCTCACCCTAGTCATCATCCTCGGCATGATTCCCCTCGTCCCAAACACTTTGCAAGGCCGAGGAGTCCTCACCCGTACAGAATGGTCCTCGACGGTTATGAGACAGAGCCGAGGAAGGATAAAACACCCTCTAGACGAGGAGAAAACCATCGAGATGACGAGGAGCACAGTAGGGTGAATTGTCATCCAAGAGAAAGGTCCCATCGTAGTTCCCACCGGAGTTCCCACCGAAGCACTCATTCCAGCACTGAGAAGGGGATTGATGCTAAAGAACTGTTAATCTTAAAAAAGAGAATTGATGATATAGAGATGGGGAAGAAGGATGAAGAAGAGGACGACACTTGTGCAACCCGTCCTTTCTCCCAAGAAATTAATGACGTACCTCCTAACCCTGCCTTTAAAGTCCCAAGCTTTGACAAGTATGCGGGAACCACCGACGCAAAGGACCATGTGCAAAATTTTGAATCCACTATGGCCATCCTCACCAAAGCAGATGACATTCTCTGCAAAGCTTTTGCGAGTACCTTCTTCGGAACAACATTAACCTGGTTCCGTGAGCTAAAAAGGGAAGCATTAATAGCTGGAGGAATATGAGGAGGAAGTTCTTGGATCACTTTTCCATGGCAGGGAAAAGGAAGAAGAGATTGACTGACCTTGCTAACATTGAGCAAGGGAAGAATGAAACTACTCTGAACTACTACAACAGATTCAGGGCTATGGCAGACCAAGTAGAGGAAAGTTTGACTGACAGGGAAGTAATAGTATGCTTCAACTCCAGACTTAGATCCGGACAATTAATCTACGAGCTCTCAGCCAGAGAACCCAAGTCAAAATCGGACCTCTACAACGTGGCCTATGCCATAGCCACAACAGAAGAAAAGAGCAGGAAAAGATCTGACAAAACAGAAACGAAAGCAGCTGGAACCCTCCATGCTTCCAATGGAAGCAACTACAAGGGCAAAAACAGATCGCGGAAAACTGAAAAGACTGAGATCTTCACCCCCCTCACCAAGCCTATCACTAAAATTATGCAATTGGTGACTCTTCCAAATCCCCGTCCACTCAGTGACCAACCAAAGTACCCACGTGACCCATCCAAGCACTGTGATTTCCACAAAGACTATGGTCATAACACTGAAAACTGCTTCGCCCTCAAGAAGATGATCCAAAAATAGGTTGACAAAGGTAAACTGGATCGCTATGTCTTGAAGAAGGATGTCAAGCGAAAAAGGCAAGAGGCCAATGAGGATAAAGATACAGATGAAGAAGAAGACAGGCCTCCTAGGGCCAAACTCCATTAGTTTCTCCCAAGCACAGTTCTGTCCATCTTAGATATAGCCCCTGATCTCGTCAACGGCCAGAACTCGAGGGCCAGCTATGACTTGAGACAAGGAGTGATACGGGACGTAGAAGAACCAGTTGGAAGTGAGATACTAGATGGTCATAAATACAACGATGATGCAATTATGTCCGTCTTAGATATAGCCCCTCATCTCGTCAACGGCCAGAACTCGGGGGCCAGCTATGACTTGAGACAAGGAGTGTTGCGGGACGTAGACGAACCGGTTGAGTTGATTATCCCTACAACAATGAAATTCAAATTCAAATTATAGCAAGAGCAGAGTACTTTCATTTAAGTCTAGTTTAGTCTATTTTTATATAATAGGTTGATCTTTGTTAGTTTTTACTTTTCTAGCCAGATAGGATTGCAGTTGGATGTAATCAGTTCAATTTATGAAATTTACTTATTCAACATGCAAGTCAACTACCAAGACAACACTTGAAGACGAGGAGCCCTCCTCGCCCTTCGAAGAGGAAAGCTCCCTCCATTAATCACCCAAGATCCATGACCAAGCGAGTTTCTCCTCGTCATCGATAGGTGAGACCAAAACCTTCTACGACTTATGTACGAGCCATCTTCCTCGTCATAGAGAGATGAAAAAGAAAAAAGCCCAACGTCTGAATGATGAAACCCCTCGGCTCTAACGACTAACGCGGCAAAACCATCTACGACCTTTATACGAGTTATCTTCCTCGTCATAGAGAGATGAAAAAGAAGAGAGCCCAACGTCTGAATGAGGAAAACCCCTCGGCTCTAATGACTAACGTGGCAAAACTGTCTAAAATCTATGCACGAGTCATCTTCCTCGGAATAAGTAGATGAAAAAGAAGAAAGCCCCACGTATGGATGAGGAAACCCCCCCTCGACTCTAAAGACTAAAGCGGCACATCGGTCAAGACCAAGGAATCCTCCTCGGCCTAATGACTTAAAACAAGCAAAATTGCCAAACATCTAGAACCGAGCTAGCTCCCTCATTTCAAATTATCAAAGGTACGAGGAGACCTTCCCCGGCTACCATAAATCTTGCGTACTTGTGCAAGTATACGACACACATTCAACAATTCATATGCCAAAGCAGGAAGTAAAAGACGATGTGAATTGAAAGAGAGGGACGTTTCATTAAATATTCATAGTAAATTACAACGCCCTACTCTATACACTAAAATAAAAAATTCTAAGTACGATTGCTGGTGAAAGGTTCCTCGAAGAACTCCATCATCACGGCATCAGCATTCACCTCGGCTTCAATAGTTGGAAGGGTGATTTGCTGAGTTGGAGCATCAACTTGAGTCTCCTCGTTGATCGGCTCCTCAGCATGGGCATCCCCTTCCTCCTCAATGCTGAGATCCTCATCCTCATCCCGAGCAAGGATGGCATTGAGGTTTTGGGGATCGATGGGAGGAGGAACCCAGACAGGACGACCCTCCTCCTCATCAGCTTCAGCGATCAATCCCATGGCATACTCTGAAAATAGGACAACGTAATGGAGGGACCTGGCTGCCTTATCGTAGGAATCTTGAGTTATAAGCTGGGCAAGCGTCTCTAGATCTAAGCCGAGGGAAGTGTCGGCCATGATCCTTCGGGCTAAATGCAAATAGCCGTCGAAAGACATAGTAGTCGTCTCCTCGGCTATGGTATCTCGGAAGGCCGGGTTAGCCTTATACTCAGAAAGAGCATCCTCGATTTGTAGAGCACTCCAGCTTCCACCTCCTTAAGCCGGGCTCCAGTCACCTCGCCTTCCTCAGACTTGGCTTTGAGCTCAGCCTGGAGCCTCTCGATAATGGCCTGCCTAGCCCTGGCATCCTCCTCAGCCTTAGCACGCGTCTCCTCGGCTTCCTTTTTAGCTTTGGCTTGGCCGCCTTCTTCGCTTCGAGCTCCTCTCTCAACGACATCAGCAAGCAAGCCGCCTTGGCCTGCTCGGCCTCATTCTTCTTCACTTGGCCCTCAAGTTCTTTCATCTTAACGTCCGCGGCCTTACTCTGGATGGCCTCATTGGCAGTGATTGTGCAGAGCTACAACAAAAAGTAAGAAATGTCAGTAATATAACGACAAGACGAATAAAAACAAGTTACGAGGAAGCATACCTCGGCAGTAAGAAGGCCCTTTCTATTAGAAATATTTTCCTTGTTCGGATGAGTGGCTATCATGTGATCAAGAGCGTCCTCGTCCATAGTGACGCTCCCCGACCCGTAGACCTACTTGGCCAAGTGCCATGACACGTACTGAAGACGCCTTTTAAAGAAAATTTTTCGAAATGTACTTTCAAAATGTTTCACTTTATAAACCTGTTTAACATTTAAAAACTTTTCTAACTTACTAAACAAAATGTAACCATTTAACTTCAACCTAACTCACGCCACATTTACACTATTTACAAATCACACACTTATTTACAAACCAAGGAACATAGTTCTGAAATGAAAAATATTTACAAAACCATTTTGAAGTTGCAAAATAAGGATACATTAAGACTATGAATACTACCCAAGGTCATACATTTACATAATGTATCTTTACCAAACTTTCCTCAAAACCAACCTGGCGCCCTCTCAAGTCTCAACGCGTCCTATCCCCTGGCCCGGCTCTATCTAAGAAAACAATGAAAGGACGGGGTGAGAAAATGTCAGCAAGTTATTACATATGTGACAAGATGATATGCAATCACATTCTTAAGCATATAACCATAAGTCATGTATATCAGATTCTTAGAACACACAGAAAGATATATCCATACATATCACAATTAAGTACAATAATATAACACTTAGAAGGTGTAAGTACGCCAATCCAATTCGCAACCTTTTCGATGCATTTTAACATAATAAAACTGCATTAAGGGGCGTTTTGGTAAATTCCCGGCCTATCCCGAGACTTCCGGAAATGTTCCATGAGTTTCCCGCGAAGGAAGTACCTTTTGGTACATCATTCATGCCAAAGGACCCCTTGGAAATAAAACCTGTTGGACCTTTTGGGTATTTTCCTAATGTTCCGTAAACCGGTTTTTGGCGCCAAAAGCGGTTGAGCCACCTTGTGTCACGCGACAAACTGAGGCATGGAAAGTGGACGCGTAAGGTCGTGCGACATACTAAGGCCTAACCGGCCTATAAATAAGACCCTCCCCCTCATTGAAAAGGATCCCAATTCCGGCCCTCTTGTTACTGCGCTAAAATAGCATTGTGACGAACATCCCAAACACCAAACCTCTCTCTCTCCTACCTTTCCAACCCCTAATTCCTCTCATCCAAACCCAATTCTCTACCCACACCAATTGGAACCCTTGGATCGTAGCCGTGAGATCTACAACGAAGAATTGAAGGATTCTATATCTAACTAGATATAGAATTCGTGGAATCAACAAGGGTAACAATTCCCTAACCCTCTCTCTCTCTCTCTCTCTCTCATTTAATTCCTTGCAATTTTATAATTCTATTTTGTTTGGATTCGTAATCGATCCTAGCTATCTCGAATTATCGAATCCCAATCGCAATCTCTCGTTTAACTTGCATATATTGTGTAATTGAGCTCATATTGATTGACTTGGTTGAATTTGGTGTTTGAGCCCCTGCGGGGTGTGGATCTACCCATATCCACACTCCCGGGTCGATTCGATGTTGTTTATGTTTTTCGTTCATAATTCAAATTGTTAATTAGATCCGTATAGCTTCGTTAATTTCGAATTCATATTGTAAGGTTTCGCAGTAAGGCTCATATGTGTCACGCGACACCTTCGTCCCCAAGTGATCCCGTGTCACGCGACACATGTGGTCACCGAGTACGATGTGTCATGCGACACACATGACCCATCTGCAGTGACTCTTTTCCTTTGTAATTTGTTCTAGTTTGTTTGTATCAGGGATGTGGCCTCCCTAAATAATGGGCTCACAATATGTAATTTCTCGTTTCATAATTAATAAGATGCATTTTATCACATTTCGTTTATTATCAATATTTGCACACACTTTGGATTTACTTGGAAGTGTTTGATTGAAAGACTCGTCTATGGACGAGGCGTGTTGGGTGAACTCTCGGTTCTTCCCAACACGTAACCTGACCCCCGAACTCATGTTTTCTCTCTAAAACAAAGGTTTTCAATGTTTCCTCTTAAAACGGCGTGGCGACTCCTTTTTCATATTATTTTTTTTCGGGCGAGCGCACATTCAGTGGCGACTCCGCTGGGGAATTCACTTGAAAACCATTTTTTCAAGTGTTAAGTGGGTCAAGCTTTCATTTAGTCAAAAGACATCCAATACATCCATGTTGTGTACATTATTCGATAATCATTTGTGATACCTACATTTTGTTGATTATGGAACTTGTGAGCCCTTTGTGCTTGTGGTCATTTGTTGTGCGTTAGTATCTCTGTGTTGCTCTTGATATGGTAAAATAGGGGCTGATTTGATGATTTGAGGAGCTGCTGGTTCAGTGATCACCCGAGTCGTGCGACACCTTTGTCTCTGGTTGTCCTGTGTCACGCGACAAGAGGTGGCCACTGAACAGATCATCAGAAGACTGGTTTGAGGGCAGTCCCTTGGACCAAAGCATGACTCATTTGATTATTGTTCCCTATTTGCCTTGCGTGAGGATGTGTGTGTTCTTCTTAAAAAAAAACAACAACAAATAAAAATAAAAAAAATCTTGTTTTTTTTGCAAATAAACGAATTAGTCATCTGCACACTACATCACTTAGATTTAGAACCCTCGGGTGCGATTGACGGCATCGCGGACGGCCATGAAATTCGCCTACGCTTGAGCGCCTAAAATCAAACCTAAACCCCTAGTGCGTTATAGGTGGCACCACACCAAACCTTACCTACGGTTGGTTTTTGATACGATGTTTTCATTACAACAAAAATGAATTGTTTTTGAAAAATATCATAGATTCTTATACCTTCTCCCAAAACCTCATACCTTGTGGGCATGTTGCCAAATGCAACATGATTTCACGTGGGAACATGTCACTCTCGTGGCGTGTTCTAAACGAGAGGTCATGCCGCATTGCCAACATGTACCGACGAGAGGTCATGCCGGATTTTTCTTCGAAATTCTTCGAAAAGACCCGTTATGCTGCCCAAATTTCCTTAGAAATTTGGACGAACCTCTTCGTTCCATAAAGATGTTAGGGTTTGGTTAGGTATCATTACCTATTATATGTTTCAAAACAAGACATTTGTTGTAATTCGAACGTCGCGTCACTAGGTTCCCCCGAGGCATAGTTAGCATGAATAAAGGCTTATTCTTTCCCAACTGTATTTAGGATTTAAAATACTGATTTATACTTGAACATAAATAAATTTCGTGTTTGTGCGAGTCTGTCCCATTTTTCCTTCCCTCTCCCGTTCCTTAAACTATCCCTTCGATGCCTTATAACCAATTCTTCTGAAGCAAGGGGAAGAGACAAGTTTGGGGGGGGGGGACGTGCTCTGTTACAAGAAGGGCGATTAACCCGTACGTATTTCCAAATATTTGCAAGGTTTTCCTCCAAAGTTCCGGTTCATTCTACTGCTCAAAGATGTCTCGGTGCAAAAGATGTGTCACCCGCTCAGTTTGGAATTCCCTTTGCTTCGAGTCAGTGGGATATGGATGATTTGTCAATAACAGAATTGCGAGCTGCCCTTGAAGCTGCCATGATTCAGGAATGCAAAGCCCAATTGCTTGCCTAGGTTGCCAAAGCTCGAGAGGAAGAGACTCATTCCAGATTTGTTGAAGCAATGCGCCTCCGGGGAATTACAGTAGTTCGTCACGAAGATGGATCATATGAGGAGATTATCGTGGACCGATAGTATTGATTGCGGAGATAGAAATGCAATGAAAGAGATGAATGGAGACAAAGGCGGGGTGAAATTCTTTTTCCAACATCCCGAGATGGCTCAAACTCGGGTCGAGTATAAGCAATCAAACCCCGAGAATTTCAATGTCCATAAGCAACCCGATTTGAAAAGCCGCACCAACCAGATTCCTGGGTGGTGTACCATTTCTTCAATCGTAACGGTTCACCGAAACTCCACCCCGACCAAGCTCTCCCACAAGAATGTTTCCCACAATCACCAATGAGTGCGTACGGGTTCAACTTGTCACCCTCTCATGAGCAACCTTCGGGATCAACTCCGTACGCAATCGTTAATCGATGTCTTTCATGCCAACTACGAACCCTACCCCGCAAGAGACAACAATATCTGAGCCTCCTTCTGAGAAAGTCCAGAAAAGAAGAAAGAGAGCTTATTGGGGAAAAGTGGGAATGCCCATGAACCAGTTTCTTAAATTGCTGACAAGCGGAGGATTGGTGTACCCGTTGGTGAATTATACTCCTCTCCGTCAAGATGAAAGCCTGGACCCAAGCAAGTATTGCGATTATCAACAATACTCAGGACATGTTACCCATGGGTGCTTACAATTGAGGGTAATCATCCAAGAGCTCATTGATGAAGGGAAGATTGAATTGGGTTCTCCTGATAATGGCAATGTCCGAGATCTCCGCCCGTATCCCCCTCGCAAGAAACGAGAATATGATGATCTAGGGATGTCGACCGAAGAAGCTTTCAATGGATTAAGACAGAAAGGAATGATAAAGCCACTGGAGAATTATCAACCCAGTAAACCTCTGCTTAATTTGGATCGTAGCAAGTATTGCTATTACCATCAATATCCTGGGCATGTCACGAACGACTGCGTCCCCTTCAAGGCCGCTCATCCAAAGGCTTATTGATGAGGGAAAGATTGAGAAGGCTTCTCGCCCCAATGTGATTACCGGCCCTACTCAGTAATATC
This sequence comes from Adenophora triphylla var. japonica, assembly GCA_022495995.1. Taxonomy (NCBI): domain Eukaryota; kingdom Viridiplantae; phylum Streptophyta; class Magnoliopsida; order Asterales; family Campanulaceae; genus Adenophora; species Adenophora triphylla. Next base: position 327,350 of record JAFEMH010001198.1, on the reverse strand, counting down.
AACGGAGGTCAGAAGATATCTTCCCCAGAGAAATCAGTCAGTCGGCGTCATAGGTTCTAGAGTGTCTTTTATGCGGTTGTGAGTATGTCAAGTCCATGATGTGAATCTTTTATTATATTAATGAAAGTCTTTATTTCTATTCTTGCTAGACTCGAGATATTACTTGTTCACTTACATTCTGCTTAAATTGAAATGGTCTTATTTTACATGATCATTTGTGCTGCTCACCGACTAATGCTTTGAAATGACTAGTATTTGAATTAATCGGAACAAGAAAATCTGCTGATATCATTCTCTAAACCGGGGCTGATCAAGCCCCCAGTTTGCATTCTCTGTGCTCACATATCTTCCTTCGTCCTCGCTATCTCGTTGCTCGATGAATTTGCATGGATCTTTCGCGAAGTAAGCTTAACAAGCAAACGAAGACTCAATCTCGTTCAGACCATCCGGTAGGGGCTGCGGTTGAAACCTCTCACCCCTAGGAAAACCTTTACCTTACCCTCACCTAAACAGATACCCCTTCATTTCAAGATCGCCATATTTGAAACCCATGTAGCCATCACCAGAAGAAGAGGGACTATCCTTGAGACTCCCGCGACGCAAAAGAAGATCGACCGTCTCCAAGCTCAAGAATGACGGAAGGCAATGATCCATCCTGGGGACTAGCTGAAATTCTCCTTTCGAAAGAAAAAAAAAAAAAAAAAGAAAGAAGAAAAGAAAGAGAGCCTAGTCCCCAATGATTCTCTCAGAAGCAAAATTCAAAGGATTCGGTCGTTACTTAAGAGGAGTCTCAAAGTGAATAAAGAGACAGCATGAATGTCCCTCACCATTACCTCTAACCAATCCCAAGTCGTCCTCTCGATTTTAGAGGACATTACCATTCCCATTACCATTACCTTTGCCCTTACCAAAGCCAAAAGATCGACCTCTCATTCTTAGAGGCAATAAAAGATGCCATCGCAGATTTCCCTCACCTTAGAAATCCTAAACACATACCCAAGAGCCAACCTCTCATCTTTAGAGGTTCAGCCAGCAAAAAGCCTAGCCGACCTCTCATTTTAAGAGGTCATGATATCCTGAATCACCCGAAGACCGATCGAAATCCTGAAACCCAGTCGCAGTTCCTACCGGATAGCAGTTTCAGTCCAATATCGTCGAGATCCAAGACAGATTGTTTCTAGAAGCGGAGCCAAGTCCATCCCGGCTCAAAGGACCATCAATTGAAGATTGTGCAAATTCCGTCCCTTCATTTTGACGTTGCATGTGAGCATACTTCATTTCTCCTCCGCAAACATCTGCCGTGAATGTCCCATCAAGCTTCACATCTGTGTCTCCCATCGACACTCTAAGAGGACACGTTCTTTCAACTCAAAAATTCTCGAAGGTCCTCACATTCTCGAACTTCAACGTTCATTCTTTTCATTCGAGATGAGCCCGAACTACGGCGACTTGAGCTCCTCCTACGGAGGGGAACGTAGGCAGCCATAATTTGGTTCAGTCGAAATCATAAACAGATCTCAGAAAATCCGGTCTCTTCAAGGATCATGCCCATACATTGTCTATCCTTCCGAATCCAATTCTCGATATCAGTGTTTTTTTTTCTCCTCAGGATTGATAAAAAATACTTGTTCATATCAGCTTTGGCGGTTTGACTAACCCGAACATCAATAAAGGGTTTTAAGCAGCTTTGTGATCATCACGAATAAGACAGGGTTTCAAGTGTCTCGAAAAGTCTTCTATTTCTGCATCATAGGAAGATAGAGCTAAACACCGTTTCGGTCAGCAGGGGCTTCCATACACTTTCCACACCTTGTGATACTTATACTCTCCCAAAAGAGTCAAACCTAAAAAACGAGAGTGTCATAAACAGAAGTTCAGGATTCATTTCCCACCATCCGAAAGATATGTCCCTGCATGCAAATTTCTTGAGTCTTGTCCACTGTCTGACCGACTGACTGAAATCAAAGGATCAATCTCGGACTGGGGCTGCATAAGGATGTGTATGAAGCTGGGGCTTTGGCCGGAAGACGATGAACATTTTTGTGTGTAATTTCCGGGGCTGTTATCATGATAAGCAACGCTTGAAAATGGATTCCCTAGCAAAGAGGCTCACTCTTCGATGAACCTACTGGATTCCACATTCTGAATAAGAAGATTGATTATGGGAAACAATGAAGAAGTCCATGACTGAAGGTTTGTCAACCTGGCCTATAATGTCACGCGACGTAACATACCTGTGTCACTTAGAGTCGTGCGACATGATAAATCCAAAGCATCGACATCGCAAGCCGCAACTGATATGTACCAGTGGCACTCCCGACTTGTCCCAAGCCGCAAACAACAAAGCTCCCGCAAACAATCACGGAGAGGAAGTTTCATTCAAAAGCAACATACACATGAACCATTACCCTCATATACAAACCCCAAAGTCACATAAACCATTCAAAAGCCATTCATTCCATGCACCTCTTTTCTCTTTCCCAAAATATAAAAGCTCGCACAAACAAATAAACAACTAATAATGTTTTAGGTGCAAAAATAAAGAAAAAAAAAAGGAGAGTATTTGTTTCTTTCCCAAAAACAGGGTACATAAATCAAAAGAGGATCATAAATCAGTCCAGGGACTACTCCGAATCATCAAAAATGTAAGCATCACCATCGGCAGAGCTACTATCGTCATCTCAGCCTCCTCACTGTCTTCCCCATCAAAGCATCACCTTCCTCTTGGTCCGGATCGCAGCAGGCTCATGATAAACAACAGGATCATCCCTAAAAGCTCATGCATAACAGAACGGGGAAAGTCTCAAGCTCGTGAGGATCTCGGGAAGACTCACTATCGTAGATGGGAGGATTAGGAGGACGACGACCGCTCTTGGTCCTAGGAAAATGAGTATCCTCAAGCAGACAAATCCGCACGAGCCCTCTTCCTACCGGGCAAGCTAACCGTGGAATCACCGTCATCGTAACTACCGGAACCTTGAGCCGCAAGTCTCTCCCTCGTATATTGATTGCTCCTCATCAACCGATCAACCATGTCCATGGCCCCAGATAGCGACGAGCAAAGCCCCATTATACGTCGCCCGATACCCGATACAAGCAAATGAAAAAGAATCAAAAAATCGATCAAGACAAGTGGAATGGAAGGATATTCACAGCTTCAAAGTCACTTACAGATCGAGTCCCTCCGAAGATGAAAATATGGAAAAACCCTGCTGGTGTCAAGAGTGGCCCGCCTCACAGCATCTCCATCCTGAAAATCAACGAAAGGAGGTGGCATAGGTGCATCTGTCACATGTCCAGGAGAAGGCCCGGCAGCTTGAGCATCAGAAGTATCAGGAGCGTTAGGAATATCACGTCTCAAAGCAACCTGCGGCGATCTCAACCTCGTAGCCACATAAGTGTCATAATCCGCATCATCCTCCGTATAATTGAAAGCAGGCTCTCCCTGGATCAAAGTGACCACATTCTCCAACTTCCGAGGAAACCACATCTCAGCAGGAGGATCATAGGGAACCCTGGCCATACTACCTGGACCGTGCTGCCTACAAACCCTCTCACCCAAATATAATGCATCCCCAGACAAACCCACCAACAGTTTGCGGCACTCAGTAAGATGAAGGGCATGATCCAGATGGGCCCCGGCATATCTATCAGCCCAAGGAAACAAAGTCAAACTCCCAGGAACTCCTCGCAAACAAACCATGGTATCAGCCTGAGAAGCGGTCATCCGTCCCTTAGAATCAGCTGTACGAATCTTTTGCCTAGCATCCTTCACCCAGCGTCTCATAGCGGGAAATGTGGTAGCCGGAAATGTCTCCCCCACTCTCCAAGCATAACACCCAATGATCTCATAAGCCCAAGCCTGAAAAGAAGGACAGAGCAGAGTCAAAGAGACAGAAAAGCAGTATTCAAATAAAGGACACAAACCCAAGAAAAGCCTCTCAAGCAGAGCCAAACCCCAGAAAAGCCTCTCAAGCAGAGCCAAACCCAAGAAAAGCCTCTCAAGCAGAGCCAAACCCAAAAAAGCCTCTCAAGCAGAGCCAAACCCAAAAAAGCCTCTCAAGCAGAGCCAAACCCAGAAAAAAGCCTCTCAAGCAGAGCCAAACAAAAAGAAGAAAAGCCTCTCAAGCAGAGCCAAACCAAATAAGAAAAGCCTCTCAAGCAGAGCCAAACCCAAGAAAAGCCTCTCAAGCGGAGCACAACAGAAGTCACAGGTAAGCACAGCAAAGGTATGAAGACACATCTCTACCCCTTTATTGCTTGTAGTCAGTATTAGTAATTCCGAACTACGATTTGGCTTGATTCCCTCCTTAAAGGGATACGTAGGAATCCTTTCTCAGAAAGGTCCAGCCATAATTTTCCCCTTCTCACCCTTCTAGCCCTTCACCTTAACCCCAGCCGCTCATTGAGATTGGGTCTTATTTTATCGACAACCCCACTTTTTCCAAAAGTGACGTTGCCGAGGGGCTCTGTAAGTACGCCAATCCAATTCGCAACCTTTTCGATGCATTTTAACATAATAAAACTGCATTAAGGGGCGTTTTGGTAAATTCCTGGCCTATCCCGAGACTTCCGGAAATGTTCCATGAGTTTCCCGCGAAGGAAGTACCTTTGGGTACATCATTCATGCCAAAGGACCCCTTGGGAATAAAACCTGTTGGACCTTTTGGGTATTTTCCCGGAATGTTCCAGAAACTGGTTTTTGGCGCCAAAAGCGGTTGAGCCACCTTGTGTCACGCGACAGCTTGAGACATGGAAAGTGGACGCGTAAGGTCGTGCGACATACTAAGGCAGCCAACTGCAGCCTATAAATAAGACCCTCCCCCTCATTGAAAAGGATCCCAATTCCAGCCTACTGTTACTCTGCCAAAATAGCATTGTGACGAACATCCCAAACACCAAACCTCTCTCTCTCCTACCTTTCCAACCCCCTAATTCCTCTCATCCAAACCCAATTCTCTACCCACACCAATTGGAACCCTTGGATCAGAGCTGTGAGATCTACAACGAAGAATTGAAGGATTCTATATCTAACTAGATATAGAATTCGTGGAATCAACAAGAGTAACAATTCCCTAACCCTCTCTCTCTCTCATTTAATTCCTTGCAATTTTATAATTCTATTTTGTTTGGATTCAGTAATCAGATCCTAGCTATCTGAATTACTGAATCCCAATCGCAATCTCTCTGTTTAACTTGCATATATTGTGTAATTGAGCTCATATTGATTGACTTGGTTGAATTTGGTGTTTGAGCCCCCAAGGGGGTGTGGATCTACCCATATCCACACTCCCTGGGTCGATTCGATGTTGTTTATGTTTTTCGTTCATAATTCAACTTGTTAATTAGATCTGTATAGCTTACGTTAATTTACGAATTCATATTGTAAGGTTTCTGCAGAAGGCTCATATGTGTCACGCGACACCTTCGTCCCCAAGTGATCCTGTGTCACGCGACACATGTGGTCACTGGTACGATGTGTCATGCGACACACATGACCCATCTGCAGTGACTCTTTTCCTTTGTAATTTGTTCTAGTTTGTTTGTATCAGGGATGTGGCCTCCCTAAATAATGGGCTCACAATATGTAATTTCTCGTTTCATAATTAATAAGATGCATTTTATCACATTTCGTTTATTATCAATATTTGCACACACTTTGGATTTACTTGGATGTGTTTGATTGAAAGACTCGTCTATGGACGAGGCGTGTTGGGTGAACTCTCGGTTCTTCCCAACACGTAACCTGACCCCCGAACTCATGTTTTCTCTCTAAAACAAAGGTTTTCAATGTTTCCTCTTAAAACGGCGTGGCGACTCCTTTTTCATATTATTTTTTTTCGGGCGAGCGCACATTCAGAAGGATACTGAGCCAAGGTTTCATTCTCCTAAAGGACATCCCGATCCAAGCAGCAACAGTTGTTGAAGAAGCAGTTTCAGAACAAATCATAGTAACACTCAACAGGGGGTATGACACAAAGTCAACCTAAATGTGCAACTAGACATCACCCATAAAAGGGGAGCTAGCCCACTACCCAAACCATGGCCAATGGATGGGCAACTTGGGAACCCAGTGTATGGATTATAACGAACTCGGCTCGGTGCCATTATAATCCCATACACTGCCCAACCAACAAATAAGTACCAGCTGGACTTTAAAACAGAAGCACAGTACAACATACTTGCTTACTATAAACAATGATTCCAAAGTAGGGAATCATACTAGCAGAGCATATCAAAATGATAGCATCGGATAACAAGTATCAACTAAGGGTAGCACGAAGGCTAAATCAATACAATGAACTTAGGATTCCAAAGTAGGAAACCCTAGCCAAACACATCATAAAGATGTTAACAATGTATAAGGTGTAACACATAAGGACTACACACTTATTCAAGTCATTCAAGGATGTTTCAACAAAAGTATAATGATAAAATCCAAGTTAAGTTCCATAAATCCAACCTACTTTACCCCATCATTTAAACATATTCACTTGACCACAATGGAAATGTAAATACTTCATTTTGTTATTCATACATTGTACTTTGATTGTAGTGTTCCATTGATTGAGATATAAGTGGAAAAATTGAACATACATGGCTTTGAAATGCATATCCCAAAACTGGTCAGGGCACGACTCGTGCCCCAGGGCACGACTCGTACCCCTTTGACACCCCTCCAGAATCAGTCGTCCAAGCAAGGTCACGACCTGTCACGACTGATGGGCACGACTCGTGCCATAGGTCACGACTCGTGCCTCTTCAAATTTGCAGAAATAGGGTTGGTCATCAGCTTTTGACCCAAAACAACTTCAAGTCTCCTTGTACCAATTTACCCACAATACCAACCACCAAATTCCAGTACCATGCAACACAAAAGGAGTTTAAAAGAGTGTTAACATGACCCAAAGCTATTCTTTTCCCTTTCCAACACATCTAAAACATTTCAACTGTTGCAAAAATCCATTGTTGACCTTTGCAATACCAAGTTCATACCCAAGATAACCAAAAGCACTTTTTTCCATTTCCTTTACTCAGAAAATAAATTTTAAATTCTCCTACAACCTTGAATAACATAACTACATGATTTATAACACTAAATAAACATAATTTCTAGAAAAATATAATAACTTACGTGAAAAATAATTTGAAAATTTTGGAACTTTGCTTGGATGAAATTGAGCTCCTTCTTCCCGTGAACACCCCGAAACAAACGGATTGAACAAGGGATTTTTCTAGAATTAATTATGGATTTTTAGGTTGAGAGGTTAGGGTTTGGAAAAAGACCATGGATGTTCTTGAATAAGCTGAGAGGATTTCTTTCCTTGTTAAAATGAAATACTCCTACTCATTTTTCCATGGATAATACTCTACTTTCACCTAACCCCCTTCACAATCAAACCCTCCCTACTACTAAAATCCTTAAGATACACTATTTACACTCAAGCACCTTGAACATTAATATAATTCCTACTTATTTTAAAAATTTACACGTTAACTACTTATTCCTAATATTTTCATTAAAACATTAATTAATGATTTTTATTTTGTTCATATTTTTAAAATAGCATGTAACTCATAAAATATCAATTAACACATAACTTCTACAATTAAAATACAACACATAATAATATTAAATGCACTTATATATATATATGATTAATATGACTCAAAATAGAACCGAGAATTAGGGTCGTAACATTCAATCCCCCTAAAAGAAAATTCGACCCGAATTTTAAAGGGACTTACCACAATTATTGAATAACCAAGGATATTTCCGCTCCATCTCTTCCCCGAGCTCCCAAGTAGACTCTTCTACATCATGGTTCCTCCAAACCACTCTCACAAGAGGAATACTCTCATTTCTCAGTTCTTGCACCTTGGTATCAATAACTTGAACTGGTTTCTCTACATAAGACATATCCGGCTCTATATCCTCGGGAATCCTAGGCAATATATGAGACGGATCATACAAATATTTCCCTAGCATGGAAACATGGAATACACTATGCATCTTCCCGAGAGATGAAGGTAAAGCAAGGCGATACGCAAGATTTCCCACTCTTTCTAAGATTTCAAAAGGACCTACGAACCTTGGAGCTAACTTCCCCTTCTTGCCATATCTCTTAATCCCTACCTTAGGGGACACTCGCAGAAACACCAAGTCTCCTTTTCGAAATTCAAGGTCTCGCCTCCTCTGATCCGCATAACTTTTCTGTCTACTTTGGGCTGTAATCAATTGGCTCTGAATGATCTTGACTTTCTTAACTGAATCCCGAACCATATCAATACCCCAAATCTTAGCTTCCCCAACTCCATCCCAACAAATCGGAGACCTACACTTCCTCCCGTATAATGCTTCATAAGGTGCCATCTCAATGCTAGATTGGTAACTATTGTTGTAATAAAACTAGACAAGAGGTAAGTGAACATCCCAATAATCCGAGAAGTCAATTGAGCAAGCCCGTAACATGTATTCAAGAATTTGAATTGTCCTCTCGGATTGGCCATCCGTTTGAGGATGGAATGTTGTACTGAATCTCAACTCTGACCCCAAAGCCTTTTGCAACGCTTGCCAAAGTCGGGAAGTAAACCGAGGATCACGATCGGACACAATGCTAACCGGAACACCCCGTGCAATCTCACTATCTCTTGGATATACAACCTCGCAAGCCTCTCCATCGAATAGCTAATCTCAATAGGTAGGAAATGAGCGGACTTAGTCAACCTATCCACAATCACCTAAACTGTGTCATGCTTCCTACTCGTCCGAGGCAATCCCGTGACAAAATCCATTGTAATATGCTCCCACTTCCACTCCGGAATCTCTAATGGCTGAAGCAACTCGGCGGGTCTTTGATGTTCCACTTTCACTTGTTGACATGTCAAGCACTTGGACACATAATCTGCTATTTACCTCTTCATGTTATTCCACCAAAAATGTTGTTTCAAATTTTGATACATCTTCGTACTCCCAAGGTGAATGGTGTACTTGGATTTATGGCCTTCATCTAGCACTTGACGCTTTACTTCCTCAATGTTTGGCACACACAATCTACCTCTAAAGGTCAACACTCCCTCGGGACTAAGGGAGAATTCTTTGAACTTTCCATCCACAATCTGATCTACTACCTTCTTCAACTCGACATCACCCTCTTGACCCTCCTTTATTTGTTGAATTAGACTTGGTAAGGCACTCATACTTGCAAAGATAGCTCCATGTCTTGATTCTCGGGGACACTAATCACGAGCATCTTCCAACATCTTCCACTCTCGAACCATCAATGAAGCCACATACGATTTCCTACGTATAGCATCCACCACAACATTATCTTTACCCGGGTGATAAGAAATGGTACAATCGTAATCCTTTAACAACTCCATCCATCTCCGCTGCCTATTATTCAACTCCTTTTGTGAGAAAAGGTATTTCAAACTTTTATGGTCCGTGAAAATCTCGAACTTTGCTCCATAAAGGTAATGCTTCCATTTGTGCAAGGCGAAGACAATAGCAGCAAGCTCCATATAATGTGTCGGGTAGTTCTACTCACACGGAGTCAACTTCCTCGAGGCATATGCTATAACTTTCCCATTTTGCACCAATACACAACCTAACCCTCCTTTGAAGCATCACAATAAATAACCAACCCATCGTTCCCATTTGGTAGAACAAGAACAGGTGCTGAGGTCAACCTCTTCTTCAACTCCTCAAAACTAGATTGCCACTTTTCACTCCACACAAAGGGTATATTCTTCCGAGTCAGTTGGGTCAAGGGAGTAGCAATCTTGGAAAACCCCTTTATGAATCTCCGATAATACCCGGCTAACCCCAAAAAACTCCAAATTTTGGTAACTGATTCCGGCCTTTTCTAACTAACCACGGCTTCAATCTTGGAAGGATCAACTAAAATTCCACCCTTTGACATGACATGGCCTAGGAAAGAAACCTCCTCAAGCCAAAACGCGCACTTACTAAATTTGGCAAACAACTGCTTCTCCCGAAGTACCGTTAAAACCATTCTCAAGTGTTGTTCATGCTCCTCCCGAGACTTGGAATAAACCAAAATATCATCTATAAACACTACCACAAAAGTATCAAGGTAGGGTTTGAAAACACGGTTCATCAAATCCATAAAAATGGCTGGAGCATTTGTTAACCCGAAAGGCATGACAAGGAACTCATAATGTCCATACCGAGTACGAAAAGCTGTCTTAGAAACGTCATCAGGATGAACTTTCAGCTGATGGTACCCGCTTCTCAAATCAAGCTTAGAAAAAACTGTTGCACCTTGCAATTGATCAAATAAGTCGTCTATATGAGGTAGAGGGTATTTGTTCTTCACCGTCACTTGGTTCAACTGCCGGTAGTCAATACAAAGTCTCAACGACCCATCCTTCTTTCTTACAAACAATACCGGAGCTCCCCACGGTGAAACACTTGGTCGGATAAATCCCCAATCAAGCAACTCTTGCAACTGAGCCTTCAACTCTTTCAATTCAGCTGGGGCCATTCTATAAGGTGCCTTAGAGATTGGAGTTGTACCCGAAAGCAAATCAATTCCAAACTCGATCTCCCTATCCGTAGGCATCACATATTCGGAAGAGAAAACATCCGGAAACTCCTTAACTATAGGAACATCCCCCATTTCCGGTAACACCTTGGTAGTATCTAGGACACAAGCTAAGTATCCCGTACACCCCCGAAGCAATAACTTTTTAGCTTTAACATAGGAAATGATACGAATAGTCCCCACGGAAGGAATAGCCTCAAATACAAACTTAGGCATATTCGGGACCAAAAAAGTAACAACTTTCTTATGACAATCGACTAAGGCATGGTATTTGCTTAGCCAATCCATACCCAAAACGACATCAAAATCATGCACAGGCAATACTACCAAGTCAGTAGGTAACACACGATCACATATATGCACATCACAAGCACGTAACACCTCATCGGTTACCAAATATTCTTCCATCGGAGTTGACACTTCTAGCACGTAAGGCACAGACTCCACAGAAACAGGCAAATGCGATGCAAAATGCATAGACAAATAGGAATGAGATGAGCCAGGGTCTATTAGTGCACGCGCTCTCCTATTTGCTATAAAAATAGTACCTCCGATAACATTGGAGGAATCCGCCGCCTGTTGTTGATTTGTCGCGAAGACCCAACCCTGAACCTTAGGCTTTCCCGAAGAATCTCTCTTCTGACCCTGAGAAGTCCCGCCGCCCCTCACAGATGGTTGCTTCGGTTGTTTTGGACAATCTCTCTGAAAAATGCCCCAACTACCCACATCCCATACATCTTCCTTGTTTCTTCCAACACTTCTCTTCTACGTGTCTCTCCTTCTTACAATAAGAACAAACTATCCTTGGTACATTCCCTGGAATAGAACCCGGCCTTCTCACACTTGATTGACCTTGCAGCTGCCCTCCAAATTGAGATGTTGATCTTTGCCCGCCTCGATTATCTCGACCCTGACATTGTGGTCTACCTTGTCCTCCTTGCCTTCTCGAATTAACCCCCTCAGTTTTCCTCTTATGCTCTTCAATATCATGCTCCACGTGATATGCTCTATCCACAGCATCTTGAAAACTTTGAAACTTGTGAGCAACCAATGGCATCCGAATGACCGTCTTCAAACCCCGAACAAACCTCGTAGCTTTCCTCTCTTCCGTTGCCACCAAGTGAGTACAGTACCTTGACAATGCCACATATTGTGCCACATTCATCATATTCTTCTCCAAGATAAGAAATTATATTTCTTCTTGTCTTGATCCACGGTTGGAATAAAGTGCTCCTTGAATTTCTGTATAAATTCTCCCATGTGTAAGGAACATGGGTCGCGTCCCAACTTGCCTTGAGAGCTCTCCACCAATGCTCAGCTACACCCGAGAACTTGTAAGCTGCAAACCTGACTTGCTCCTCCTCGGTACTGTGGATGTGGTGCCCAAGATCACGACGCTTTTTATTTGAGAAATTGAACCGCTTTCTCGTGTAAGGGGTCACCGCCTCACATCGGTTTGAAGACATCCGGTTTAAATTGAAAAACGGAGTCGCCATGCCATTTTGATTTCCTCAAAACTTTAAAAAAAAGGATTAGGGTCCGGAGGTTAAGTTACCCCTTGGGAAGAACGTTTGGCGTTCACCCAAGGATCCTTGCCGAAGCAAGTCTTCCAAGATCCGACTTTCGTGCTTGCCTTTGTGCTTTCGTGTGTGGGATGTGCTTTTTTAAAAGGAGGGAATGTGCCAAGTGGTATTCCGAACGTAAAACCATGAGTTGGTTATCGCTCGGGATTCCTTGGATTTTGATATGTTTGGGACTTTGATCCCGTGCTCATCTTGGACTTGCGATCATCATTATGAGACCTAGAGTCACATGTGATCGGAATAGGGATGCCTCTTTTTATAGTCCAAGAATGAGACTCTTTAGAAAGGAAGGACCTTTGCCCATCAATCCTACATCTTGAGACGATTTGAGCTTGATAGGGACATTGATCAAGTGATGATCAGAGATGTAGGGGCTCAAGTTCATCCTTTTCTAAAGGGATATCCGACTATGGCATCTTTATATGGAGGAAACGATGTATAGATATGACCTTTACACCATTACGCCCCAAGATATGCTTCAAGTACCAAAAGGGACTAAGGGAGGGGTATAAATATTGGATCTTTATACTCATCCTATGTCTTTTGTGCCTTAGGAAGGTCACTAGGCAATCCTTGGAGAGTGATCCAACCATGAGGGACATGGGGAATGCATTTTTAAAGTAAAGATGACATTTTTATGCAAGCATGTGTGAGGAACACTATGAAAGCTAAGACTAGGAATGAAAAGGGAGGACCTTTAAGTCTTTCCTATGTCCTTTAGGAACCATTTAGGTGAACAATCCTTGGAAGCAAGGTCTATGGGAAGGGGATGACATTTATATGAATAAAGATGACATTTTTGATGAAAAGATGACATTTTTATATGGAAAAACATTTTCACATTATCATGTGAGAGATCTACCCTAGAACAAGCCATTTGTGGTCTTATTGTTCATCCTTGGGATGGATCCTCCATGAATCCCATGTGATAGGGGAATGGGGGGGGGTATTATGATCTACATGGTAAAGACTTGATTTTTATGATAATAAATCACATATAAAGCAAATAAGTAGCAATATAAATGGCAAGGAGCAATATAACAAGAATAACAAGTATATTTAAAAGACGAAAGGAGGAGAGGTTACCAATGGTGGTGTCCCTCTATCTTCCTTGAAGCTTTCCTAAGGAAGGAGCAACTTTGGAGGGATTTTGGAGAGGAGGGAGGTGGTTTTGAGAGGTTTCTGTTTTCTGGAAATTTGTGGTTCTATTTTGGCAGAGTAACAGTGCCAAAAATTGTATATCAAAATGAATAGAGGAGGCCTCTATTTATAGGAAGATTTGTGCTTCCTAATGAAGCCGTGCGGCTGTAACCCTTGGCTAATGAAGCCGTGCGGTCTTATCCATTAGTGACTCAGCTTATTTTTAGAACCCTGCAAGGTGGCATTCTAGAAGCTCTTTCCAACGAGGGACTGCATGGAATTTTAATTCCTAACAAGTCCTTCACCCCTTGGAAGGTTTGGGAAAGTTCCAAAATTGCCCCTGAACTTTAGGAAAGTCCGGAAAATTGCCGAGAAACTTAATCGGAAGGCATGAGCCAGATTTGGGTACTTACAGAAGCCCCTCGGCAACGTCACTTGCAGGGCGAGTGGGGTTGTCGATAAAAAAGGATCCAATCTAGCGAACTGCCGAGACGGATTGGGTGACCAAGGTAGTCGAGTGGCTGAACCTTTGGAAGGCTACCTACGTATTCCGGAGGAATCAAGCCATGATCGTAGTTCGAAGAAGATTCGCTTGGGAAAGGGGTGTCATATGTGACGAATTGACTGAACCTAAAGTAGGCTACCTACGTATCTGTGAATGTGTGCCCAAATTTTGTTTTGTTGGATTCACGCGAGTTTGAAGACATCCGGTTTAATTTGAAAAACGGAGTCGCCACGCCATTTTGATTACCTCAAAACTTTGAAAAAAAGGTTTTATGGGTTTGGAGGTTAAGTTACCCCTTGGGAAGAACGTTTGGCGTTCACCCAAAGTGCCTTGCCGGAGCAAGTCTCCCATGATTTCATTAATCGTGCTTGCTTGCGTGCTTTCTTGTGTGCATGTGTTTGAAAATAAGGAGGGAATATCCCAAGTCGTCTTCCGGATGTACAAACCATTTGTTGGTTGTCGCTCGGGATTTCTTGGTATTTATGTATTTGGGATTATGATCCCGCCCTCATCTTGTGACTTGTGATCATCGCATTTTAACCTCGGGACCCTCGGGACTTGCGTGATCGAGAGAATGACTCTCTTTATGGTCAAAGATGAGGTTCTTTAGAAAAGGAAGGTCCTTAGCCCATCAATCCTACGCTTTAAGATGGTCGAGCTCATATAGATGCTTCATACTCTTTCTTAAGCGATAATTGGAGATATAGGGTTCAAGGTTGTCCCTTTCTAAAGAAATCATGAAACCTTTAATGGAAGGAACGATGTAAAGATAAGACCTTTATACCGGTCCGTTCCAAGGTTACAAATGGGGACATGGGGGAATGCATGATAGAAAATAATACTTTTAGTGAAAAGATGACATTTTTGGTGTAAAGAATGTCTTTTGATTGCAAGGGATGCTTTTTGTGTAAAGAAATGATTTTAATGCATGAAAATAGGATTTAGGTGCAAAGGATGCACCTTTATGTATGAAAATGGTATTTTAATAAAAAGATGGCATTTTGTGTACAAAGATGTTCTTTTGATGCAAATGATGCTGCTCTGTATGCAAATGTTTTAGTTTAAATGCAGATTGATGCATTAGAAAATGCAAACATCAGATTACAGCTGAAAAAGATGAGAAATCTGCAAACTGGCTACTTATGTCGCGTGACATAGGCTGCCTATGTCGCGTGACATAACAAGCCATTTTGCAGAAGCCTAAACAGCTGAGATTTGCAGAGGTAACAAGGCACCAAAATGGTCAAGTTACTTCACAAACAAATCTCAGAGAGCATGTTTATCAATAATGAACACTTCAAGAGGGTGTGGACATGAGGGATCCACACTCATCTTGAGTGTTCATGCAAAACCAAGTCAAGTCGGAGCCTTTACATGCAATAGTATGCAAATGGATATGGATCTAAGCACTATGAGGATAAAGTATGCATCTTTAATCAGAAAACAACATTATCAACGCATCTAGCATAGAGATTTCACATTCAAATGAGATAGAGAGTGGAAAAAGGGTAGAAAATCGTTACCCTTGAAGACCACGACTCCCTATGTCAAGTTAGATATAGGGGCCTTCAAAACAGCAACCTCCGGGGCTGAAATGGAGCCTTGGTTCCTTGAGAGCTCCTTGGTTCTTGATGTGTATATGAAGTGTGTGTGTGGAAAGTGTGTGTGGGATTGATTTGGGAGGATTGGTGTGGTTTGGGAGGTATGTGAGGATAGAGGAGGCTTCTGGGCATCTTCCCTATAGAGGGGGACTGAGGGGTGGAAGAGGTGTGTCTAAAATGAGAGGTGAAGGCCTCTATTTATAGGCTGCCTGCATGGGCTTGTTATGTCGCACGACATAACAAGCCATAACTGCTTTCCTTCTAGAAACATGCAAGGTGGCAACCTTCTAGAACTTTTCATGGCCTATTATGTCGCACGACATAAGTAGCCACTTCCAGATTCTTCTAGAAACATGCAAGGTGGCAAGCTTCTAGAAGTTTTTCATGGCCTATTATGTCGCACGACATAAGTAGCCACTTCCAGTCCCTTCTAGAAACATGCAAGGTGGCAGTCTTCTAGAAGGGTTTTGGAATTAAGAAAAACGTGTTTCTTAATTACCAAGCATTCCTTTCAGCCCTTAAAAGACTTGGAACATTTCTGAAATTATTCCGGAATTGTAGGAAAGTCTGAGGAATTACCGGAAAAATTACCGGAATTGCCGGGAAAATTAACCGGAAGGCATGAGCCAGATTTGGGTACTTACAGTATCTCGGGTGGGAATCAAGCCTGGTCATAGTTCGGGATCCACTGGGGAATGGCAAAGAGAAACTGATATCTTGCTAGGAAGATGGAAGGAAAGTGACCTAGGAGGTCAAATGGCTGATCCTACTGGGGATATGCCAGATGAAGGAAGTGACCAATGTGGTCGGATAGCTGGACCTTTATGAGGGGCTACTTCACCACTGAGGAGTGATGAAGGGAAAGGGTGACCAATGTGGTCGGATGGCTGAATCTTTATGAAAGGCTACCTACGTATCCCGGAGGAATCAAACCTTGGTCGTAGTTCAAGTCTCACTAGATAGTTAGGAACAATGTCTAGGATCCTTGAGGTTTTGACGATTAATGGAGGAGTCACCTTATTGACAATTAATGGAGGTTGTCACCTGACTGAAAAATTAATGGAGGTTGTCACCTGGTTGACAATTAATGGAGGTTGTCACCTGATTGACAATTAATGGAGGTTGTCACCTAAGAAACTAAAGCTTACGTCGCTATCGAGGAGATAGAGGTAGCTAAAGTTTGGAAAACTAAAGCGTACTTCACTATCTATGAGATAGAGGTAGCTAAAGTTTGGAAAACTGAAGCGTACTTCACTATCTATGAGATATAGGTAGCTTAAGTTTGGAGAAACTGAAGCGTACTTCACTATCTATGGGATAGAGGTAGGCTAAAGTTTAGAGAAACTGAAGCGTACTTCACTATCTATGAGATAGAGATTGCTATAGTTTAGAGAAATTGGAGCGTACTTCACTATCTATGAGATAGAGGTAGCTAGAGTTTGAGTTTTGACAATTCGGAGGATGTCACCTAGCGTTATTCCGTTATAACGGAAGTAACGGAGGCATCTTCGAGAGAAAGTTTATTCTCTTTAGAGATAACAGATATCCTTGGGAAACAGCGTTACTCTAGTTAAGAGATAACGGGAATTGTATGCCCAAGTGGAAGGTCCAGGGGCAAAAGTGTAAATTCAGCTCAGAGCGGATGAAGCCGCCCGGCGAGAGATGAGGCAAAAGAGGCCGTCCGGCTAGAAGTTTAATTTTACCAGATTATTTAAACAGAATTGAAACGGGCAGAGGCGCCATTGTTGCCTTATTTCTGCCGAGGAGAAGAGAAGGAGAGTAGAGAGAGAATTTTCAAAAATTCTTCAATTCCCTTGCTTCTTTGGCTTAAGATGGATCCGGAGGGGAATATTGTACCTAGGCAAGCGTGGAGGAACTTATCGGAGGCCGCTAGGAGGAGGAGGAGAGAGTTCGTTCGAACTGAGCGAAAGTATGATTTCAACACGCCTCCTTCCGAGCTCTATCCCGGGAGGAGGGAGCACAAATCGACGAAACCTCAATCTATTGGGGTAAGCATTCTTGATTTGCTTGATTTTGTCAATTTTGATTGAATTTTGATTGATTTAGGGCTTGACCCAATTTTTAGGAATTTTTTCGAATTTTCCTATGATTTTTGTTGATGATTTTGGGAATTCGATGATTAACCTATGAGGCTATGGGCATAAATGAACATGCATGCGCAGTTTATTCGAAAAATATGAGAATGACTCATTTTTTTGAAAATAAAGTAAGAAAAATAATGTCTAAAATGTGACAGAGTCCTTGCATGTGCTAGAACTAGGTAAATTTCTTATCATAGATGGGAAAATAAGATTTTGGACGATGAAAAGGATTCATGCATGCCATTTTTTGAAAAGATTAATGCTTATGTGCAGAGAATTTTTGTGAAAATTGGACTTTTGTACTTAGAAGAGCAATGTGCTCGAGATGATGTGCTTCAAATGATGAAGGACACGTTTTCTAGGCAAAGGATACTAGAAATCTCTTATTAATGCTTTGCTTTATAAATATGTGCACTTTTGAATATATGCATGCTTCGAGATGAAATGAAGGACTGACACATTTTTTGTTGTGTTTTCCTACAGGAGAACAAGTCGAGGGGACCTTCTGAGGTGGCTGTGAAGTTGTGGGATAGGATGCCCAACTTCGAGAAGGATGGGGTGAATCCAAGAAGCTGGTGATGGCTACCGGGCTCGATTCTTTTGTTGACGCTATCAGCAGAGGTATCCATGTGACCTCCAAGAGTAAGGGGTTGGTCCAGGCCCTTTCAGAGTTCTGGTGGGACACCACCCACAGCTTTCATCTTAGCTGGGGAGAGATCACGGTGACTCCGGCCGACTTCACTGCTATCACTGGCTTGCAGTTTACTGGGAGGCCCAGACCTGGAGAGATCACATTACTGCAGCCGAGTTCAGAGCTTTGATGGGATTTGACCTCCATCCTAAGGGGTTTGGGATGGAGACGAGGTATGTTTAGGTAGCGGTTCTGAAGTGTATGCATGGGTTTACCGCCAATGAGGTGACTGCCCACTAGCTCGCGAGAGCTTTTCTGTGGTTGATGCTATCAGTCACCATTTTTGCCAATTCTGGGACATTAGCTATGCTTTGCCTGCTTGACTCTTTGGAGAATTTTGATGAGGTTGGGGCGGTCTCTTAGGGTGAGGTCGGATTGGCTGAGTTTTACTTCTCTTTGGATCTGTACAGCTGAAACAAGGCTGCTTCGATGGATTGATTTTCTTTTGCTCTGGAGGTACTCTCACTTTCTTTTCTCTCTTTTACTTTTCTGTCTTGAGATTTTATGAGAGAAATGACCCTTTTTGTTTTGAACATGCAGGTCTGGTTCTGTGAGGTGATCGGGTTCTTTCCTTGGAACCAACAGAGTGATCCGGAGATCTTCCCGGCCATGATTTGCTAGAGGGGAGAGGCTAGAGATAAGTTTACCGGGAAGACCGGATTACTTTTGATTACAAGATGGTGAGCCCGGTCATCAACAGGGACGGACACGAGGGGTTGAATTTTTTATCCTTAGGGAAGGTACCCGGAGGCTTTGCTAGGGGATGCCTTGGAGGCGACTAGGCAGAGGAGGTGGCTGATAGGGCTGACCTGTGACATCATTTATCTAGGGGATCGCTCTCCAGGCAGCATGGCTTTGTCCCTCCTTTGGATGCCATCACCCCTCATGACCCTCCACCGCTTATGTTGCAGCCTAGGAACTGGTCAGCGGATGTGATAGCGAGGTATCAGGCTGGCGTGACGGCTGAGGAGTACTTTGACTTTGCTACCCCGTATGCCACCTTTGTGGAGGCTCGGTTGAGGACACCACAGAAGCTAGTGAAGATGGCCATCACTCAGGGGTACGGGGAAACAGAGCCGACTGATCTGCCTATGCCTCCTGCTCATCTCTCCTACGTGGTAAACGGGGTACCGAGGAGGTTCATGGTGCCTATTCCTGACACGAGGGAGCCCCAGTATACTTTGCCTGCTGATAGCACTGTAAGTATTTCTAGGTTCCTTCCCTTTTCGGATTTCTTTGCTTTCTGCGATTTTGAGCTTTTCTCGAGATTTTCTGAGTTTTTCTTCTCTTTTCTCGCAGGTCCCTGCTCGTACTTATGATGGCTTGGTACGGCAGAACAGAGGTTGGAGGGATTTGGCTCGGTCCCTTCTAAGGAAGCTGGCCTGCGCTTCCAGGGCTGGGGCGAATGCGCAGGAGCCCGTGCGCAAGAGGAGGTACGTTGGGAGCACAACCTCTACCTCGTTGGCCTCGGAGTATCAGGCCTCCACTACCAGCGCTATGCCTCGGGGACAGGGGCCCAACACGAGCATTCTGGAGCAGCTGGTGGAGTATGAGCACGTGAATGTCAATCTTTCTGACGTGAGTGATGATGAGGACTTGATGAGGGATCCTAGCTTCTACGAGCTAAGCAGTGACGATGAAGAGTCGGAGGCTTAGTATTCCTTAGGTTAGGAGGAGAGAGAAAACAAACAATGAACGATTTATGCACATTTTGTTTATTTTTTGTTTTATTTGGGCGCCAAGGAGGCAAAGGCAATGTATTGATCTATTATTTGCTTTTCTTATCTATGCTTTATGTTTTTGCATATTACTTGAGCCTCGGGGTAGCTTTTTCACTTGGAAATGGGGCTGAAATTGGGCCAAAATGGTTTGTGATGATATATGATTGCATGAATGGTGTTTGAACATGTTTTTATGCAGGTTTTGTTGAAAAAGTGGGGTGAGAACTCCACTTAGGCAGCAGCTTTGGCTGCTGCAGATTTTTTTTCTGCAGAAGCAAATGAGGCCGTCCGGCCAGGTCCTAGGCAAAAGAAGCCGTGCGGCTGGAAGTCTTGTCTGAACTGGTTTTTTTCAAATAAAATCAAGGAATGGCCTTTTCATTTCATTTTCACCCTAGACTTGTCCCAACTGATCCCAGAGCACATTTTTGACCTAAAATCATCAACTTTGATCACGTCAAATGGAGAAACCAGTCAGATTGCAAAAGGGGAAAAGAGACCATTTTCTGTCCGATCTTCAATCTTGGATGAGACACAACTTCCAATCTAACAAGGGGCTGTTCGATACCACCTTCAAGATCAAGTATTTATGGCATTTGAAGGATCTCCCGCCCGATTGGGACCTTTTGAGAGCAGCAGCGAGGTTTTGGGACATCCGGAGACATGTTTACTGCTTTTCTTACAATGAACTCGTCCCGACCTTTGAAAACTTTCGGGCATTGATTGGGGGTCCAGAAATTGAGGCCGTTTCGATTCCTCTGACTGGAGACATGCCGGTGACGGTAAAGATGGCGTCTTTTCTGCAAATTTCTCTTGAAGAGGCCGATGGGATGATGGTAGCCCCTGACAGGATTGACCTTTCTGACATTCCGGGCAGGTTTGGGTCTCCGGATACGGCTGCGACCCCGGTGGCTATGGATGCCTTTATCCTCTGCGTGTTCTCATTTCGGTTCGCTGCTGAGCCTTTAGGGGCCTGCCATGGTGGCCTTTTGGACATGGTTAGAGATTGCAAGGCTAGGAAAGACATTGTCCCGCTGGTTTTGGGTGAGACTCTGCATGGCATCGACAGGATGGCTAGGGGAGACCATTTTATGAGGTCTGGGAGCCCAGCGGTGCTGACTTTATGGTTACAGAAGAGGCTTGGGGCTTTCCCGGGGGCTTCGCCTACTTAGTGCCCTTGGGTGATTTTCCAGAGGGGTGCACCTAGGCAACAGGACCAGGGTAGCTGGGAGCTGACGATGGCTAGGTTGTCCACCTCGGACATTCACTGGTGGGTGCCTCATTGGAGGTTGCAGACCCGGAGGACGTTTCAGGAGTCATACATAGTGAGGGTTCCGGGGCTGTCTCTGTCGTCCTTTTACATCCCCTGCTTAGTGTTCAGGCAGTTTGGGATCTTACAGGAGCCGTTAGACGATTGGGAAGACATTCGTACCATGGAGGTAGTGCCTTTTGACATGAGGGACCCAGCCCACTTCTCATTTTTCTCGAGGGCTTGGACCTACGCTGCTTTCCCACCCAGGGCCATTCTCAAGAGCAGGAAGAGTACCATACTGACCACGGCCTACTTGGACTGGTATGAGAAGGAGATGGGGGCAACTCAGGTCATTTTGGGAGAGAGACGTCAAAGCTTTGTTGGGCCGATCGTGACTCAAGCAGGACTCTGATGGAGACGGAGGCTAAGGCGAGCTGTCATAACCAGTCGGGTGACCTCTTTAGGGATATGGAAGCCCGATATGAGAGGCTATCAGAAGTTGCACCTCTTACTAAGGCTCAGAGGGAGGAAGTACGAGCTCGTGCCAGGATTGAGAAGGCACTTATTGACCAGGTTTGGTGGAGGCTCCAGTGAGGATACCGGAAATTTGGATGAGGGAGACCGACATCATTGAGAAGAAGAGGAAGAACACTCGACGAGGTCAAGGTAAAGGGAAGAAGAACAAGGAAGACTTAGTGAATGACGACTGAGAGATCTATTCCTAGGATTCCCTTATTGCCATTTGCAAACACAATAGTTTATTAGGTCTTTTTTTGTATGTTTTAGATCTTTGTAGCAGGTTAGCAGAGTCAAGAGTAGACCGTGCTTGAACTCATCAAAAAGTTTTTGATTTGTAATTAACAAGAGATATCATCTTAGAAATTTATAAGACACATTTCATGGAAATTTCAGATGTCTTATTTATTGTTTAGACCGAACCATTTTTGACTGCCTACGTTCCCCTTTTACAAGAAAGACTAAGGGGCTCAGGTCTTCATAGTTCATTCTGGTGAACTATCGGGATTTTTGTTTTTTTTATTATGTGCAACCCTGTCTTTTGCCTAGACCGCCCTTTTTGGGTTTTCAGCCTAGCTGGGCATTACTCTTTTTGCACTAGGTATTTTTCTTTTTCTTTTTTTTTATTTTCTTTTTTTTATGTGCAACCCTGTCTTTTGCCTAGACCGCCCTTTTTGGGTTTTCAGACTAGCTGGGCATTACTCTTTTTGCACTATGTATTTTTCTTTTTTTTCCTTCTTTCCTTTTTTTATTTTATATATTTTTCTTCTTCTTTTTTTTAGACATAATACCTGCGGAGCCTATCACCGTTGACTGGGTGGACAAATGGATTGTCGTCCAGGTCCGCAAGCTTCATCGCTCCTCCCGAGAGTATTTTCTGCACCACATACGGGCCAATCCAAACGGGTTCCCACTTTCCCAGAGGGTTGTCTCTGGTGGGGGGCTTAACTTTCAGTACCAAGTCACCCTCTTTGATATCCCTGGCCTTGACCTTTTTGTCGAACGCCCTGGCCATTCGCCTTTGGTAGGCTCGGGTGTGCTCCATGGCTTTTAGCCTTCTTTCATCAAGCATGGCCAACTCATCATGCCTGCTGCGCAGCCACTCTACTTCATTGACACTGATTTCCAGGAGGACCCTTAGTGACGGGATTTCCAACTCTACTGGAAACACTGCTTCCATCCCATAAGTTAGGGCAAAGGGAGTTTCTCCCGTGGCTGTTCTGACAGACGTTCTGTAGCCCCAGAGTGCCAGATGCAGCTTTTCAGGCCAATCACGACCACGGGTGGCCATTTTTCGGATAATCCGCTCGAGCGTCTTATTAGCAGCTTCTACTGCTCCATTGGTCTGAGGTCTGTACGGGAACGATTTGTGGCGAGTGATTCTGAATTCTGACAGCAATCTATAGCAGTCCCCTTCAAAGTGTGACCCATTATCCGAAATGACCTCATTGGGCACCCCATATCTGTACATAATGTTTTCTTTGACAAACTGGGCCACCTTCTTGGAGGTAAGGACCTTGTAGAACTTGGCTTCTACCTACTTTGTGAAGTAGTCGACTGCCACTAGCACAAATTCATGCCCATTGCTTCCTGCCGGGGCTATCTTCCCTATCACATCAATACCCCAAGTTGCAAACGGCCAAGGAGTCGTCATGCAGTACAGGTCATGAGGCGGCAGATGATTGAGGTTGGCGAACCGTTGGCATTTGTCACACGCTCAGACGTGCTGGACACAGTCTGTTTCCATGGAAATCCAGTAATAGCCCATTCTGAGGATCACTTGCATCAATGCTCTGGCATTCATATGAGGACCACATGGACCATTGTAGACTTCGGTCATTAATTCTCTGGCCCTTTCTTGGGTGACACATAGGAGGAGTGGTCCTTGGTACCATTTCTTGTACAGGTCGCCCCCTAGGATGACATAATGGGAGTCCAACCGTTTCAGGGCTTGCAAGCTCTTGGCTTTGATGCCTTCCCTTGGTCTACCTTCTTTGTCTCTAAAAGCTGACTCCCCATCTTTGAGGAACTGATAAATCTGACTGTACCAGGGTTCCTTGACAGGCTCAGGTCCCAAGTCTATTTCACAACAGAAAGCTGGGGCTTCTCTTTTACCCACTCTGAATGGTTTTATCGCCTTTCCTTCAGGGATCTCTACCAATGAGGCTAGGGTAGCTAAGGCATCTGCGACCGTTCTTGTCCTCAAGTGTAATGGAAGGTTACTTCTCTGAATTGTTCAGTCAACTCCTCCATGTAGGCATGATACCTTTGAAGGTTAGGATCCACAGTCTTCCACTTGTTGGAGACCTGGTTGATGATCAGGGCTGAGTCTCCATAGACCTCGAGCTCCTTTACATTCCTTTCTAAGGCAGCTTCTAAACCAGCAATGGAAGCTTCATACTCTGCGGCATTGTTCGCGGCAGGGAAGTTCAACTTGATGGCTATTAGCGTGTGCTCATCTTTCGGATCGACCAGTAGCATTCCTATGCCATTTTCTCTTTTGTTAGCAGCTCCGTCAAAGAAAAGCTGCCATCGGTTCTCAGGCTCAACTACAAAGATTCCTTCATCTGGGAATTGGGGTTCAGGCCCACGGTCCTCATTGCTAGGGAAGTTTGCCAGGTGGTCTGACAGCACTTGACCTTTGATTTCCTTTCTCATCACATAGTTGATGTCATACTCAGCCAAGAAGAACAACCACTTTGCTAGACACATCGAAAGGGAAGGCTTGTCAAAGATGTACTTGATAGGGTCCATTTTCGAGACCAAGTTCACACAGTGGGCTTGCATGTAATGCTTCAGCTTACCAACTACCTGCACTGGCCCCGCACAAGTCTTTTCGCACGCCGAGTAATTGAGCTCACATCCTTGCAGCTTCCGGCTGACAAAGTAAATGGCATTTTCTACCCAAGAGTCTTTCTTCTCCTGAGCAAGCATAGCCCCAACTGCCGTGTCAGTTACAGTGAGATAGAGCATAAGAGGTTTCTATCCATGTGGAGGGCATAACACCGGGGGATGTACTAGGTACGCCTTGATTTGGTTAAAGGCATCCTGGCATTCCTCAGTCCATTCTATGTCTGCATTCTTCTTCATGAGCTTAAAGATGGGCTCGCACATGGTAGTCAGCTGGTTGACAAAACGGATGATATACTATAATTTGCCCATAAAGCTTTTGACCTCTGTCTGGGTTCGAGGTGGCCTCATGTCCACAATGGCCTTGATCTTTCGGGGATCGACTTCGATACCTCGTTCCGTGACCATATACCCAAGGACTTTTCCCCTTGTCACTCCAAAGGTGCATTTGGCAGGGTTCAGTCTCATGGAATGATGTCTCAACCTCTCAAAGAACTTTCGTAGGTCGACAAAGTGCTGTCCATCCTCACCTTTGGAATGGATTATCATGTCATCGACATAGACCTCAATTTCTTTGTGGATCATGTCGTGAAAGAGCGGGCCGTCCGCCCTTTGATACGTAGCCCCAAAGATTCTTAAGCCCAAAAGGCATCACAAGATAGCAAGACGCTCCCACGGTGTGGTGAAGATCGTTTTCTTGGTCCTCCTCGGTCATCTTGATCCGGTTGTAGCGCCAAGCCATCAACGAAGGATTTGACTTCGTAGTTAGCAAAGGGCATCCACCGTAATGTCTATGTTCGGCAAGGGATAGTCATCCTTGGGACTGGCCTTGTTCAGATCCCGAAAATCTACACAACATCGCACCTTCCCATTGGCCTTAGTCACAGTCACGATGTTGGATAACCATGTCGGATATTCGATGACCCTGATGAATCCTACCCGCAGTAGCTTCTCAATCTCTTCTTTGACCTGTAGAGACCACTCTGGCTTGATCTTTCTCAGTTTCTGCTTTACTGGCTTGGCATCTGGTGCTAGAGGGATTCTGTGCTCCACAATCAAACTATCTAGCCCTGGCATATCCTTATATGACCATGCAAACACATCCATGTATTCTCTGAGCAGATTGACCACCTGTCCTGCTCAACCCCGGGAAGAAGTTCCCAATCTGTGTCTCTTTAGGTTTCTCGACAGTACCCAAGTTAACACTTGTCAAAACCTCCTCGGCAGCTTGGGCCCGGTTTTCCTCTTTGTCTGTAACCTGCTTAAAGATTTCTTTAATGTATTGTTCGTTTAGTGTGTTTGCATCTTGTTCAAATGATTCATTATTAACTATTGTTGGGTTATTAGTTAATTTATCATTTGTTAAGTTGGCAATAAGGGGATACTCAGAAAGATCTATCATTTCATTCAAAGCGAAAGGAAAGATGACATTAGCTACATGTTCATAATCTTTGGGCGTGAGGCCTTCAGATGACTCGGAGGACTGGAATTCATAGATTCCTGACTCACTTGACCCTTAACCCTAACGAATCTGGACCCTACACTACTTATTGACTCGAAGTGTTTGACACGGGTTGACCGGGTTTACTTCTTTACCGTTGCCCTGGGAGTAGCAAGCCTTGTCGGCCGTTCTTCATCCCCGCCGTGCATCCTGCGAACCTTCACTGCCTTTGCTGACATCATTCCCATGGGGGATGCTTGACTGATCTGGTGCAATCTCTTCTCCGAATCCGATCATATCCATTTGCACCCCTGGGGTAATGGGACCAGTTGCACTTTCGGCATTCGAGAGACAGCTTCCTCCATCATCAAAGTCTTCTGGCTCATTCACTCTTCTTTCCACATTCTTCCAAACAGGAGGTTGGGACTGATCTTCTTGAACAGTAAGAGCCATCACGAACACATTATGTTCACCGTGGGTGATGAAGGGTTCCGAAGAGACTTCCATCATCATAGCTTGGCTTACTTCTGCCTCACAATCTTCGTAAGTGAGTCTTCCTTCTGTAATCTTGACTATGGTCACTGGTTCAAAATCACAAAAGAGAGGTCTGGCCTTGACAACATTAACGAAGTCGGTTCCTATTATAGGTCCAAATTGTCCTTCCATGGCGGAGGCATCAATCAGATCTTTCCATTCTCCTTGTAATTCAGCATAAGGAACATTGAATTCCAGGATGTCTATGATCTTTGGATTCCCGAAACCAGTTGCATTTGTCTCTCCAAACTCAATCATATTGACTCGATTATTGGCAGGAAGAGGATTCTTGACTACATTGGGACCCCGAGGCAGTTCAAGCTTGCCTTCTTCAATCAGGCGAGAGATCAGGAATTTCAAGTAAGTACAATCATTGGTGTTATGCCCATGATATTTGTGAAAGCGGCAGTGCTTGGTTTCATCCATTCTAACACTAGGGTTCTTTGGTTTCCAGTTCTCCAAAGGTCCAATGAGTCCTTCGGCCACTAAACCATTGAATACTTTCTCTAGTGGCATTCCAAAATCTTCGGCAGTATAGTAACGAGGCCTTGGCTTCACAGCGACTTGACCTGAACCTTGTCCAACTTTCTCATTCTGGATATAATTGACCGAGCCAATCGTTTCTTTTCCCTTTACAGTGACGACTGTGGCATTTGAGACTGGTGCTTTGTACCGGTAAGAGTTGCCTGTCCCTGTGACCGGAGCCATGTTGAAGGCATTTTCAAACTTAGTGCCGACATTTACCATCGCCCGAAGATCAGGGTAATAATAATTGTCAATCTGAACCCTTAACTGAGGTTTCAAGCAGGACTGGAAGATCTCCATCTGTTCCTCTTCATTCAATGGGGTCATCATTTCACTAAGTTTCCAATTCCACCTCTTGTAGAATTCGCCTACTGGTTCATCTGGGCGCTGCAGAGTGCCTTGTAGGTCATTCCTACTGATTTCCCAATTCAAATTAGCCTTGTACTTTTCCATGAACATCTCCTTGATCTGGTCCCATGTGGCTCGGGCCTCTGGCTTCACATGCAGGAACCACCTAAGAGCTGAACCCTTTAATGATAGTTGAAAGTGATCGGCCATTTGCTGATACGTACAATCCTTGGCCCTCATGGCAAGAAGGTAGCTTTCAATGTGAGTCCGGGGACAATCTGTGCCGTTGAACTAGTTGATGTCGGCATTCTTCTTCATCAGTTTGAACATGGGCTCGCAGAGAGATGTCAACTGGTTGATGAAGCGACTGATGTACTGAAGTCTTCCCATAAAACTTTTCACTTCTGTCAGAGTTTGAGGCGGCTTCATGTCGATGATGGCCTTGATTTTCTTGGGATCGGCTTCGATACCTCTTTCTGTAACCATGTACCCCAGTACCTTGCCACGCTTGACGCCGAAGGTGCACTTCGCAGGGTTCAATCTCATGGAGTGTTTTCGAGTCTGTTGAAGAACTTTCTCGTATCTGTCATGTGATGCATGTCGATCCTCCGGAGTGGATGATCATGTCGTCGACATATACTTCGATTTCTTTGTGAATCATGTCATGGAAGAGGGTCGCTGCAGCTCGCTAGTAAGTAGCCTCCACGTTCTTCGGACCGAACGGCATGACCGTGTAGTAGTATGTCCCCATGGGGTGGTGAAGGCGCTCTTGGCTTGATCCTCTGAACATTTTGATCTGTCAGTATCAGCGAACCCGTCCACGAAGGACTTTACTTCAAAATTTGTCGTGGTGTCGACTCAAACATGTCGATGTTAGGCATGGGAAATCATCTTTAGGGCTAGCCTTGTTGAGATCCCGAAAATCCACACAAAGATCCGACCTTTCCATTGGCCTTGGTGACCGTCACGATGTTGGAGAGCCAAGTCGGGTACTCAATCACTCGATGAAACCAACTCTGAGCATTTTCTCAATCTCTTCCTTAACTTGCAAGGACCACTCGGCTTGATCTTGCCCAGCCTTTTGTTTGACAGCTTGGATTCCGATCCAGGGGAATTCCCGTGTTCCACGATCGAGGGATCGAGTCCGGCATGTCCCGGTATGACTGTGCGAACACGTCAACATACTCCCGAGAGGAGGTCTATCGTGGCTTCCTTTTCGCATCGGCGAAGAAACCGCCCACCCGTGTCTCTTTAGGCTCTTGCATCGACCCTGTGTTCACTTTGGTCATAACCTCTTCGGCAGCTGGGCCCGATTGTCCTCTTGGTCGACTACACGCCGAGAACTTCTCTAATGTATTGTTCGTTTAATGTGTCTCGCTTCTTTATCAATTGAGTTATTAACGTCTTTTAAGTTGTTTGTTAACTTATCGCTGTTAAAGTGGCAATGAGGGGATACTCCGAAAGGTCAGACTTTTTATTAAACAAGAACGGAAATACATGGTTGGCTACCTTATCATAGTCCTCCCAGAAGGCCACTGGATGACTCGCAAGGACCGGACTCGACAAGGACTCGACTTAGAGGGTTTCGAGACCGGGTTTAGGGAGATGTGGGTGCGGGCCCAGCCTTGTCTTCCAGCTTCGCTCGACTTGCCCTTTAGTCCGTGAAAGTTACCTGGGCTTCTTCAAAGGCATTGGCTGGATGCTTGATGAGGGTGCGGGGATCGAGAGGCTGCTTCGCCGTCCCAATCATGGCGATCATGCTATTTTCTGAGCCTGTGTCAATCAGGTTTGGCACCTCCACGACTTCTTCAAAAGACTTCGCAGAGCCGGTCCACCGAGAGCGTCTTCTATGAATTCGGTTCCTTCGCTTTGTAGTTACTGTCTCAAATGTGGCCTCGGCGGCTGATCCGAACAATCTGTTTCCCATGGAGAGTACCTTTAGTTGCTCCTCCAAGTCTGGGATTCCCTTGAATGTGTACTCGTGCTGGACTTTGGTGGTCGTTGGTCCAAGTAGAGCTGTGATGTCGAGGAACGCTCCCCTTATCGGATTAGCTTTGAGTCCTCTAAAGCGCTTGAGGTCCCGTGCTAGCTGTTCCATCCTTTCTGTAGTCTCGATGCTGACTATCCCTGCTTCTTTCTCATCTTCATCAGTTCCACTATCGGTCCCTCGCTTCGCTGCTTCTGGTTCGCCGTTTGGTCCCCTCGCTTCTGCTGTCGGTTCCCTGTCGCCCCCTCTGCTTCGCTGTTGGTTCCCTGTTGGTCCCCTCGCCCGCTGTTGATTCCCTTGGTGAAGTAATGAGCGAGGTTGAAACCGTAAGGTCGGAGGTTGGGTGTGCCGTCTGAGGTTCTCCTTTGCGGCCGTCCGCCTTGTCGCGGGCGAGCCTTTTGTTTTCCTTGATGTCGCCCGGTGTTGGCACATAGCCAAGCCCTCGGACCGTGGTGTGGTCCTTGACTTCGATGACTTGGTGTTAGCCCCGTAACCTTTTGCCGAGCCCATTCCCGGGATGAAGTTCATGAGTTTCATCATCTTCATGGCATGAGGGATCTTGTCGTGAGACAGTGGAAGGTCCACGTTGCATATTTGGATCTTGGAGGTCTCCAGAGTAAATCCAGTTAATGCCATGTCATCATTGTGCTTGATTTCTAACACCGGGATGTTGTTGGCCTGTCCCTTGGTGACGCCGTCACCGTAGATCGTGGTTAGCTCGTTGCCTTGCATGAACTTGAGGCACCGATGAAGGGTGGATGCCACGCCATTGATTTGATGCAGCCTGGGACGCCCCAGATGGCTATGAAAGTGATTGGAATGTCCAACACTTGGAATTTGGTGGAATCATCCGCTGCCGAACTGCATATTAAGAGTAGCAACCCCGAGAACCGTACGGGAAGTAGAGTCATATGCCTTGACGGTGTGGGATGAAGGCTTCAGATCCGCGGGCTTCGATGTCAAGTAGGTCCATCATCTTGGCGGGCAAGACATTCATTCCGGAACCTCCGTCTACCAACACGCGGAAGGCGACGCCGTCCACCGGACTGTGATATGTAGAGCGGCTCATTTGTGATCGCCCCCAAATTTTGGAAGGTCCAAATCTATGAAGGTGATAATGTTGTCGTAGTGGATGTTGCCGATCATCCGAATGACTTCATCCGGGGTTGCGTCCACGGGGACCATGGTACGGGCCAGGCTTTCCTCTAGCTTCGAGCTTGTGAGGATAAGAGGATGTGAGCAGGGACCAAAGGGAAATGTTCGCCAGGTTTGCTTGAGCCGAGCGAGGATCGGGTCCTCTTTCACGGAACTTGTGTCTTCGGGCAGACGGGTTGCGGCTCCGCTCCGCAGCTTTTTAGTGGCCTTAGGTGGTAATGCATGGATTTGACCCGATCGGGTTAGAACGCCGACATCAGTTTGGTTCCTTCGAACAGGCCGCCCGAGTTGAGCCATAGTTAGAGGAGGATTCCTCGTAGCATAGGGCCATATGTTTTCCTCAACTCATTGATCGTAGACGTATTCCTGGAGCTTCAGCAGCCTGACGGATTCTCGTCCCGTGATACCGGCTTGGGTGCCTTACGGGGAGGTAGTTTACGGATTACCGCAATGCTCGAACGTCGTGCACAATGCTGGTTGCTCGAATCGAACTGTGCGTTGCTGACCCTCCGGGGGAGTTTGGAGAGTTCCCGACTCAAGCGAACAGTCTCCTTGATCTCTTCACGGTATATCGCGTTCCTTTCTTTCTTCTTGAGCATACTCAGTGGCATTCTGAGTTGGGTCCGGCGATATTCATGGTTTGCTAGTTTTCCTCCGCTCGCCGAGATCAACTTTCTTGCAGCGGAGCTCGCATCGAGAGTTAGCGCCTGCGTTTCTTCCCATGTGAGAATAGCCGTGCGCGCGTGCGCTAGCCTAGGTAAACCTCCATCGGGAGAGTGTTTGGGTATGCATGTTTTAACCCTCCTATTTTGTATTAGATTTGATTGATACCATAACCTCCTGTCTATTTTAAGGACTTTAGGACTCTATGTAATGAAGCTTAGACTTCAATTTTTTAGCTAAGTCCATTTTATAGAATATTTTAAATATAGGCTTGGAGACTGGCTCAAGACTCATTGGAATTGAGAGTTGCACTGTAAGTTTCAAACCGCCCTTCCAACTGCATTAGCAAAACCGCTTTTAGCTCTTGCTTGGTGGAATTCTTTGTTTGAAACTACCCTTGAACTACTTCAATGGCAACCTCCCTATGATGAACCGCACCCTCAGCTCAACATCAACCGCACTCGCAACCTCACCGGAGTTATCAACCGCACATGTCAAACCGCTTATACTCCGTAACCGCCCAATGATTGAGACTTGAAGTGAACCTCTTTTGCCATTGTAATCCACATCGCCAATATCCAATGTCAACCACCTTATCTTGTCACGTGATTCAATGTCGAGAAGATCCGCAAGGATCTTGAAAAGTGACAGTGTCCAAACCTCATTGCTTGCAACTCAAGCCCGATCGCCTTTATCTCGCAGCACTGCTCCAAAGGACAAAAGTGGTTGATGTGGACCAATGAGAAAGCATCAAGTACCGTACCCGCAACACCGTGTCCAACGGCTATATTTGAGATGCTTGGATATAAATACCCCTAATCTTCACCAAATAAGATTGCTTGAAAATTGAGAAGTGTGTTCATAAGAAGTTGAAGCTCGCCCATAAATTCTTAGTCCTTGAATCTTCATCTTCTACCTTCAAGAAATATTCCCAAATTCATAAATCAAGCCTTAACACATTCAAGAATCATTGAGCTCTACATCTCACGCATTTAAAGAGCCTTGATCTTGTTCTCACACACACACCTCACTTGTTTAATCACATAGATTATACATTTGAGATATACCGGTTATAGTCTAGGAATTTGTTCTTCATAGAAAAGATTTTATCAGACTTTGTAATCTCTCAAATACTTAATATAAAATCTCTCTTATAAATCCAAGACTAACCATCTGCAATGGACGTAGATCGTTTATCGATTGAACCACTCCAAATAAATAGCGTGTTCTTACTTTCTGCATTTATATTTCTTGTGCTTACTAATTATTTATCTCTGTCTCTGTTTGATCTTTATTTAGTTATCCATTATTGTAAAATAGTGTTTGGAGTTAACATTGTCAAAATCACACGTGTTTATAAAACTGCTCTTACCAAAACCTCCTATCAAAACCGCACTTTACAAACCGCCCGCAAAACCGCTTTATACTCTAATATTCCGCCGTGCATTTTACATCATCACTTGCGCCTATTATCAACCGCAAGAGGATTTTGTAAGCAAGAGGTTTCGTTTTTAAAAGAGGGCGAAAAATTTGTAATGTGCCTATTCACCCCCTCTAGCCGTATTTTCACCCTCGTTGCCACCTGGGACCAACAAGTGGTATCGTAGCTTAACACATTTTTAAAAACCATCGTTTTTCAAGCTTAATGTACTTGTGTGACAATTCATTATGGCAACCTCAAAGACAATGACAACTGTTAACTATTCACACACTCCAATTTTGGACGAAGACCACTTTGACATCTGGAAGTGCCGAATGCTTATTCATTTGGAAACTATAGATGAGATGCTGGTGGAATGCGTAGTTAATGGGCCATTGATTCCAATGAAGGCTAATACTGATGCAGCCACCAATGCTGAAACTCTAGAGGTCAAAAAGCCAAAAGATGAGTGGTCGGATGAAGAGAAGAGATTGGTTGCCTTGGACAGCAAGGCTAGGCACATCATTTCTGGAACCCTCCCCATATCAACTCTACAGAAAGTGATGTACCTCAAAATCGCTAAGCAGATGTGGGATGCCATTGAGAGCTACCTCGAAGGTGACAAAGAGTTCAAGGAAAACAAATTATACACTGTTGAAAGATCCTACAACAACTTCAACAGAAAATCCAACGAAACCTTGCGTCAAACCTACGATCGCTATGTTGAGGTAGTTAATGCTTGTAGATCTCTTGGTAAAACTTTAACCGATAAGGAAATCAATATGACTTTCCTATCTGCTTTAGGTTCTAGATGGGTAAATAAGGCTACCTCTCTAGAAGACTCCAAAGTATTGGGTACTTGGTCGTTAAGTAACTTGTATGCCTATCTTAGAGTCTATGAACTTAAATTAAATCATATCAAGAGATCAAGGGAAAACCAAATCGCTTTCCATGTCCGTAGTGGAACATGAGGAGAAACCATCTACATCCAATCAAACCACAGATCCTTCCATATAAACCTCATCACTCATCGAGATGGATGATGATGATTTTGCCATGTTTGTAAAAAGATTTCAAAAATTTAGAAAATCCTCAAAACCTTTCACACAATCATTTTCAAAAGGCAAACCTCCTGCAACATTTTCTAGGGCTGCAGATACAAAGAAAAAGAGTGACCTAGTTTGCTACAACTGTAGGAAACCTGGCCACTTTGCATCTGAGTGTCCACAGCCTAAGTATGAATATATGAAAAAGAAAACCTCTCCTGTGAAATTTTCTGTCGCAAGGGAATGGTGGCGAGGAGGAAGAGAATTCCAAGGAATTAGCTACTTGGATTGAAACAAATTCGATGATGGAAGTGATGATGAAACCGAAGAGGTTAATCTCTCGCTAGTTGCGTACGCTTCGATGAGTCAGATTCTGAGTCAATCGAGTTGCAAGATATGGAAGAAGAGGTTTCAACAAAACTTCCAAATTATAAGTTGGATGATAATATCAAACTTACTCCTAGCATTAAAATAGGAAATTGTTCGTATTCACGTCCCATTTTTCCTCCTACAAATGCTCCACCTTCAAAAACAATTCCAAAGAAGAAAATTTTGAAAAAGGTGGTGGAAGAGGTTTCTCCCATGGAACATGAAAAGATGTTCAAGGAAGCTGAAATGGTGATCCATCAATTCTCTAATCTTAAGAAAGCCTTAAGCTTAGCTCTTGATGAACTTAATCTGTACAAGACGGAGAAAACTATGATGAGGTCTGAAATTTCAAATCTTAAGGACCAAATCAAGTATGACTCCTCTGCCGATCGTAACCGCATCCTTGAAACTAAGGTTCTTTGCACTTCAATCTCGGAATGATGACTTGGTAACCCAAATCAACGATCTCCAAAAGATTATTGATTCGTGGCTCAAGTCTCAATCCACCAAGGATCAAATCATAGACTCCCAAGTTCCTCCTGGAATTAAGGAAGGTCTAGGTTTTGGATCTGAGAAAGAGGAGAAGTGTGCATCCTCGAGTGAAAAGGATGAGGAAATTTTGGAACTAACTAAAGAAATTCCTAAGGGGAAGCATGCTAAAGGAAAGGGTAAAGGACGACAAATTAATTATATCTACCCAAAAGGGAAGCAATATGGTAAGAACTCTCAGATGAAGCCAAAGGATTCTGAGAGTGTAGCTTCAGAGGAAATGGCTTATGGAATTGGTCGAATCCCTGCTCCAACCGCTTCTGGTGGAAAAGGCGATTCTGGCAATTCCACGTCTGACCGCGCCTCTTCTTCGACCGCTCCTCCCGCCTTCAAAAGGTGAATAGCGTTCCTAGAAAATACGTGGTCAAACTAAAGCCAGTTCCTTTTGTCCCAGCTACAACCGCTCCTCCCAAACCGCATGCAACTCCTAAGAAGAGTAAGGAGTTAGTAAAACCTCATGAAGCTTGTAGCTTTTATAAGTGTTCTGTGTGTGATGGTTTAGGTCACAAGGCTGCAGAATGCCTTTTGCGGTTCACATCCAATGCCAGAAAGAGTAAACCTCCTTCTGTCAAACAGGTGTGGGTCGTAAAGGGTTGCTAACTTCAGGACCCAAGGAATAAAGGGGGACCTCGTTCTTAATGTTTACATTTCATGTCCTCTGCTTAATGGCTGGTCACTCCAAGGAAAATGAATGGTATCTTGACAGTGGCTGCTCAAGACATATGACTGGAGATAGATCATTACTAGAAGATGTCATTGAAGCAAGTAGTCCGTCTGTAACCTTTGGTGACAACAACAAAGGCAAGACCATTGGATATGGTATCACAAGGAGAGGAAACCTAACCATTGAGAAGGTTTCTCTTGTTGAAGGACTCAAGCACAACCTCCTTTCAATTTCTCAATTTTGCGACAAAGGAATGCTTTGCAACTTCACGTCATCAAATTGCTTTATCAAAGATAGCATTTTCGGCGTCACCCTACTCACAGGGATTTGTAAGAGTAATATTTACATTATTGATCTAAATTCTGCATGTAGTATTACTAATCTCTGTTTTGTAGCTAAGAATGTGAGCGAAAATAGTTGGCTATGGCACAAGAGGTTGAGCCACTTGAACTTCAAGTATCTTGCAAAGATTGGTAGGGAAAACCTCATTCATGGTTTACCTAAAGTGGCTGACCATCATCCTGAGAAATGCAGTGCATGCCAGCTTGGTAAGCAGTCCGCGTCGTCTTTCACCAGCAAGACCGCTCCATCAACTTCAAGATGCTTACAACTGCTTCACATTGATTTGTTTGGACCCGTAACCACTGCCAGCATTGGAGGAAATAGATATACCTTAGTGGTGGTGGATGATTACTCAAGATATACGTGGGTTGAGATGATGATTTCCAAAGATGATTGTTATGAGATTCTCACCGCACTCTTTAGACGGCTCCAAACTCAAAAAGAAGACGACATCGTTAGTGTTCGATCAGATAATGGAACAGAATTCAAGAACAACGGTGTTGCTCGCATTGTGATGACCATAGGATTGATCACAATTTTTCAATCACGGTGTTCCACAACAAAATGGGGTTGTGGAAAGGAAGAACAGGACGTTGATTGAGGCCGGAAAGACAATGATATACGGCGAAGCCGCCTCGCATTTCG
Organism: Adenophora triphylla var. japonica; assembly: GCA_022495995.1. Lineage (NCBI taxonomy): Eukaryota > Viridiplantae > Streptophyta > Magnoliopsida > Asterales > Campanulaceae > Adenophora > Adenophora triphylla. The sequence continues at coordinate 291,133 of JAFEMH010001198.1, read as the reverse complement.
GGTGAAACAATCAATACCGCATGCTTCACTCAGAACCGCTTCCTCATCAACAAAACCTATAATAAGACTCCCTATGAGCTTTGGCGAGGAAGAACCCCCAACATTGCATTCTTCAAGATCTTTGGCTGCAAATGTTTTGTCCTCTACAACGGAAGAGAAAATAGAGGTAAATTCGGAGCCAAGGCCGACGAAGGTATTTTTGTTGGGTATGCAAAACATTCAAAAGCTTTTTGTGTTTTCAATAAAACTAGTTTAAAAATAGTTGAGTCTGTCCATGTTACGTTCGATGAGCATTCTCTCCTTGAGCCACATTTGGCTCCAAATGTTGCTGATGATTTTGTTGAGCATAATGAAACAGGTGAACCATCTCAAACCGCACTTGAACCTCAACCGAAAAATCCAGCACCCTCAACTGAAATTCCCTCAAACCGCACCTTTGAAACCGCACCTGAAGTTCCTACTCCAGATGCAACTCCAAGGGAAGAAGAAGTTGAGAATTCCCCTATCCAGCTTATAGAACTTCTTCGTCAACTTACCTTCCATGACTTCGCTGAAGGATCTAACGATGTTCCAATTGAAGATCTTCAGCAAACCTCAGTCCAACCAGACTTACCCCCAGAGGTTCGTGAAGTCAGCAGTCACCCCCTCACAAATGTGATTGGTGATCTGTTTTTCGGTGTTCAAACAAGGAGATCGAACTATGATGAGCATACTTCTCTTTTATCTCAAGTTGAACCCAAGAAGATTGATGAAGCACTCCAAGATTTCAGTTGGGTCGTTGCTATGCAAGAGGAACTCAACCAGTTTGAAAGATGCAAGGTCTGGACTTTGGTGCCTAGACCTCAGGATCAAGGAGTGATAGGAACTAAGTGGGTATTTAGGAATAAGATGGACGAGAATGGAAGCATCACTAGGAATAAAGCAAGGTTGGTTGCACAAGGATATAGGCAAGAAGAAGGAATCGATTATGATGAAACCTTTGCTCCAGTTGCAAGATTGGAAGCTATCAGAATCTTCTTAGCCTACTGTAAGTACTCCAATTTGAGTTGGTAGCTTTTTCGTTAGAAAATTAACGGAAGTTTTAACATTCCTAACATTTCTAGCATTTCTAACATTTCTAACCAACCAAGGGTAGATTAGGGTTTGCCATTTAAAGATAAACCAAGGAAAGAATCTCAAAAAGCAAAAGAAATTGGAAAAATCCGAATTGGGCAAGTTGAAAAATATAAACTGCTGGATTTTTGAATTTTATTCTCCCTGTTCAAAGCCTGGAGCAGCATTTAATGCACCAGGCACGTTTACAATACCCTCCACGCGGATTCTATTGACATTTCCAGAGGCCTATAAATTGAACCCTCCTCTCTCAGTTTACACAACACATTTGGCTCATAGAAGCTGTATTCTGGCGAAAAATAGGGAGAAAACAGTGGGAATTCACTAGAATTGCCACCATTTTCTCTTCAATCTTTCCCAAACCCCACTCACTCAAAATACTTTCAAAACACTCTCATACATACTCTCATACATACACCAATCCAAGCTCAAATCACCCCTTAGGAGGAGGATTAGAGAGAAAATATTGAGGACTTAAGTGTTATCTACTTGTTTTCTCTTTGACCAACTCTACCATCAAACCCTAAACACATTCAAGCCTTGAATCCACCCAAACACAAATCCAAACACCAAATCTTGATACTCCTCAAGTCAAACACCAAATCTTGATACTCCTCAAGTCAAATTCCAAGCCTAGGAAGATAGGGTGTCACCATTGGTAAAGCCCTCCTTCTTTAAACCCTAAAATTCCCTTTTAACTTCTTGTTCATCTTGTTCTTCTTATTTTGATTTACTTTATGTCTAGTTTAACTTGAAGTCTTGACCTAAGATGGTCATCTTGAAGTTCATCTTCATGAATGACCATCTCAAATGGTCCACATTCTAAATCTCTAGTTGATTTTTCTCTTTAATTTCATCTCTACAAAATTCCCCTTCCCAAGCAAATGAAATGCTTAAGTCCTAATGTACCCCAAGGATGGTTTGATATAGTAGATCACCACTAAAATGTCTAGTGACTACTAATCAAAACCTAGGGAAATGGGGACAAGCATGGATGCAAAACCCCCTTTAAAAATCATGTTTTCTTTCTTGAGAAGTTGCTGTCCAGTAGCAATTTTCTAAGACCCCAGTCCATGGTCTAATTTTTTGGACACAGATAAACTTGGAATTTGGTGTTGACTACAAAACACTTTTTTTATCCAACATCCATATCTTTCCAGAAATATTTTTACTTTATTTTTTGCGCGAGTAAAACTCCCTTTTTCAAATTTTCCTTTAAAGGTCAGATCACCAGTCTCTGGAAGTCCAGATCTCATATCTGAGATTTCCAGAAGGTTTTGGGTCCTCAAATCTTCTTCAAAATGGAAAATTCTTTCACATAAATTTTAGTTGAGGTGTCTGGAACAACTTTCATTCTCTGAGTTTTCTCATATTATGAAGTTTTAAAGCCCTTAAATCCATTTCAAAATCAAGTGTCCACTGCCTTTTTCATTCTGGCAGAAGTGGTTTTCAACTTCCAAAAATCTTTTGAGTACCAAAACTCAACCCAAAAATCACACCAAAAATCATGGGATCTGTCCTAAGTCTAATAAAGAATTCCCAATTTTTACTTTCCTCATTTTCAACTTATTTTGGCCAAAGTAATACACACACACACACACACACAAACAAACAAATGGTTTTTAGCTTGGAAGACTCGTTTTACGAGGCATTCCGGGTGCATACTAACGTCCTTCCCGGCATGTAACGTGACCTCCGAACCCAAATCTCTAATCCCGGGCATTTTTCAAATTTTTGGCCCTTAAAACAAAAATGGCGTGGCGACTCCGGTTTTTTCGATTGGTTTTCAAAGAAACGAAAAATTTCAAAGTAACCTTTCGGAAAAATTTTGGCGGCACATCATCACACCTACGCCTCTTTCAAGCATTTCAAGTTATATCAAATGGGCGTGAAGAGTGCATTCCTCAACGGCAAACTGCAAGAGACCGTGTATGTTGCCCAACCACCTGGTTTTGAAGACTCCAAATTTCCCAATCATGTCTACAAACTCCAGAAAGCTTTATATGGACTGAAGCAAGCTCCAAGGGCATGGTATGAGACTCTTTCTAAATTTTTACTAGAAAAAGGATTTAAACGCGGTAAAATCGATACAACTCTTTTTATTGCCAAATATAATGAGCATACTTTACTTGTTCAAATATATGTCGATGATATTATTTTTGATTCTACTAATGAGTTACTTTGTAAGCGTTTCGAAAAGCTAATGAAAAGCAAGTTTGAGATGAGCATGATGGGAGAATTAATATTCTTCCTCGGGCTTCAAATCAAGCAATGCGAAGAAGGTATTTTCCTCAGCCAAGCCAAATATACCAAGGAGTTGATAAAGAAGTTTGGATTAGAAAATGCTAAAGCATATGATACTCCTATGGCCACCGGCAATAAGCTAGATAAAGATCTCAAAGGTAATAAAGTTGATCATACTTTATATCGAGGTATGATCGGCTCATTACTTTACTTAACTACTAGTAGGCCCGATATTATGTTTAGTGCCTGTGTATGTGCACGCTATCAAGCAGATCCTATAGAAGCACATCTTATTGCAGTCAAGCGTATAATCCGCTATTTATCTGGAACCACTAACCTTGGACTTTGGTATTCCAAAGATTCGAACTTTGATCTTGTAGGTTATTCAGATGCAGATTATGCAGCTTGTACTATTGACAGGAAAATCACTAGTGGTACTTGTCATTTACTTGGGAATAGACTAGTCGCTTGGGCCAGCAAGAAGCAAGCTTCAGTTTCAGTGTCAACCACAGAGGCTGAGTACATTGCTGCTGGTAGTTGTTGCTGTCAAATCCTTTGGATGAAGCAGCAGTTGGTGGACTATGGAATTAAAGAAGGAAATTGCCCAATCATGTGCGACAACACTTCAACAATTTCAGTCTCCAACAACCCTGTCATGCATTCCAAGACCAAGCATATAGATATCAAGTATCATTTCCTCAAAGACCATGTGGAGAAGAGGAATATCCATTTAGAGTACGTGGGGACAGACAACCAGATTGCTGATATCCTCACCAAGGCTCTTGACTCCAAGAGGTTTTCATTCCTTAGAGGAGAAATGGGTATGCTTGAACTTAAATGAATTCATTTTTTTTCTAACTAACTTGTGTGTTGAGTTTAGGTTGTAGTCCTTATTGAGAATTTCAACTTCACCAATGTTGAACCGCGTATATTCAAACCGCATGAGTGGTCAACCGCCTCTGCAGCCAACCGCATTCTTCCAACCACATACTGCTTTCTGACCGCTCCATCTTCGACCGCATTCAATAATTGGTATTTTCAAAATCTGTTTTAATTTTTTTAAAGAAGCTATGCGGTTCAAAACTTCTTTCAACCGCACTGCCACGTGGACCTAAGGTAAGTTCCTTTATTTTCATTTTAGTCCACATTTTGACATAAGGGCATTTTTGCAAATGTTTTCCCACATTATTTCAAAATTTAAATGCATTTAATGCAAAGGGAACATTAGCATTTAAAGCTCTCTTGTCAGCCGTCATTGGCAAAAGGGAAGAAGATGAAAGGGTGCAACAGAGAAATGATTTCTTTTATGGGAAAATCAAAATGTCTTTTCAACTGTCCTTTGTTTGAGAGTGTTCCTATAAATAACCACCAACCCTTACAATTTCAACTTTCCAAACACTGTCTTCTCTGAGCACCGTACCTTTTCTACCTACTCATCTTCTCTCTCCCTAAAATCTTCAAACTTCATCTTTAAAAACTTTGAATCTTCAATGGCTCCCAAGGCTCCCTTTACAGATATGGTATGATCCTCTTATTTACATCTTTCTCCATTTCTGCAAAATAACTTAAGAATCAGCCATTGTTAGACCTTGAAGCTTCGAAAACCCTTAAATGCATTTTTGTTCATAAATGTCTTGTGTGTTGATCATTTTGCATGATTGTTGTTGGGTTTTGCTCAGTTTCACTTATAGATTCTTTATATGTAAACTATTTCATGATCCATTAATGTTTTGAACACTGATTTTAAATTTTTTAGTATATGTCATTCGAAAAACCCATTTAAGTGTTCTTGCTTTTTCGTGTTGATTCTGAGCAAAGTATGAACTTTTAATGTTATATTATTAATCTACTACTCAATGTGATCATTTTGACATATTATTTGTTGAATTTGGTGAACTTTTGTTGAATCTCTGTTCTTAGTGTTCTAAGATGTTCTTCGTGTTCTTCATGCCTTCAAGATGACTGTTCATATGACCTTGAAAATAATCACATGTTTTGGTTCATTTGATTTTCAAACATGTTTTTGTACTTAGAAAATTTTAATAATTTTTTTTAACATCAACCGCATGTTATTGCTGTTTGGAACCGCTGTCATGAAGATCTTAATTCAAACCGCATGCTCTTTATAAACCACATGCCTGCTATCTACTATCATAAATTTCCTTAGTAACCGCATGCTTAATATGTTTAAGATATTACTTAGTATATAGGCTGGACACCATAACCTTCCCCTCATAACAACTGCTTGCAGTGTGGGATAACCTTGGATTACAATGCCACGTACTAGTATAATCTCCTACATATTTTCTAAGTCTGTTTGTTATACTCACAATAAACTTGAGGTTTGGAATTTCAAACCGCATCATTACCAACCGCATAGATGCCCAAACCGCCTGTGCATTGTGAATTCTTGTATGAATCTAAACTCCTCATTTCATTTCGTAGGATCCTAAGTTTTTCATACCAGGGTATGAAATTAATGAGCCTGAGCTCCAAGGTGATGCTCTTGGTAGAGAAATGATAAGAAGACTCGCATCCGGAATTCTACCTCTCTTCAACAAAAAGCAGTCATATATTATTCCATCATTCGTGGATCAGTTTTATGCCACAGCTGTATCTGGAGATAGAGAATTGTCTGATGGAACCAAGATCAAATGCCTGGTTGCTGATGTTGAAGGTTTCAAGATATCTATTGATCATTTGGATATTCGAAGCACGTTTGGATTTCATGTTTCTGGATGCCCCATGGAGGTTGACCAGGAAGTCTTAGATGCAACTGCTCTTTCCACTGTCAAGTTAATCTCTCTATCTGGTTACTATAAGAAGAGGGCATGGAGAGAGTTTGGTGAATTAATGAGCCACTTGGGCTATATGGTAGGGTTGTCTGTGTGTGGTAAAACTGGTAACCACAACAACTTCACTTCTCAGCAATGGATTTACTGCTGTGCCATATACAATGGGATAAAGCTGAATTGGCCCAAAATCCTGATGAAAGAACTGGCTAGCTCTATTGATGCTTATCAATCCAAAATCAAGAATAAGCATATGAGATGGAGACCCTTCTTCAAGCTCCTAACCGCCTTGTTTACAAGCTACCAACATTTGGAGGACCTAAGACTCTCAACTCCTGAACTATCTGTGCCCATGGGTGATGGAGACTCCCTTGGAACTAGGGTATGTCACAACTTCGGTACTCCTTTGGAGATCTTTGAATACAAGTTTCTTTATGATGCTGATACCCATCATCCAAAAGAATTCTATGTTGAGATGTCTCCTGCAACCGCGGTTACTGCTCTGGGAAAGGCAATTAAGAAGGTTTCAAGAAGGAAGAATATTGTTCTTGAACCGCAGCCTAAGAAGCCTCAGACCGCACCATCTCAACCGCGTTCTCAAACCGTGTGTGCCGGGTCCAAGTGCTAAGGCTAAGGAGAAGATGGTTTTGAGAGATGAACCCGATGAAGATGAGGAAGAAGAAGAGGTTGCCGAAATAGCTCCTCTTATCAAGAAGGCAAAGAAGGTTAAGTCTGCATCGCCAACTTAACTGAAGAAGATAAAGCTGCTTTTTACAAAGCAAAACTTGACAAATTGGAGAGAAAGGCAGCATTGAGAAAAGTTGCTAAAGGAAAGAAATCTTCTTCTGAACCGCTTGCTAAATCCCAACCGCAAGTTCAACCACCAGATCAACCGCAACCCCAACCGCATCCTCCTCCTCAAACCCAACCGCATCCTCCTCCTCAACCCCAACCGCATCCTCCTCCTCAAACCCAACCGCATCCTCCAGTTCAACCGCAACCCCAACCGCATCCTCCTCCTCAAACCCAACCGCCTCCTTCTCCAACAAAATCTCCAGCTCAAACTCCTCCTACCTCACCTATTCAACCTCAAACCACTTCACCAATTCAAGACCAACAGCTTTCTCCTTCCAAATCTCAATCTCCCAAACCGCTCTCTCCCTCTCCTCCTCCTAGAGTTGAAACCACTCAGGGGGAGAATCCCAAGAAGAGGAGGTTTAAGCAAATGGCCAAGAAAGCAACTCCTACAAATAAACAAACCCATTACCTTCACAATGTTGCCAAATCCAATATCAAAATTCCTGGTGAAACCTCCTCCTACTTTGATAAATCCTCCTCCTCTCAATCCAATTCCCATTCATCTTCCCATTGTGAATTTCAAACCCCTCTAAATCCAGCCACCTCTAATCCTTAAGCCTTTACTGAATGGACATCCAAGCCATCAGCAGGCCCAGCTCATTCCACCTCTAGACTTAGAGATCCAACCCCTTCACCACCAAATTCACCCATACACCAATCATCCCCTCATGATTCAAACCGCAACCAAAAATCCTCTTCTAAATCCCCTATATCTTCACCACAAAAATCCCATTCAACTCATATCAACCCAATCACTACAACTCCTCCAACTTCTTCTATTCCTATCCAAATTACCCCTATCTCAACCGCCCCTACATCAACCGCTCCAACTCAAACTACACCATTATCAACTGCCTCAATTCCAACTTCCCCAATCTCAACTACTCCAACATCAATCGCGCCCATCCCAACCGCCCCCTTCCCAACCACCCCTATATCAACCGCCCCATCTACCTTACCTCCAACTCTACCCATTTCAACTCAAACCTCCTCACCTTATAAATTTCCTGCCTCTCGTATCTTCCAAACCCTATTTTCCCAAATTCCTCAAACCGCTCCTCCTACCTTTTCTGAACCGCCTCCTGCATTCACCTATATTCCCTCATCTTCAATCGCTCCTCCACCCTCTGACTACTCCCAAATTCTTTCCACCCTTAACCTTATTCAAACCCAAATTCTCATTAACCAAGGCCACATTATCAAATTAACCGCTTCAAATGCCTCCCTTGAATCTTCCAACCGCTCCCTTCAGAAGTTAGCTGAATCTCAATCTCATTTGATTGCCTCTCAAACCCTTCAAATGGCTGATCATAAGAACTCCTTAAAGAGTTTTGCTCAGAGACTTGATGCCATTAAGAGGGAGAAGGACTTAGCAAACATTGTCAAATCCTCAACTGATTCCTGCTTTGAAGGATTCAAGAAGGATTTAGTTGAAGGTGTCGTTCAAATACAATCATTTGGAGATTCTGATCTTAAGGAAATGATTTCTCAGCTTTCAACCTCCTCCAAGACCGCCCTTGATTCTCTTCAGTCTGAAATTCTTAAAGCTGTCAACTCCCAACCGCCTCCTTCTCAAGACATTCAAACCTCCTTGAATGCGGTTGAAGCCAACATTCTTTGTGGAGTTGATAGTGTTAAATCCTTGATGGAGGTCAACACAAATTCCTTGAATGATGAGCTGAAGGCCAAGTTGAATACAATCAAGGATGAGTTTAATGACCGCCTTGAAAACATCAAGATAGGATTCACCTCTAAACTGGAAGCAACAGTTAATGATCTGAAATCCTCCATTCAAGTGACTGTCAATCTTGATCCTATGTCTGAAGCAATTTCAACTCAGACCGCAGCAGTTCAGGGGGAGATTCACACTATGTTCAATTCCTTGAACTCCTCCTTTCATACCTTGATAGAAGATCTAACTGCTCAAGTATCAGAAACCTCCAAAGCAGTCTCTAATGCCAATCTCAAAATTGACTCTCAAGCAAATATCTTAGAGAGATTGGTGACCGCCCAAGGAAGGACCGCTGATGAAGTAAGGAAGATTAGGAGAGCTCTGAAGACTGAAACCTCTGCATCAAATCTTGCCAGGAATCCACGAAATCAACCGGCAGCAGCGGCCAGAAGGTCAAGAACCGCATCAACCTTAAACCGCTATTGCTCTGTAATTTTTTTGGTAAACTCTTTTGTTTGTTGGACCGCACTCTTTGTATTTTTTGTCCAACCTCCTTTTGTTTTTGTAACCTTTGCATTTTGCTTCTCTACCCTTGTAATTTGTAACCGCAGTGGTAGTAATGAAAAATGCATCATTGGTTCCAAAACCTTATTCATATCAAACTACTTGTTTGTAGAACAATGAAACCCTATAGTCTTAAACTTCATTCAAATATTTTCTAACTTAAAATCATATTTTTGAATTGAAGTTTAAACATTCAGTTTAAACCGCACTTTGAACTTAAACTCATATTTTTAAGTGCACTAAATGCATTTCTATACTTTCCATATTGTAAGTATTTATCTTTCAGATAGTATAGAAATCTATAGCTTAAGCTAAGTGTGTGCATTGACTTGGGACATGAATTACCATGTTAATTCTTATGGACATGTTCTTACCAAGTACAATGTTTGCTTTAGTTATAGTAGGTAATGGCATCAATCAAATAGGGGGAGATTGTTGGGTATGCATGTTTTAACCCTCCTATTTTGTATTAGATTTGATTGATACCATAACCTCCTGTCTATTTTAAGGACTTTAGGACTCTATGTAATGAAGCTTAGACTTCAATTTTTTAGCTAAGTCCATTTTATAGAATAGGTTAAATATAGGCTTGAAGACTGGCTCAAGACTCATTGGAATTGAGAGTTGCAGTTCAGAAGTTTCAAACCGCCCTTCCAACCGCCTTAGCAAAACCGCTTTTAGCACTTGCTTGGTGGAATTCTTTGTTTGAAACTACCCTTGAACTACTTCAGTGCAACCTCCCTATGATGAACCGCACCCTTGCAGTTCAACATCAACCGCACTCTGCCACTTCACTGGAGTTATCAACCGCACATGTCAAACCGCTTATACTCCAGAACCGCCCCAATGATTGAGACTTGAAGTGAACCTCTTTTGCCATTGTAATCCACATCAGCAATATCCAATGTCAACCACCTTATCTTGTCACGTGATTCAATGTCAGAGAAGATGCACGAGGATCTTGAAAAAGTGACAGTGTCCAAACCTCATTGCTTGTTTGAACCCCGATCGCCTTTATCTCAGCTACTGCTCCAAAGGACAAAAGTGGTTGCGTGGACCAATGAGAAAGCATCAAGTACTCGTACTTTCAACATTTGTGTCCAACGGCTATATTTGAGATGCTTGGATATAAATACCCCTAATCTTCACCAGTTGAAGATTGCTTGAAAAATTGAGAAGTGCTGTGTTCATAAGAAGTTGAAGCTCTGCCCAGAAATTCTTAGTCCTTTGAATCTTCATCTTCTACCTTCAAGAAATATTTCCTCACTTTAAATCAAGCCTTAACACATTCAAGAATCATTGAGCTCTACATCTCACAGATTTAAAGAGCCTTGATCTTGTTCTCACACACACACCTCACTTGTTTAATCACATAGATTATACATTTGAGATACACTGGTTATAGTCTAGGATTTGTTCTTCATAGAAAAGATTTTATTGTACTTTGTAATCTCTCAAATACTTAATATAAAATCTCTCTTAGAAATCCAAGACTAACCATCTTGGTAGTGGACGTAGATCGTTTATCGATTGAACCACTCCAAATAGCGTGTTCTTACTTTCTGCATTTATATTTCTTGTGCTTACTAATTATTTATCTATGTCTCTGTTTGATCTTTATTTAGTTATCCATTATTGTGAAATAGTGTTTGGAGTTAACATTGTCAAAATCACACGTGTTTGTAAAACTGCTCTTACCAAAACCTCCTATCAAAACCGCACTTTACAAACCGCCTTTGCAAACCGCTTTATACTCTAATATTCCGCTGTGCATTTTACATCATCACTTGCAGTCTATTATCAACTGCAAGAGGATTTTGTAAGCAAGAGGTTTCGTTTTTAAAAGAGGGCAAAAAATTTGTAACAGCTATTCACCCCCCTCTAGCTGTATTTTCACCCTTGTTGCCACCTTTGGGACCAACAGAGAGTTTTCCTTTCGCTTTATTCGAGTGGCGGGTATGTCGGAAGGTGAGTACACGGCTTCCCGAACATCTCGCCCATGTGACCGGTTCTTTGTCCCAGCTTGATCGCTTCGTAAATGAATACCGCTTTCATGGAATTTCCCTGAGTAGTTGCTCGAGACGAATTTCCATCTTCCTCTTGTTTTTAAATAGACCTTCCTCTCTCAGTTGGCCTTTAAGTTTGAGTGCGGAAATGATCCGTTTCCATCCTCTCAGGACCCTTGGGAGTCCGGTTTTGTTGACCTCATGCCCCGCTTGGAAGAGAATGGTTTCATCGTCTTCGTCGTCGCTTTCATGGAGAACCTCACAAGCCCGGATGGCTTCTTCCAAAGTCATATCTGTTACCGGTGGCGGGGGTCATTCCCCGTCACAATTTCTCGGTGAGCTAGACATGTCGGAAATTCTAGCTGAGGGAACTGAGGGAACCGAAGAATCTCGACGCCGCCGTAACGGTGATTCTGGCAAGGCGCTGACCCGGAAATCTGAACCACATTCTGCTCGCTGCATGGAACGAAAGGCAGGGTTTAGGCTTCGGAAAAGGGGAATTTGGATCAAGGTTTCGGGCTTGTGCAATGTGCAGTTACCGATTAATGTTTACTTAAAGCGCGTTTTCTTAGAGTCCTAATTGGTTGGAAAAGAGCAAGTCTTCTTTTTCGCAACTAATCCTAGAGCTCTAATCAGTGGATCTCGTCACTACGCTTATAAGCCCCTCGTTTCCATTTGTAGATCATCTTTCTCGGGATGGACTATCCCGAGCGAGGTCCTATAAGGCAAGCGAGTTCCACCAACAACAGAAAAAGTGAACTTAAGGCTAGCTGATCACGCAAACTTCCAATGTATGTGACGCACGGGCCACAGTCGAAGTCAACGTCCTTAAGTTAAGGCGGGGATCGTGCCAAAATTTCGGCATGACCTCTCCTGACTCGCTTGCGCGAGGGACCTTAGCTTTTGGCGTTGGCCAAGTTATGGCTGGCACGGTATATACGATGAGGTTTGGTGACACGGCGTCACATTGAACCTTCGGGTATATTTTTCGGCAGAGCTCCGAGTCAAAGTCAAGGCTGAAAAGCTCAAGACTTCGGGTCGGGAACGACCTTCGGTCTCAACCTCTCGAGCTTGACTCGGGGCGGAACCCGGCGTAAAAAACATACACTTAGGCTTTATGACACGAACTAAGCCAAAAATCAACCGGGGTCTTGGACAAAGTGTGACACAAAGAGTGCATGGCTTACACGGGCTAGGATGGGCTGTTTGGGACGGCCCCGTGCGCCCTCGAAAGGTGTCTGGCAGACCAACCGAGGTGCAACTGATAAGGCCATCCCGGGTTACGGGTCGTAGTGTGCAGTGTACGTGAAGTGCAGTGTACCGAGGCAACAAGTGCGAGTAGTGTGCGGTTGTTGGTCCCAAAGGTGGCAACAAGGGTGAAAATACAGCTAGAAGGGGGGTGAATATCTGTTACAAATTTTTCGCCCTCTTTAAAAACTAAACCTCTAAGCTTACAAAACCTCTTGCAGTGTGTAAGAAACTGCAAGTAGAGTTGTAAAATGCACAGCGGAATATATAAGTTATAAAGCGGTTTTGGGAGAGGCGGTTTTGCAAAGCGGTTTGATAGTGCGGTTGTCAGAAGGTGCAGTTTGCAAAAAGTGAGGTTTTGACAATGTTAACTCCAAACACAATTTCACAATAAGGATAACTATATAAAGATCAAACAGAGACAGAGATAAATAATTAGCAATCATAGAAAATATAAAAAAGTAAAGTATATGAACAAGCTATTTGGAGTGGTTCAATCGATAAACGATCTACGTCCACTACCAAGATGGTTAGTCTTGGATTTCTAAGAGAGATTTTATATCGAGTATTTGAGAGATTACAAAGTACAATAAAATCTTTTCTATGAAGAAAAAATCCTAGACTATAACCAGTGTATCTCAAATGAATAAACTATGTGTTTAAACAAGTGAGGTGTGTGTGTGTTCAAGATCAAGGCTCTTTAAATCTGAGAGATGTAGAGCTCAATGATTCTTGAATGTGTTAAGGCTTGATTTCTGGGCTGGGGAATATTTCTTGAAGTATGAAGATGAAGATTCAAAGGACTAAGAATTTCTGGGCAGAGCTTCAACTTCTGTGAACACAGCACTTCTCAATTTTTCAAGCAATCTTCAAATGGTGAAGATTAGGGGTATTTATACCCAAGCATCAAAAAACTAGCCGTTGGATACAGCTGTGTAAGGACAGTACTTGATGCAATCCTATTGGTCCACAATATCCACTTTTGTCCTTTGGTACAGCTGCTGCAGATAAAGCTGATCAGGCTCCAGCTGCAAGCAATGAGGTTAGGACACCTGTCACCTTTTCAAGATCCTTGCAGATCTTCTCTGACATTGAATTACGTGACAAGATTTGGTGATTGACATTTGATATTGCTGACGTGGATTCCAACGGATAAAAAGTGGTTCACTTCAAGTAGCCAATCATTGGATGCGGTTGGTGAGGAGCGGTTAGGAACATGTGGTTTACTTCACCAGGAGGTTGCACAGATGCGGTTGCTCATGAATTGCACAGGTGCGGTTCAGGAGCGGTTACACTGCAGTTGGTTCAAGAGGCAGATTCAAAGGAGAAATACACATGCGGTTACATGTGCGGTTCATAGGGGCGGTTTTGAATACTGCTGGAACTGCAACCTCATATTCAATGAGTCTTGTGCCAGTCTTCAAGCCTAAATTTAACCTATTTTATAAGATGGACTTAGCTAAAAAAATTGAAGTCTAAGCTTCATTACATAGGGTACTAAAGTCCTTAAAATAGACAGGAGGTTATGGTATCAATCAAATCTAATACAAAATAGGAGGGTTAAAACATGCATACCCAACAATCTCCCCCTATTTGATTGATGCCATTACCTACTATAACTAAAGCAAACATTGTACTTGGTAAAAACATGTCCATAAGAATTAACATGGTAATTCATGTCCCAAGTCAATGCACACACTTAGCTTAAGCTATAGATTTCTATACTTTCTAAAAGATAAAAACTTACAATATGGAAAGTTATAGAAATGCATTCAGTGCACTTAAAAATTGTGAGTTTAAGTTCAAAGTGCGGTTTAAACTGAATGTTTAAACATCAATTCAAAATAGTGATTTTAAGTTAGAAAATATTTGAATGAGGTTATAAACCATAAGAGATTTCATTGTTCTACAAACAAGCAGTTTGATATGAACAAGGTTTTGGAACCAATGATGCATTTTCCATTACTACCAATGCGGTTACACTTACAATGGTAGAGAAGCAAAATACAAAGGTTACAAAAAAAAACAAAAGGAAGTTGGACAAAAATACATGGAGTGTGGTCCAACAAAACAAAAAGGAGTTCAGCAAAAAGGATAAAAGGAATTACAAAAGAGAAGTCTTATTGCTGACGCGGTCAATGATGAGGCGGTTGATGATGATGACGCGATTGCTCTCTTGGTTGATTCACTTCCTGGTTGGGCAACTGCGGTCCTGATGATGGTCTGAAGGCTGAGCTTTCACCTCTGATATTTCTTCTTAAAGCTCTGAGGTCTTCAACCTTGCCTTGCAAGAGTGGTTTCAACAGTTACGAGAGCGGTTCTGGATTCGGCGACAGCGGTTCAACGGCATCAAGCGATCTTGAGTTGGCATCAACACCGTCCTTGATCCGAGAGGAGAAGGCTTCAAAGCGGCTTTCAAAGAATTGAAAAAGGTGAAGATCTCATCTGAATGGTCCTTGTTTGAGTAGATATAGCATCTCTCAATGGATCCAAGTCAACGATTCTGATCGGGTTGGACTTCAATTCCTTTATGGAGTTGTCCAGCTTGAGGTTGAAACCGGCCTTAAGGTTTTCAAACCTGAAAGATATATCATCATCAAAGGATTTGACTTGCTCCTTGAGACTGTCTCCCATTATGTTGAGATCAACATTGATTACGCCTTTGAGGAGTCCGGTTCATTGAAAATCTTGAGCCGCGGGGCATCGAAGGCGGTTTGAGTAGGGGCGGTGAGGTGGATGCTTGCTGCGGTTGTGGTTGAGGATGGGAATCTTCAAGGGTTTTCATGAAGGATACCAGAGCAGCGTTGGTTGAAGAAACAAACTCATCAGATAGCTTGGAGAGCATCTCTTGGAGTTGAGTCTTAGAAACCGCATCACCCAAGGCTTTGAGTACTCCAGTGGCTAGATCTTCTCTGAAAGCTTGAAAGCACTCAGTAGCTGCGGTTTTGACAGCCTCTGTGGAAACTCTCTCCCCCTTAATGGCATCAATCAATTGGGCTTTCATGATTGCCAATTCAGTGGCTTGAGAGTCCACTTTGAAAAGAAGGTTGCGGTTGGAGGCTTCAAGGTTGGCATTGGATGCGGTTAAGGCTAGGTTAGATTCAATAAGTTTAAGCATATGGCCTTGGTTTACAACCAACTGTGATTGAATCAGTTGGAGGGTGGAAAAAATTTGGAGGTAGTCAGAGGGGGCGGTTGGAATGGATGGAAATTGGGTAATTGAGGGAGGCGGTTGAGATTGGGTTGTAGGAGCGGTTTGAGGTAAAGGGGATAGGAGGGTTTGGAATATACGGGTGGCTGAGACAGTGAATTGTGAAGCGATTGAGGGGTGTATGGGTAGTGTTTGGGGTAAAGTGGAAGGTGCGGTTGAAAGTGGTATGGAAGGAATGGGTGCGGTTGAAATAGGTGCGGTTGGAGGAGGAGGAATGTTAGAAGTAGGAATTTCAGAAGTGATTGGGTTAGAATTGGATGAGGAACTGGTAGTGTGAACTTCAACAGAGGGGGTTTTCTGTTGAATAGGTGTAGTTTCTGGAATGGGAGAGGTTTGAGGAGGTGGAGTAGGAAGGCGGTCAGGAGTAGGGGATTTATGTTGGGGGGAATATTCAGGAGGTGGAGGAGTATTGACGCGGTTAGGGGATGGTGTTCTGTCGCGGTTAAGGTTTGAAATAGAGATGGCTGGAGTGTGATGTGAGTAAGGTGGTGATTGGGCGCGGTTGGAATTTTGGATAGATGGGGAGCGGTTTGTTTTCTGAGGTGAGGGAGTTTGGGATCTGTATTGGCTTGAGGAAGAAGTGGATTTGGATGGTGTATGAGAAGTGGAATTTGAGGTTGAAGATGAATGGGATGAAGGTGGAGAAGGAGTAGGTTGTTTAGAAACGCGGTGAATAAAGCGTTTGGGGCCTTTGATAGGGGTCCTTTTCTGGGCTATTTGCTTAACCCTCTTTGCTTTCTCCCCCTGAGCGGTTGCAGCTCTTTGCGGTTGGGAAGGAGAATGCGGTTCGGGAGTTGGGGCTTTGGCGGGGATTTTTCATGGGATGGTGATGGGAATGGATGGGAGATTGAGGAGGGGTTTGAACAAGCGGTTGGGTTTGGGCCGGTTTAGAAGGAGGTGGTTGGGGAATTGGATCCTTGGATTTTCCTTTGTTGCTTCCCTCTCGGCCCTTTCCCTCTCAAGTCTTTCAAATTCGGCTTTGTAAAAGATTGACGGCTCCTCATCGAGTCATCTTGGCCGAGATCAATCTGAGTCTGCTTGGCCTTCTTAGCCCTGGCCACTAATGGAGCAATGGAATTATCTTCTTCCTTTTCTTCATCATCCTCATCAATAAGGGACATCTTCTCTTTCTCTTTCTCTTTCCTTGGCCTCTTCTAGCTTGGGCCTGCACCAGCTGAACCACGCGGTTGAGTGGGCGCGGTTGAAGCTGACTTAGGGAGCGGTTTGGTAGGACTCTTTCTCTTCCTTGAAGCCTTCTTCATGGATTTTCCAAGCGCGGTTGAAGCAGTAGCAGGATTCATCTCTACGTACATCTCCTTATTTTGAGAAGTATCAGCATCATATATGGCTTTATAATCATCATTCCCAAAAGATCTTCTGAAGGAATGCATAGCTTTTAGGCCAAAGGATTCTTCAATACCCCAATTGATACATAATTACGGGGTGGCAATCCTAAGCTCCTCCGGATGCGATAGTTCCCAAAGATTGCGGTCGGCACTCTCCCAAAAGGTCTCCATCGATCTTCTCATTCTTGACCTTTAGGCGATACGCATCTATCTTGCTAGCAATCTCTCTCATCAGAATCTTGGGCCAATGGAGCTTCATGCCGTTGAAGATGGCACAACAATACTGCCATTGGGAAGAGGTGAAGTTGTTGTGGTTTCCAGTCTTCCCACACACAGACTTCCCTACAAGATAACAGAGATGGCTCATAATCTCACCAAAATCTCTCCTTGGCGTAGTTTTGCAATGGCCAGAAAGAGAATCTAGCTTTCTGTCGAGTTGAACAGGTAGCATCTTGAACCTCCTGAGAAACTTCAACAGGGGCACCAGAGACATGGAAATCGTAGGTGCTTCTGATGTCCAAATAGTCAATTGAGACTCTGAATCCTTCTACAACTCCCACCAAGTTAGGAATCTTGGTACCATCAGAAAGTTCAGTCTCTCCCTTCACAGCGGTTTCATAAAATTGGTCAATGAAAGAAGGGATGGTATAGGTTTGCAGTTTGTTGAATAGGGGAAGGATTCCTGAAGCTTGCATCTTCCTCATCATCTCTCTTCCCAGAGCATCAGACCGTAACTCTGGTTCATTTATCTCCCAACCTGGCAGGAAATACTTGGTATTCTACACATAAAACACACAAGTTAGAACACTTTAGGAAAATCACAGTTCACATGCGATTGGTGCACACGTGCGGTTGGCAATAGTGCGGTTTTGGAAATGAAAATTTCCAACCACAATGAAACTGTGAACACAGGTAGGAAACAAATAAGAAAAACACAAAAGTATATACTTAGTACGTGGCATTGTAATCCAAAATTATCCCACACTGCAAGCGGTGCTTAGAGAGGAAATTTATGGTGTCCAGCCTATATACTTAGTAAAACTTAAGTAATTTCTAGCATGCGGTTCTAAAAATGTATATGCGGTTTTCAGCATGCGGTTTCCAAGAGAGAATATGCGGTTAAGATGATGCGGTTTTGAAATTATAAATTAGCAACTGTAAGTGCGGTTTCAAAACGAATATCATGCGGTTCTAAAGCATGCGGTTCAAACATGCAACACATAGTTAAAATTTTCAGAAGTTTTCTAAGTATGGAAAACAAGATTTGAAAATTAGGTCAACCCAAAACATAAGGAAAATCTGAAAATGGAGATGAACAGTCATATGAATGCATGAAGAACACGAAGAACACCAAGAACAGAGATTTGAAAAATGTTAACCAAAATGAACAAATAACATGTCAAAATGATCACATTGAGCAGTAGATTAACAATATAACAATAAAAACCTCTACTTTACTCAGAATCACCCAGAAAATGGAAAAATCAGAAAGTGGGTTTCGAAACTTAGAAAGTTTAAAATTCAAAATAAGTGCTCAAGATGTTGATTGATCATAAAACAGAGTTTAGAAACTTAATCTATGCATGATTCCGAACAAAACCTAACAAATATCATGCAAAATGATCAAGATTTGAAGCATATATGAACAAAAGTTAGATAGGGTTGTTCGAAGCTTGGAAATGTTCATCAATGGCAGAAACAGTTCAATAGCATGTATGATTTGCAGAAGATAAAAGAGTTTAAAGTTCAGAAATCATACCATATCTTCGATGGGTTGTTTGGGAGCCATTGAAGAAGAAAAACTTAAAGCTTTATGAATTTTTGAAGGTTAGAGAGAGAAAGTGAGTTGGTAGAGAAACTGACAAAGGTACGGTGCCAGAGAGAGAAGACAGTTGAAAAGTTTGAAAAGGTAAGGTATGTCTTCTATATATAGGAAAGGATTAGGGTATGGCAGTTGAAAGGTCAGACTGATTCACCAACTCAGTGAATCATTGCAAACATAGCACCCTTTCAGCTTCATCCCATCAACCAATGACGGCTGACATGAAGGCCATTTAATGCTAATGTTCCCTTTGCATTGAATGCTCTCAAAATTTAAATTTTTTGTGGGAAAACATTTGCAAATAAACCCTTAAAGAAAAAATAAGGACTGAAAAAAAAAAAAAAGAATTTGAACAGTTTTTTTTTTTTTTAAATAAATAACTGTAAGTAAAGATAGAAAATACTCCAAGTTGAAATGCGGTTGAGATCCAAGCGGTTGAGCTGCAGTCATGCGGTTTTGAATGAAGCGGTTGGCTGCAGGTGCGGTTGGACATACTTGCGGTTTGTACACGCGGTTTCAACATGGACTTGAAACTATACTTAACACACAAGTTAGCTAATAAAAATAATGGATTTATTTAAGTTCAAGCATACCCATTTCTCCTCTGAGGAAGGAAAACCTCTTGGAGTCAAGAGCTTTGGTGAGGATATCAGCAATCTGATTGTCTGTCCCCACGTACTCTAAATGGATATTCCTCTTCTCCACATGATCTTTGAGGAAATGATACTTGATATCTATATGCTTGGTCTTGGAATGCATGACAGGGTTGTTGGAGGCGAAATTGTTGAAGTGTTGTCACACATGATAGGGCAATTCCCTTCATGGATTCCATAGTCTACCAAGCTTTGCTTCATCGAAAGGATTTGACATCAACAACTACCGGCGGCAATATACTCGGCCTCTGTGGTTGACACTTGGCTGAAGCTTGCTTCTTCTTGGCCCAAGCAACTAGTCTATTCCCGAGGAAATGACAAGTACCACTAGTGCTTTTCTGTCAATAGTACAAGGCTGCATAATCTGCATCTGAATAACCTACAAGATCGAAGTTCGAATCTTTGGAATACCAAAGTCTAAGGTTAGTGGTTCCAGATAAATAGCGGATTATACGCTTGACTGCAATAAGATGTGCTTCTCTAGGATCAGCTGGGTAACGAGCACATACACGAGACACTAAACATGATATCGGCCTACTAGCGGTTAAGTAAAGTAATGAGCCGATCATACCTCGATATAAAGTCGATCAACTTTCTTACCTTTGAGATCCTTATCTAGCTTATTGCCGGTGGCCATAGGAGTATCATATGCTTTAGCATTTTCTAATCCAAACTTCTTTATCAACTCCTTGGTGTATTTGGCTTGGCTGAGGAAAATACCTTCTTCGCATTGCTTGATTTGAAGCCCGAGGAAGAATGTTAATTCTCCCATCATGCTCATCTCAAACTTGCTTTTCATTAGCTTTTCGAAACGCTTACAAAGTAACTCATTAGTAGAACCAAAAATAATATCATCGACATATATTTGAACAAGTAAAGTATGCTCATTATATTTGGCAATAAAAAGAGTTGTATCGATTTTACCACGTTTAAATCCTTTTTCTAGTAAAAATTTAGAAAGAGTCTCATACCATGCCCTTGGAGCTTGCTTAAGTCCATACAAAGCTTTACGGAGTTTGTAGACATGATTGGGAAACTTGGAGTCTTCAAATCCGGGTGGTTGGGCAACATACACGGTCTCTTGCGGTTCGCCGTTGAGGAATGCACTCTTTACGTCCATTTGATATAACTTGAAACGCTTGAAAGAGGCGTAGGCTAAGAAGATTACGATAGCTTCCAATCTTGCAAGCTGGAGCAAAGGTTTCATCATAATCAATTCCTTCTTCTTGCCTATATCCTTGTGCAACCAACCTTGCTTTATTCCTAGTGATGCTTCCATTCTCGTCCATCTTATTCCTAAATACTCACTTAGTTCCTATCACTCCTTGATCACGAGGTCTTGGCACCAAAGTCCAGACCTTGCATCTTTCAAGCTGGTTGAGTTCTTCTTGCATAGGCAACGACCCAACTGGAATCTTGGAGTGCTTCATCAATCTTCTTGGGTTCAACTTGAGATAAAAGAAGTATGCTCATCATAATTCGATCTCCTTGTTTGAACACCGGAAAAGCAGATCACCAATCACATTTGTGAGGGGTGGCTAGCGACTTCACGAACCTCAGGGGGTAAGTCTGGTTGAGCGAGGTTTCTTGAAGATCTTCAATTGGAACGTCGTTAGATCCTTCGGCGAAGTCATGGAAGGTAAGTTGACGAAGAGGTTCTATAAGGTTTGGATAGGGAATTCTCAACTTCTTCTTCCCTTGGAGTTGCATTTGGAGTAGGAACTTCGGGTGCGGTTTCAAAGGTGCGGTTTGAGGGAATTTCGGTTGAGGGTGTTGGATTTTGCGGTTGAGGATCGGGTGCGGTTTGAGATGGTTCACTGTTTCATTATGCTCAACAAAATCATCGGCAACATTTGGAGCCAAATGTGGCTCAAGGAGAGAATGCTCATCAAAAGTAACATGGACGAGACTCAACTATTTTTAAACTAATTTTATTGAAAACACGAAAAGCTTTTGAATGTTTAGCATACCCAACAAAAATACCTTTGTCGGCCTTGGCTCCGAATTTACCTCTATTTTCTCTTCCGTTGTAGAGGACAAAACATTTGCAGCCAAAGATCTTGAAGACTGCAATGTTGGGGGTTCTTCCTCGCCAAAGCTTCATAGGGAGTCTTGTTATAGGTTTTGTTGATGAGGGAGCGGTTACGAGTGAAGCATGCGGTATTGATTGCTTCGGCCCAAAAATGCGAGGTAGCTTCGCTTCGGATATCATTGTCTTTCCGGCCTCAATCAACGTCCTATTCTTCCTTTCCACAACCCCATTTTGTTGTGGAACACCGTGATTGAAAAATTGTGATCAATCTCGTGGTCATCACAATCTTGAGCAACACCGTTGTTCTTGAATTCTGTTCCATTATACGATCGAACACTAACGATGTCGTCTTCTTTTTGAGTTTGGAGCCGTCTAAAAAGTGCGGTGAGAATCTCATAGCAATCATCTTTGGAAATCATCATCCCAACCCACGTATATCTAGAGTAATCATCCACCACCCCTAAGGTATATCTATTTCCTCCAATCTTTGGCGGTGGTTACGGGTCCAAACAAATCTATGTGAAGCGGTTGTAAGCATCTTGAAGTTGATGGAGCGGTCTTCTTTGGTGAAAGACGACGCGGGTGCTTACAGTGGCATGCACTGCATTTCTCTGGATGGTGGTCAGCCACTTTGGGTAAACCACGAACGAGGTTTTCCCTACCAATCTTTGCAAGATACTTGAAGTTCAAGTGGCTCAACCTCTTGTGCCATAGCCAACTATTTTCGCTCACATTCTTAGCTACAAAACGAGAGATTAGTAATACTACATGCGGAATTTAGATCAATAATGTAAATATTACTCTTACGAATCCTGTGAGTAGGGTGACGCCGGAAATGCTATCTTTGATAAAGCAATTTGATGACGTGAAGTTGCAAAGCATTCCTTTGTCGCAAAATTGAGAAATTGAAAGGAGGTTGTGCTTGAGTCCTTCAACAAGAGAAACCTTCTCAATGGTTAGGTTTCCTCTCCTTATAACACCATATCCAATGGTCTTGCCTTTGTTGTTGTCACCAAAGGTTACGGACGGACCACTTGCTTCAACGACATCTTCAAGTAATGATCTATCTCCGGTCATATGTCTTGAGCGACCCTTTGTCAAGATACCATTCATTATCCTTGGAGTGACCGGCCATGAAGTAGAGGACCTGAAATGTAAACATTAAGAACGAGGTCCCCCTTTATTCCTTGGGTCTGAAGTTAGCAACCCTTTACGACCCACACACCTGCTTGAGAAGGAGGTTTACTCTTCTGGCATTGGATGTGAACCGCAAAAGGCATTACTGCGGCCTTGTGACCTAAACCATCACACACGAGAACATTTATAATAGCTACAAGCTTCATGAGGTTTTACTAACTCCTTACTCTTCTTAGGAGTTGCATGCGGTTTGGGACAAGGAAGCGGTTTTGGAGGAAGCGGTTCCGGCTAAGAGTCCGGCGAGATAAAGGGAACGAGGCTTTGGTTTGACTATGTATTTCACAGGAACGCTATTCCTGCTTTTGAAGGCGGGAGGAGCGGTCGAAGAAGATGCGCGGTCAGACACAGGTTGGAAGCACCACCTTTTCCACCGGGAGCGGTTGGAGCGGGTATGCGACCAATTCCATAAGCCATTTCCTCTTCGGCTTGCTTCCACGAGAATCCTTAGGTTTCAACACGAGAATTCTTTCCATATTGCTTTCCTTTTGGGTAGACATAATTAATTTGTCGTCCTTTACCCTTTCCTTTAGCATGCTTCCCCTTAGGAATTTCTTTAGTTAGTTCCAAAATTTCCTCATCCATTTCACTCGAGGATGCACACTTCTCCTCTTCCTCAGATCCAAAACCTAGGCCTTCCTTAATTCCGGGAGGAACTTGGGAGTCCATGATTTTATCCTTGGTGGATTGAGACTTGAGCCACGAATCAATAATCTTTTGGAGATCGTTGATTTGGGTTACCAAGTCATCATTCAGGAGTTGAAGTGCGGCAACCTTAGTTTCAAGGATGCGGTTACGATCAGCAAGAGGAGTCATACTTCGATTTGGTCCTTAAGATTTGAAATTTCGGACTTCATCACGGTTTTCTCCGTCTTGTACTGATTAAGTTCATCATGAGCTAAGCTTAAGGCTTTCTTAAGATTAGAGAATTGATGGATCACCATTTCGGCTTCCTTGAACATCCTTTCATGTTCCATGGGAGAAACCTCTTCCACCACCTTTTTAAAATTTTCTTCTTTGGAATTGTTTTTGAAGGTGGAGCATTTGTAGGAGGAAAAATGGGACGTGAATACGAGCAATTTCCTATCTTAATGCTAGGAGTAAGTTTGATATCATCATCCAATTTAAAATTTGGAAGTTTTGTAGAAACCTCTTTTTCTTCCATATCTTGCGACTCGATTGACTCGAGAATCGACTCATCGGAAAGCGTACGCAGTGCGAGAGATTAACCTCTTCGGTTTCATCATCACTTCCATCATCGAATCTGTTTCAATCCAAGTAGCCAATTCCTTGGAATTCTCTTCCTCCTCAGCAACCATTCCCTTGCGACGAGAAAATTTCGCGGAGAGGTTTTCTTTTCATGTATTCATATTTAGGTTGTGGACACTCGGATGCAAAGTGACCGGGTTTTCTACAATTGTAGCAAACTAGATCACTCTTTTCTTTGTATCTCCGGCCTTAGAAAACGTTGCGGGAGGTTTGCCTTTTGAAAATGATTTTTGTGAAAGGTTTTGAGGATTTTCTAAATTTTTGGAATCTTTTCACAAACATGGCAAAATCATCATCATCCATCTCGATGAGTGATGAGGTTGATATGGAAGGATCTGCAGTTTGATTGGATGTAGATGGTTTCTCCTCATGTTCCACGACGGACATGGATAGCGATTTGGTTTTCCCTTCAATCTCTTCAATATGATTTAATTTTAATTCATAGACTCTAAGATTGGCGTACAAGTTACTTAACGACCAAGTATCCAAAACTTTGGAGTCTTCTAAAGAGGTAGCCTTATTTACCCATTTAGAACCTAAAGCAGATAGAAAAGTCATATTGATTTCCTTATCGGTTAAAGTTTTGCCAATAGATCTACAAGCATTAACTACCTCAACATATCGATCGTAGGTTTGATGCAAGGTTTCGTTGGATTTTCTATTGAAGTTGTTGTATGATCTTTCAACAGCATATAATTTGCTTTCCTTGCATTCGTCATCACCTTCGAGGTAGCTCTCAATGGCATCCCACATACGCTTTGCGGTTTTGAGGTACATCACTTTACGTAGAGTTGATACGGGGAGGGTTCCGAAATGATGTGCCTAGCCTTCTTTGTCCAAGGCAACTAATCTCTTCTCTTCATCCGACCACGCTTCTTTTGGCTTTTTGACCTCTGGAATTGTTGCACTAGTGGTTGCATCTGTGTTGGCCTTCATTGGAACTAACGGGCCATTGATCGCGCATTCCACTAGCATTTCATCGATGGTTTCCAAATGAATAAGCATTCGGCACTTCCAGATGTCGAAGTGGTCTTCGTCCAAAATTGGAATGTGTGAATAGTTAACGGTTGTCATTGTCTTTGTATTTGCCATATCGAATCGGCACACAAGTGTTAAGCTTGAAAAACGAGTGGTTTTAAAATGTGTTTGCTCACGATACCACTTGTTGGTCCCAAAGGTGGCAACAAGGGTGAAAATACGGCTAGAGGGGGTGAATAGGCTGTTTAAATTTTCGCCCTCTTTAAAAACTAAACCTCTAAGCTTACAAAACCTCTTGCGGTGTGTAAGAATACGCAAGTAGAATTGTAAAAATGCACGGCGGAAATATATAAGTTATAAAGCGGTTTTGGGAGGCGGTTTTGCAAAATGCGGTTTGATAGTGCGGTTGTCGAAGGTGCGGTTTGCAAAAAGTGAGGTTTTGACAATGTTAACTCCAAACACAATTTCACAATAAGGATAACTATATAAAGATCAAACGAGAGACGAGAGATAAATAATTAGCAATCACGAGAAAATATAAATGCGGTAAAGTATATGAACAAGCTATTTGGAGTGGTTCAATCGATAAACGATCTACGTCCACTACCAAGATGGTTAGTCTTGGATTTCTAAGAGAGATTTTATATTGAGTATTTGAGAGATTACAAAGTACAATAAAATCTTTTCTATGAAGAACAAATCCTAGACTATAACCAGTGTATCTCAAATGAATAAACGATGTGTTTAAACAAGTGAGGTGTGTGTGTGTTCAAGATCAAGGCTCTTTAAATCGAGAGATGTAGAGCTCAATGATTCTTGAATGTGTTAAGGAAAGCTTGATTTACGGGGTGGGGAATATTTCTTGAAGTATGAAGATGAAGATTCAAAGGACTAAGAATTTACGGGCGAGCTTCAACTTCGCATGAACACAGCAGTTTCTCAATTTTTCAAGCAATCTTCAAATGGTGAAGATTAGGGGTATTTATACCCAAGCATCAAGAAACTAGCCGTTGGATACGGTGTGTAAGGACGGTACTTGATGCAATCCTATTGGTCCACAATATCCACTTTTGTCCTTTGAGTGCAGTGCTGCGAGATAAAGGCGATCGGGCTCCAGCTGCAAGCAATGAGGTTAGGACACCTGTCACCTTTTCAAGATCCTTGCAGATCTTCTCTGACATTGAATTACGTGACAAGATTTGGTGGTTGACATTTGATATTGGTGACGTGGATTCCAACGGATAAAAAGTGGTTCACTTCAAGTAGCCAATCATTGGATGCGGTTGGTGAGGAGCGGTTAGGAACATGCGGTTTACTTCACCAGGAGGTTGCACAGATGCGGTTGCTCATGAATTGCACAGGTGCGGTTCAGGAGCGGTTACACTGCAGTTGGTTCAAGAGGCAGATTCAAAGGAGAAATACACATGCGGTTACATGTGCGGTTCATAGGGGCGGTTTTGAATCTTTGGGCGCAACCTCATATTCAATGAGTCTTGTGCCAGTCTTCAAGCCTAAATTTAACCTATTCTATAAGATGGACTTAGCTAAAAAAATTGAAGTCTAAGCTTCATTACATAGGGTCCTAAAGTCCTTAAAATAGACAGGAGGTTATGGTATCAATCAAATCTAATACAAAATAGGAGGGTTAAAACATGCATACCCAACAGCGGTCACTAAAATTCTTTTTTTCTTTCTGAGTAAAACAGAGATTTTTTTCAGAATGTGTCTTAAAGCATTATGATGCGCAGTTCAAAAGACAGCATGAAAATCAAACATGAATGGGGATGCACAAACATGGTATGATTTTGAAAAGACGATAATGTAATGCCTTTGAAAAAAACCGTTCGAGGTTTAAAGTAACACACGCACACGAAAACGAGGAAGGGTAAACGAAAGTTTGACCCATGGAAGGCTCTTTAGAAAACAACGGCAGTTTTGAAAAAAGTATCGTTGTCCCCAGCGGGGTCGCCAACTGAAATTACCCGGGATTTCGCGCGGACGCGAAACGCGGTTGTCTTTCGCGGAGGGTTGGTGTCTGAGACCTCGCTTCATGGGAAGGAAAATGAGGAGTCGCCACTGTAAGTGCTCCAATTTGAGCTTGTTAGAATTTTCGTTAGAAAATTAACGAAAGTTATAACATTTCTAACAATTCCTAACTATCCTAACATTTCTAACAAAGTGAGGGTAAGATGGGCATTGTTATTTAAGGTTGAACCTTAAAAAGAATCTCAAAAGGCAAAACAAAAGAAGAAAACCATAAATAGAAATGGCTGGAAACACAAAAACTGGCTGTTAATTTGAATTTTGAAAAAGATTATTCTTCTTGTCCAAAGGCGAATTTGCATTTAATGAACAGTGCACGCTGCTGGACTTGTCCGCGCGGATGGGATTGTCATCTCGGGAGGGCTATAAATTGAGCCCTCCGAGTCACAAAAATAAGAAGGAAGAACACGGTGCACCGAACCTACGGCGAAATATAGAGAGAAAACAGTGAGAATTCTTCAAGAATTGTCACCTTTTTCTCTCCAATCTTTCCCAACTCATACTCATCCACTCACTCTCATATTCAAGCCCTAAACACTCATATACTCAAGCCAAACACTCAAGAACACAAGGAAGATTGGTAAACCCTCCTCTTCCTAACCCTAAATCTCATCCATGCATGCATCTTCAAACTACAAAATGTAGTTCTTTCATCTCCTTTCTTTAGATCTAAGAAGATCACCATGGAAGACCATCTCCATGGATGATCTTCTACAAAGATCAACATTATTTTCAAAGCTTTTCTTGCTTACTTGCAAAAATGCACTTTCAAAACCCTAAAAAACCATTTTCAAGCACTAAATCTTGATTTCAAAGGGTAAAATCCTCCCCAAGCAAATGAAATGCTTAGTCCTAATGTACCCCAAGGATGGTTTGGTATAGTTGATTCACCACTAAAATGTCTAGTGATCACTAACCAAAACCTAGGGAAATGGGGACAAGCATGGATGCAAAACCCCCCTTAAAATCTTATTTTCTTTCTTGAGAAGTTGCTGTCCAGTAGCAATTTTCTCAGACCCCAGTCCATGGTCTTAATTTTTGGACACAGATGAACTTGGAATTTGGTGTTGACTACAAAACACTTTTTGTAGCCAACATCCAGAGCTTTCCAGACATATTTTTATCTTATTTTTTGGGTGAGTAAAACTCCTCTTTTCAAATTTTCTTTCAGAGGCTAGTTCATCAGCTTCTGGGAATCCAGATCTCATATCTGAGGTTTCCAGAAGGTTTTGACCCCTCAAATCTTCTCCAAAATGGAAAATTCCTTCGCAAAAACTTTATTTAAGGTGTCTAGAACAACTTTAATTCTCTGAGTTTATCCAGATTATGAAGTTTTAAGACCCTTGAATCCCTTTTAAAATCAAAGGTCCACTGCCTTTTTCATTCTGGCAGAAATGGCTCTCAACTTCAAAAGGTCTTTTGAGTACCAAATCTCAATCCAAAAATCTTCCAAAAAATCATGGGATCAGTTTAAAGTCTTAAAAAGATATCCCAATTTTTACTTTTCTGAGTTTCAACTTATTTTGGCCAAAACACACACACACACACACACACACAAATGATTTTCAGCTTGGAAGACTCGTTTTACGAGGCGCGTCGGAGTGCACACTAACGTCCTTCCCGACGCGTAACATGACCTCCGAACCTAAATCTCTGATCTCGGGCTTTTTCAAAGTTTTGGCCCTCAAAATTAAAATGGCGTGGCGACTCCGTTTTTCCGGTTTTATTTGGTTTTTCAAAGAAACGCAAAAATCGAATTTTTCCCGCGAAATGGCAACACATCATCACAGTGGCGACTCCGCTGGGGACTAAGCTTTTTAATAAAAAATGGTATTCGGTATATTGGTGGAAACCACTAAATTTCCCGTTATCGCCTCCTAACACGAGTCGGGGATAAATTGTGGTCTAACAATCCCACGTACCGGTATCACCGTTTTCAAAAAAAAAAGCTTTTGAGGGTCAAGCTTCCGTCCCGGCTTTGAAAATCATTTTTGTGTGTGTGTTGATTTTTGCACAGTTTTCATGTTGTTTTGGCCGCCTCGGAGAAAGTCAAAATTTTATTTGTCGGAATAATGTCCCTAACTGTCGGAATTTTCGTGCTTATGTGCTCATTAAAATTTTCAAAAAAAAATTCAAAAAAAAAAAGGATTTTCAAAAAAAAAGAAAATTTCCAAAAAAAAATCATGCATCATATTTTTAAGACACATAAAAAAAAAAAAAAAAAAAAATCTCTATTTTACTCGAGAAAGGAATATAGGCTGCTTGCACACTACGCGCACGTGACCGTACACTGCACACTACGTCCTTAACCGGGAAATCCTTGTCGCGGTCCGTTTGGTCTTATTACGCCTCTCGGATGAGCACGGGACTACCCAAACATCCCATGGAGCCTCGTGTCGACCATGCGCTTGTCCGTGACACACTTTGTCAGAGACCCGGTTGGTTTTTAGTGCAGTGCGTGTCATGCCTGTCCGGTGTATAGACCTTTCCTTTCAAGCCTTTGTCGGCATACCGACTCAATATCTTTCGGGTCCCTAATCGGTCGAAGTTACGCCGGTTTTCCGCCGCGAGACTTTGACCAAGATATTGGCCAGGCGCCTTGACTTCGGCTACGGCGGCACAAATTATACAGCGACTCCCGGCATTGACACGAGTCATCAAGGATTAATGACTATTCCATGCCTAATTACGGCTTAGCGACGACAAGTCAAGACCAATCGTGGACGCTTATCGGTCAAATCATGCCGACTTTTTGTCGAGCCCTCGGACATGATCTTGACTTTCGACGTCGGCTTTGTCCGTAATTTACATCGAATGCTCGTTAAGACTCGATTACCCGCCCAGGACTTTTAGGATCGTTTTTCTTTCGGTCGGTGGGACCCGCTTGCCCTATAGGACCCTCGCCGGTGTCCACCTTGGGAGGTCGAAATACGGGTGGAATATGAGGGGCTTATAGACGTAGTGACGGGGCCAGCGATCCGGGGAATCGAGTAGTTTGCGAAAAAGAAGAGCAATCTTTTCCAACCGATTAGGATAATAAAACATGTTTTAAGTAAACATGAACAAATAAGCGCATGTTGCATGAGCCAAAAGCCCAAACACCTACCCTCCTTCCATTCCCGGACATCGAACCTTCATGTCCTTTCCCCATGACTCCGCCAAAGCTTGGTTTCGGGCGCGGGTCACCGTTTGATCGGTTGGGAAGAGTCAGCGCGTCATCGGCTTCGCCGTTTGTTCCAACTCCGGGTTTGAGAATGTACGCATCGGCCGGTAATGATGGGGATAACGTTGCTCCGTCCTCCAAAATCCCTCGAACAGGACCCGTGTGGATCCGAGTTGGTAGAACAAATGAGACTTCGACATGAGGCTCAAATTGATGACCTACGGGGGTAGTCGCAAGTCATGGTTTGACTATCGGTCTCAATTCCGATGGCACCTTTACCGCAAAGACGAAGAAGGTTCTCCTCCTCTTCTTAATAGTCCCGGATACATCAAGATGCTACCCCAAGATTCCTATGTTTCCACCGCGGGACTCACCGCCCGACTTACAGGGCAAGCGGCCCCCAACGACGATCGGGGACGAAAGAGTTCGGTATATTGTCGGTTGTCCCCTCTCAAAGTGATGATCCCACAAATATCGGCTGAGTGATGAAAATCGGGGAACGATTAAAGAAATATGGTCGGCCATCAAATCCACGGAAGAACGCCGGAAACAAACGGCGAGCTGGATTGAAGAGGCCACACGCCACTTTGGGACCTTAACAATATCCCAAGCGGCGGGGCTACCTTGAAGGACAAACATATGCCCGTTCCGGGACCTCAATATCTCTCATTATCAGGCGGAGTCAATCACTCGCTACAGACGAGCCCGGCGAATCCCCAGGACCGGTTCCACTCAAAGTCCTTCGGCCACCGCTCACGAGGTCCCAAATCCGCCGCAGTAGTAGAACACATTTGGTGGGATATTTGTGGCTGTCCCGATTGCCTTGAAAGGGACTATCGGGATTGGATACACGAGGACCGTCCTCCTAAGAAAAAGAAAATTTCCTCCGACAAAAATTGAAGGAGAGATTCGAGGCGGTGATAACGGTGTGGGAACGCTCGGGGAGCCATGCAGGGGATTTGATTATTATGTACTCTACTCCGGTCGGTCTCCCCCAAAGCAAAAAGGGATAAAAGAAGCGAGAAAAGCCTTGCCAACGACGGAATTGAGACCTTCGGATGCAGTGCTGCGAACGAAGTCAGCCCCCTCGGGGTCGGCCGAGTTCGGTTGTCCGGCTCAGTATACACCGATGGAGAAAAACCGACGTCGATCTGGCGCTCCCACTCAATCAACATGTTATTTGGAGATGGCAACCGCCACAAAAGGCATCGAGTATAACCCGGGGGCTTCGGCAAAGACTACGCCTCGCAAGAAAAAGGCACGAAGTGGCCGGCTTGATGACTCTCCATCAGAGACAAGGACCAAATCTATGATCCTCACCTATATGGGAGTATGATCACCTTGCGATGAAGATTTGCCAAGAGATGTCTCCCAACACAATGAAGCTTTGTACATCACTATTCGGCTCAACACCATGTCACTCCCTGGGGTATTAGTGGACAATGGATCATCGGTAAATGTCCTTCCCTCGGCATGATGAGGGCCCTCCGCATAAGTGAAAGGCGCGTGATCCCATCTACCCAGTTGTCAAAGCCTACGACGGTTCGTCTCGTCCCGATGCAGGGACGGTGACTCTGGAACTGCAGTACGAAACCCAAATGGTGCCCGCAAAGTTCCATGTAATGGATATCCCCTCAGAGTTCACTGACCTACTAGGGCGCCCTTGGTTGCATCACATGAAAGCCATAGCCTCCACTCTCCACCAATGCGTCAAATTCATCAACCGGCGGGAGACCTTGAAGTCATAAGGGGTGACAGGTTTCCTCATAGGGAACAGAAGGCGAAACAATAGCCAAGAACGCCCGCGATCAAACAGGGGCTACATCCTTCAAGAGGCAAGTCTCGCCAACATCCTTTGGAATCCGGCAATGCCAACTATGTCGATACACTCAAGCGAGCGGACTCAGAAGAAGTTCGATTCATCAAATTCAATTGCTATTTCCAACACTTGGAGGCGTGCTTGGAAGGAAATGCTGAACACCGCCATGATACGGGCATAAGTCCCGGTCCTCAATCACGAGATTTGTCGATTACGCAAACCCATTCTTTGGTCTCGCCGGCGAGAGATTTTCATGATAAAAGTCGGCGGACAGACGGACTCGGCTCGAATCTATGAACGTCGTGTGGGATGTCCTCCTCGGCGAACTACACCGAAGCCTTTCCGCTCGAGTATGGGACATGAGATTTTTCTAGCGGCTCACCGAGACGCAATGCGTCCTTACATACGGATTGAGCGGTCGGATTGTGACGAAACGGAAGTCCCCGAGGTTGAGGAAGATCCCTACATCCACATGCTCGGCTTTCGGATGCCAAACACAGTTGATTACGGTTCGAGACAAAGAGATGATAGCAACGGCGAAGAGGGAGCACAGAGACCATGCCTTTCCCGGGTTTGAAGCCACAGCAGCGATGCCGCTAAAGAATTGGGAAACTCTCTCGGGCCCGTCCGCGACCAAAGAGGAAATGATCACCAAGCTTGGATTGGTCCCCGTCCTTCGTGTCAACCTTTGTAAAGTCCTCCGAGTCTCTCATTGTTGAGTTCGGAGTCTCTCGAGTCGTCCAGATGGCCTCACGCACGAAGACTACGAGTACGTAGCCAACATTGTATTCCCCTTCGTCTTGATGAAATGACGAACCTTTACGAGTATCCCTTAATTGCCACTTTAACTAATGATGAATTAACTAATAATCTAAAAACGGTTAGTAACGATTCACTAGATGAAGAGGCGGACACATTAAATGAACAATATATCAAAGAAATCTTTAAGCGGGTTGTCAGGAAAGAGGAAAATCGAGCCCAGTTTGCCGAAGAGATTTTGACAAGTGTGAATTTGGGAGGCTGCGGAAGAGCCTAAAGAGACGCCTTGATTGGTAGTTTCTTGAAGGTGAAAGGGTTGCCCTAATCGAGTTGCTAAAAGAATTCGTGGATGTGTTCGCATGGTCCTATAAAGATATGCCGGGCCTCGATCCTTCCATAGTTGAGCACCGAATACCGCTCGACCCGGAAGTCAAGCCGGTAAAGCGAAGCTAAGAAGAATTAAGCCCGAATGGTCCTTACAAGTGAAAGAGGAAATAGAAAAGATGCTCGGGCGGGGTTCATCGGGGTCATTGAATACCCAACATGGGCATCCCAACATAGTGACGGTGACGAGGCCAACGGAAAGATCCGATGCTTTGCGTAGACTTGAGAGACTTGAACAAAGCCGGTCAAAAGACGATTTCCCCACGCCAAACATCGACATTTTGGTAGATTCCACGGCCAACCACGAAGTCAAATCTTTCGTCGATGGTTTTGCCGGCTACAACCAAATCAAAATGGCGAGAAGAAGATCAAGCCAAAACAGCCTTCCTGACCCCTTGGGAGTGGCACATGCGCTACACGGTCATGCCATTCGGACTAAAGAATCGGGGCTACATACCGGAAGGGCGGCTACGGCTCTGTTCCATGACATGATCCACAAAGAAATTGAGGTCTATGTGGACGACATGATAATACATTCCGAGAGGATCGAGATGGCGGCACTTTGTTGATTTGAGAAAATTCTTCGGCCGCCTCGAGACCACGACATGAGGCTGAATCCCGGCCAAGTGCACCTTCGGTGTAAGACGAGGCAAGGTACTAGGATATATGGTGACGAACGGGGAATCGAAGTAGATCCCCGAAAATCAAAGCGATAGTTGAAATGAAGCCACCACGGACAACGACGAAGTGAAATCCTTCATGGGAAGGCTGCAATACATAAGCCGCTTTGTAAATCGGTGACCTCAATCTGCGAGCCAATCTTCAAGTTGATGAAAAAGAATGCCTACAGAATGGACCCCGGAATGTCGGCTTGCCTTTGAGCAGATTAAGGCATACCTTGTGAATCCCCGATTCTCTGCCCACCACATCGGCAAAAGCCACTCTTGCTATATCTAAGCATCACGGATACGGCAATTGGGGCTATGCTAGCTCAAGAGAAAAAAGATTCGAAAGTCGAAAACGCCATCTATTTCGTAGCGAAAGCTCCAAGGGAGCGAACTCAATTACTACTGCTTGCGAGAAGACTTGCGCGAGGTTTGGTGCAGGTAGTGGGAAAGTTGAAACACTACATGCGGTCTCACCCGATACATCTTGTTTCAAGGATAGACCCCATCAAATATACGTTCGACAAGCCTTCCATCTCCATGAGATTGGCAAAATGGTCGTTCTTTTTGGCCGAATATGACATCGCTTATGTTTCAAGGAAATCCGTAAAGGGACGCATAATGGCGGAACATCGGCCGATTTCCCAAGTGATGAGTCCCGAGGACACGAACCTCAATTTCCCGATGATGGAATCTTCGCTCTAGAAGGAGAAAATCGGCGGCAACTCTTCTTCGACGGGGCATCAAACAAAAGGGGAACGGGATAGGAATGCTTCGGTCGATCCCTGCGACGAACACGCCCCATGCTTGATGAGGTGAACCGAAGTCACACAACGGCTTGAATATGAAGCTTGCATAACCGGGTTGGAAGCCGCCCTTGAAAAGAAATATCAAGGAATTGGAGGTGTATGGTGACTACGCCCTCATCATCAATCGGGTCTCTAACAAATGGAAGACCGTGGATCCGGGTTTGCGAAGTATCATGCTTACATGGAAGAGTTAGTAACTCAATTCAAAGAAATCGGCTTTCATTACTCGCCAAGAGACCGAAACAGTTCGCGAGATGCTGGCTACACTAGCCTCTCTTGTCGAAATACCGAAGGAAAGTCCGTTAAACCATTCGAGTCGGGAGAAGAGAAAACCCCGCCTATTGCTTCGAAATCGAAGCGAAGCCGAACCGATCAATGATCCACAGGTACACTCAGATTTACCGATACTGAAGGATGGCGAGGCCTCTTTCAAAAACGAAGATGGGGAATATAAAGAAGGAATCAAAGCAAAAAGTCTCTCGGCCACAGAGCGGCTCGCCTCCCATTATGTTCTTTTGGGAAACATGTTATACAAAAACGTTATCAAGGCCCCCTCTGCGATGTATCGGCAAGCGAGGCTACCGAACTCATGAAAGAAATACATGGTGGTACTGCGGCCCTCACATGAATGCTCGAGCTACGATGCAAATCATGCGAGAATGGGGTATTTTTGGATCACCATGGAAGCCAGGCGCATCCGGTTGTCAAAAGGCTGCGACAAATGTCGGCGATACTCAAATCTTAATCACTTGCCTCCTCACGAGTTATCTTGCATGACAACCCCTTGGCCTTTCGTCACTTGGGAATTGATGTCATAGGCAAAATCACACCATCGGCGATATGCGGCCACGAGTTCATCTGGTAGCCGTGGACTATTTCACCAAGTGGGTTGAAGCCAAGTCCTACAAAATCCTCAATTCAAAGAAAGTCGCCCTCTTCATCAAAGAAAACATCATGTGCGGATACGGGTTGCCGTAGAAATCATTTCGAGATAATGGATCCCACTTCGAAGGGAATGTGAAAAACTACGGCGGAATTCCGAATAACCCGTCACAAGTCATCTCCTTACGGGCCCCCAGGCCAACGGAGCCGTCGAGGCGGCAAACAAGACTACGGAAAACATCATCCGGAAGATGGGCTGTCGGGCGAGATTGGCCCGAAGTTACACTGGCACTCTCTGGGGCTACGAGAACATCGGTCGAACGGCAGGCGGGAAACACCTTTTGCCCTCACATACGGAATGGAAGCCGTACTCCCAATCGAGCTGGAAATCCCCTCGCTCCGTATACTGCTGGAAAGCCAGATCAACGAGGTCGAATGGCTCCAAAGTCGCCATGATGAATTGGCCCTACTAGACGAACGCCGATTGAAGGCCATGGAACACATCCGGGCCTACCAAGGAAGAATGGCCAGAGCCTTCGACAAGAAAGTAAAGCATCGGGAGATCCGAGAAGGCGATCTCGTTCTAAAAGAAAAACCCCCAGTCCGTATCAACCCTCTCGGCAAATGGGAGCCTGTATGGGTCGGGCCATATGTCGTCCAGAAGATCTTCTCCGGAGGAGCCATGCAACTTGCGGACCTCGACGGGAATCCCTTTGTACACCCAGTGAACGGTGACAAGCTGCGCAGATACTACGCATAAAAAAAAACACAAAAAAAAGAGTGCTAAAAGAGTAATACCCAACTAGGTTAGAAACCCGAAAAGGGCGGCCTAGGTAAAAAACAGGGTTGCACCAAAAAAAAAACAAAAAAAAAAAAAAAAAAACAAAAAAAAACAAAAAAAAAAAACAACAAAAAAAGAGTGCTAAAAGAGTAATACCCAACTAGGTTAGAAACCCAAAAGGGCGGCCTAGGTAAAAAACAGGTTGCACAAAAAAAAAAAAAAAAAAAAGAGTTCACCGGGTTGAACTACGGGACCTGAGCTCCTCAAAATGAGGGGAACGTAGGCGGCGGAAACGGTTCGGTCTAAAACACAAATAAAAGTCATACTTTGGCATCAATACAATTGATCAGACCATGAAAGCGTCTCGAAAAACTCTAAAGCAATTCAAATATTCATTACAAGTTAAAAAGCTCTTTGATGAGTCTAAGCCCGATTCATTCCTACAACTGGCAACTTGCTAAAAGAAAACTAAGATACATAATCAAATTAATGTGTCTGCCATGACAAGAAAGGGATACTCGGAAGTCTCAGAGTTACTCCAAGCCACTCGTACTCGCCTCTCCCCTCTTCTTCCCCTTCGAGTCTTCTTTTTCTCGAACGGAAAAATGTCAGTGTTCCTCCTACCAAGCTCTGGTATAGGGACAGGGTCTATCAAACCAGCCTCTGTCAGGGCCTTAGTAGCCCTAGCGTCATCTCTCATCTCCTGTAACCTAGCTGGTAGCATAGGAGCCCTCCTCTCCTGTCTCTTGACGTAAGCCTCATAGTCGGTCACAGCGTCTCCGCTCCGGTCATGAGGGTTGGCCCTCGCCTCGGCCCTCCTCCTCTCGAAGCTGATGCTGGTCCTCCGCACCCACAATGGCCTCACGCCGTCTCAAAATAGCCACCTGAGTTTCTCCCAGATGCCTCTCATACCAATCCAGGTACCAAGTGGTCAGGAACACCGGTCTCGGACGCCTGAGAATAACCCGAGAAGGAAAGGCGTCATACCTCCATACTCGGGAAAGAAATGGAAACACCGAGGGATCATCCATAGAAGCAGGAGTCACCACCCTGGTGGCTATATCATCAAAGCCCTCCAAAGGAACCTGTTCCTAGGGGTGGCTTGGTAGGTATACCAATTGTATTTTGCTTATACCATGTACCTACCAAGTTTAACTTGGTACATGAAAATCAATACCAGTACCAACCGATTAAGTCGGTATACCAACTAAGTTGGTACGGTAGGTACTCGGTTGGTACGAGTTGGTACTAGACTCTACCAAATGTATATATTAAAATAACAATTTTTCTATTAAAATCAAATAAATATAATAGTACATCATTATAAAATTCAAAAGAAATTATAATATAATAATAAATCCATCTCCAAAGTGCTTACTAGCCTCAAAATCACATGGGAATCCTTTAAGAAGGACTAAGTCTGTTACTATGGTAATAATATATACTCCTACTTCATAATGAATGAAAGAACGATCTATTTGGTGCATAAAAGACATTTCTTATAATCCGTAAAGTTCTTCCACTAGGATTTCATTACTATAAAAATAATATGCTAAATATACCACAAATACAAAAAAAATGTGTGATACTATACCCACCAAAAAATCAGATTAATTTTAAATTGAAAAGGCAAGAAAATGAAACTCAAAACATGAAAGTATCACAAACACCATTACCAGTACGGAGTATAAACCTACATCTGCTAAATGATACATTCAGATAATCTACAAGATGCTAAATGGAAGTATCACAAACACAATTCTTGTCTGCTGACTTATTCAGGTATATATATATATACACACCATTACCAGTACGGAGTATAAACCTACATCTGCTAAATGATACATTCAGATAATCTACAAGATGCTAAATGGAAGTATCACAAACACAATTCTTGTCTGCTGACTTATTCGGTATATATATATATATATATATATATATATATATATATATATATATATATATATATATATATATATATATATATATATATATATATATATATATATATATATATATATATATATATATATATATATATATATATATATATATATATATATAAATTAATATTTTAAAAAATTACAATTGGTACTCGGTATACCAACCAATTTAAATTTCCGTACCGAGTACCAACCAATTTCACATAATTGGTACGGTAGTACCGTACCAACATTTCGGTATACCAATTGTCACGTACCAATTATAATTGGTACGGTTGGTACACGAGTTGGTAGGTACGGAATGGAAAATTTTGCCAGCCCTACCTGTTCCAGGCCGAACTGTCTCAGAACTAAAGCCGGAATATAGAAGCTGGACTGAGAAAGCCCCGGAAGCATGACCACAGGAGACCCATCCTGAAGCACTCTGCGAGTCTCCACCCGCCAATGAGGCACCGACCATCTGATATCTTCCGTCTGGCGACCCGCCATCCAACGCTCCCACGAGCCCTGATCATCAAAATCTACATCAACACCTCTCCTGGCAAAAGTCCAAGGCCTGATCATATCGGGGTTTTGAAGAACCCCAAACGCTCCATCGGCGCGGGGTCGAGAGGCAGGGCTGCCCCGTGCATATACCGCCGTCCGGTAGCTAATCTGTCGAGAGCATGAAAAGTCTCCCCAAGAATCAAAGGAACGACATCTCGCCGTGCGACGGTGAACGACAACATCCGGCGAGACCGATGGCGCATCCCAAAGGAATAGACCATGAACAGGGTGCCAAACATGCAAAGTGCAAAGGCATCCCAATAGGCATCATCTACCAAACCTAGACCCCTAAATCTGTCGGGAAGACCGGAAATATCGAAATGATCGGGACCGCGGATCATACCTTGCGCTTCCTCCGGGGAAAGATGAAGGAGGACGCACAATCTGTCAGCAAAAGAAGCCCCTCCGGGCAAGGGAACCGCTATCTCTTCCACCTCCGGACCTCCAAGCAAGGCCCGAAACTCTTCCACAGTCGGAACAATCTCGTTGAAGGAAAGGCAAAAGACATGCCTTCTAGTATCCCAAAACGAAGAAGAAGCTCTTAAGAGGTCATAATCCGGAATCAATTCCTTGATAGACCATAAGCACCTCATCTTGTACCTTTCTTCAAAGAATGATCTTCTCTCGTGCATGATCTCCCTACACCACTCCTTGAACTTTTCAAAGAACAACATTTGCCTTTCTTTGGACAATTTTGGAGAATTTTTGGCCATTTCCATGGTTTTTCTCTCTTTCTCCCCGAAAATGGTGTTTGTTTGGGTGGAGGTTGAAGAGGATATTCGAATTTGAAATAAAGCAAGACCAGTCTCGAACCAAAATTAAAGGACATGTCGGCTTGCCCCTATCCGCGCGGATGAGTTTGCCAAAAAAAAAATCTGCAACAGTCCAAGCTGCTACACCAAAAGAGGAATATTCCGTCCCGGTTGCTCGAAACCTGTGCAAAAAAAAACTCCCCAAACCAGTCCATATACCAAACACCCTTGCAAA
Organism: Adenophora triphylla var. japonica; assembly: GCA_022495995.1. Taxonomy (NCBI): domain Eukaryota; kingdom Viridiplantae; phylum Streptophyta; class Magnoliopsida; order Asterales; family Campanulaceae; genus Adenophora; species Adenophora triphylla. Next base: position 251,350 of record JAFEMH010001198.1, on the reverse strand, counting down.
AAAAAAACCAAGGCTCATGCGACACTGCATTCATATTGCATTGCATTCATAAAATAAAATCCTAAATTATTACATTCCAAAAAAAAAGAGAGTGTGCAAAAAAAAACAAACAAACAAACATAAATAAAATCCTAAAAAAAAAATGTGCATAATCTGTACAAATCTAAATCTCAAAAAAAAAAAAAATCAATCGGAGTCTCCGGCGATGTCTCCCCCTCTTGCGACTCGGGCCCGCCTCCTCAGGAGCCACTGGAAATCTCAGGCTCGAGAATCGTCCTCGTCTCCAGAGAGGCTCGTCGGGAACCGGCACGCTACGATAGGGCAAGCCGAGATCTGCGAAAAAGTCGTACACGAAGGTAAAGGCGTCAGACTCCTGCACGTACGAAGACGACCCGCCATGCTGCCAAACGTGTCCCTGCCCGTGTGGATCCCCTAGAATGACGTGATCCGAGCGATGCATCGCGCGATGATCAAGAAGAGGAGACAAAGGAGTCTCGAGGAAGTCTCCGAGCGAATAGGGAAGCCTCCCGTCCGACGGGCGCCGTGGTCGCCTCGCTCTAGCTCGAGGAGGCCCCGCAGCGACCATCCTCACGATGAACCTCTTGGCTCCGATCACTTGCTTCGTCGGTGTCTCGACGACCACCTCCGAAAACCTGCACAAAAGCAAAAGCGTCAAAAAAAAAAGAAGTGATGCTAGAGATGATGAAACAAAAGAAAAGGTGAAGCCATACCTTCATTACGGACGAGGGCGGAAGCTCGTGGAAGCCGCTCGGGTGAGGGATGCGCACCCTCAATCGGACCCCATCCTGGATGTAGGAAAAATCCGTCCGAGGGTACCGCGGGATCCCAAGCCCCTCCCTCTCCAAAACCTGAGGCATCCTCAGCCTCCTCAAGATGAACGTCGCATACGGCTCAATCGCCACGAAATCCGAGAAGTGCGGCCGGCTCGTAATCATCCCGGGTCACGGACGGATCACTCGGGTGCATCATATCAGCAGGAGGCTCCACCGGTGTCAACAATGGCGAATTCACGCCATGCTGACGCGTCACCCTCTCTCCCAGATAGTAGACGTCGCAAGTCAGGCCCCTCAAAATCCTCATTGCCTTGTCCGGATCTCGGCGCCCTTGAGGCTGCGCTACCTCAAAGCGATCCCGGGGAAGAATATCATCCCCTCATCCGTCTCGGCCTCGTCAAAGGAAGGCAATCCGCGTACTGAGAGTCGCACGCCCCTGGAGCTTATCTTTTCCCGGGCATGCTTGGACCCAGCATGGCGTGGCGGATACGCCCGGCGTACGCCTCGGGCGCCTCCACACCGTGACGTGGAAGAACTCCGGCGCCCGTATACCGCAAAGGCAAAGATCGAATCAATCCAAGTGCAAAAAAAAAAAAGTGCGTGCTCAAAGGAAAGAGGGAAAGCAAAAAGAGAGCTTATACCTCCGAGAGCAAACTCGAAGATCAAGGAGCTCACGGCCTTAGTGTATCTATCAAGAGCGAAATCTGACGGCCAGCCCGAGCGGCCAGAGGCCTCCCCCCAGAAATATCTCCAACCGTCTCCATGTCCTCAAAGGACCTCGAGAGCAAAGACTGCCGTCCCCTGGCATGTCCCAAAGGCGTGCTCGAGAAAGCAAACCACAAGAAGGCCCCCGGCAATCGATCGGCGCCTATCCTCTCCTCCCGGCCTCATAGCTCGCTATGGTCTCCACAATCTTGCCGTAGACCACGGCATACTCCATCCCCATCCCCTTTTTGGGAATAGGGAGAATCCCGAGAAGAGCTCAGACGGCATCGGCGTAACCATCCCGCCACTCAATGCGTCCATTAAAGGACAGCCCGTGATCGCAGCGTAATCGGAGGCGTAAGCGTAGCCTCGCCCCGGAAGAAGTGGAAGGTGTGGGTCGCGTCCCACGATCTTGCCGCGCGAGCAAACATCAAGCCCTTGCTCTTAGGGAACTTGACCAGTCCCCTCAAGCACTCGACGAACTCCCAGAGCCCCGTCTCGACAACAATCTGTCTCGGACTCGGCAAAGCTCCTCGGCCCGCATCCGGAAGCCGGTCCCACAAGTCAATCACAGACTCCACCGATCCTCGAGTCTTCATCTTGTTCAGCTGCTCCGTCACAAAACGGTTTCCGCCCTGTAAAAAAAAAAAAGAGAAAAAAGTCAAAAAGATTGCATTTACATTAAAAAAAAAATTCGACAGCATAACAGCATACAATGAGCATAGCCCCATTTTTTCTCGCATAAAAGAAAACAATTTTCAGCAAGTCCCAAGAGAGATGCATTCCTACGGAAGTAAAAACTCCGTCCCATTTTCAAAAAAAAAAAAATGCATACATGCATATCATCCATCTTACATGCAACGGGAGGAAAAATCCGTCCCACTTTTCAAAAAATATATATACATCCCATATTGGCAAAATGCCCATTCTTTCCAAACAAAATGCATGCATTGCATCATCATTCATCAATATCAAAATTCAATTTCAAAAAAAAAAATCATCATCATTCATCAATATCAAAATTCAAATTCAAAAAAAAAAAAAAGAAATCATCATCATCATCAACATGCAATATTCAATTTCAAAAAAAAAAAAATCACAATTCTTCGAATTTTCACATGTAATTTTCGAATTGAAAAAAAATGTGGCAAAAATGCCAATTCTTTTTCCAAGCAAAATGCGCATTTTGGGTTACTCATATACTCATTACAACATGCAAAGCATCAAAATCAAGATTCAAAGCCAAGAACATCAATCATTCGAATTTTCAAAAAAAAAAAAATTCAAAAATCACCCAAAATTTTCAAACAAGAAATCAACAAAGGGATCAAAGGGTTTCAAAGTATACCGTTCGGAGATGCGGATCCGAAGCCCAATGTTCTTGCTGACATCGGGTAATGCTCCTCCGCAACCGATTGCGAAAGATTGTAATGCCTCCTCATCCGGACGAGCTCCAATCGTCTCTCCGCCACCGGGCCACGTCCTTGACCTTGAAAAGCGCCTTCCCCGTGTTCCATTGCTCGAAAATCGAAGAAAATCGGAAGATTTCGAAGCTTAAATGGCCAAAAATGGCGGATTTTGCAGTTTTTCTCTCTCTGCTCTCGACAATTTCAAAAAATTGGGCTGAAGAAGAAGAAGGGCGTTGGCCCTAATTAATACCCCTGACTTTCCATCCCTATCCGCGCGGATAGGATTGCAAGGGTCAAAATGACCCTTTTGCCCCTTAAAATTTCAGGACTCTGCAATTCAGTCCCCAACTTGACAAAGTTAACCAAAGTTAACCAAAGTCAGCCCCTTGTCAAGAAAATTACCCCCGGCAGTCAAACGTAAGACCGAGTGACCCGAGAAAGATAACGAGATCCCGTATCTTTCATCAAAATTACCCTCAGGCAGTCCAAACGTAAGGCCAGGTGCCCCGAGAAAGATAACGAGATCCCGTATCTTTCATCAAAATCACCCGGCAGTCAAACGTAAGACCGAGTCCCCCGAGAAAGATAACGAGATCCCGTATCTTTCATCAAAATCACCCGGCCAAACGTAAGGCCGAGTGCCCCGAGAAAGATAACGAGATCCCGTATCTTTCATCAAAATCACCCCCGATCGAGCCAAACGTAAGACCAAGTGCCCGAGAAAGATAACGAGATCCCGTATCTTTCATCAAAATTACCCCGGCAGTCAAACGTAAGACCGAGTGCCCCGAGAAAGATAACGGATCCCGTATCTTTCATCAAAATTACCCAGAAGCAGTCAAACGTAAGACCGAGGTGCCCCGAGAAAGATAACGGATCCCGTATCTTTCATCAAAATTACCAACGGCAGTCAAACGTAAGACCAAGTGCCCCGAGAAAGATAACGAGATTCCGTATCTTTCATCAAAATTACCCGTGGCAGTCAAACGTAAGACCGAGTGCCCCGAGAAAGATAACGGATCCCGTATCTTTCATCAAAATTACCGGCAGTCAAACGTAAGACCGGAGTGCCCCGAGAAAGATAACGGATCCCGTATCTTTCATCAAAATTACTCCCTGACAGTCCAAACGTAAGACCGAGTGCCCCGAGAAAGATAACGAGATCCCGTATCTTTCATCAAAATTACTCCGGCAGTCAAACGTAAGACCGAGTGCCCCGAGAAAGATAACGGATCCCGTATCTTTCATCAAAATTACCCCTCTGAGTCAAACGTAAGGCCGAGTGCCCAGAAAGATAACGGATCCCGTATCTTTCATCAAAATTACCCGGCGAGTCAAACGTAAGACCGAGTGCCCCGAGAAAGATAACGAGATCCCGTATCTTTCATCAAAATTTTCCGGCGATCAAACGTAAGACCGATTTCCCGGACAAATACGTCGATTTTCCCAAAAGGCTAACGAAATCCCCGACAAAGTTAACGGAATCCCAAAAGCCAACGGAATCTCGAGTAGTACTCGAACTACGAAAGGGCTTGATTCCCAGCTAGGGGATACGTAGGTAGCCTATCATTGGTCCACCCCTCGACCAAAACGGTCACCCTATCCTTCGGCAGCAGACAAAGTCCACCGAAAGGCCATCAAGGTCCGAGGCACCTACCAAGCCATCATCATCCAGGTTCGAGGCCCCTACACCGCCATCTCCAAGGTTCGAGGCACCTAAAACGCCATCTTGAGGTTCGAGGCACCTAAAACGCCATCTCCAAGGTTCGAGGCACCTAAACGCCATCTTCAAGGTTCGAGGCACCTAAGACGCTATCACTAGAAAGCGATAAATCGCAATCATCCCCACCAGAGACCGAAAATGGTCATTCCTATCCCCAGCAGAGCGGATAGCCATCAGACCGAAAATGGTCATTCCTATCCCCAGCAGAGCGGATAGCCATCAGACCGAAAATGGTCATCTCTTATCCCAGCAGAGTTTCTTTCAAACGACCGTAGAACTCGCTCATCGGGTTCGAGGCACCTAAAACGCCATCATCTCCAGGTCAAAGACCCGAACTACGATCGGCTTGATTCCCATTCGGGATACGTAGGTAGCCTATCGCTAGGTTCGACCACCCGATCACTCGATCATCCCGCCAAATATGGAGCCTTACTCTTATCGACGACCCCGCTTCCTTCGAAAGCGCCGTCGCCGAGGGCTGCCGTAAGTGCGCCAATTTGAGCTTGTTAGAATTTTCGTTAGAAAATTAACGAAAGTTATAACATTTCTAACAATTCCTAACTATCCTAACATTTCTAACAAAGTGAGGGTAAGATGGGCATTGTTATTTAAGGTTAAACCTTAAAAAGAATCTCAAAAGGCAAAACAAAAGAAGAAAACCATAAATAGAAATGGCTGGAAACACAAAAACTGGCTGTTAATTTGAATTTTGACAAAGATTACTCTTCTTGTCCAAAGGCTGAAGTTTGCATTTAATGAACAGGTGCACGCCTTTGCTGGACTTGTCCGCGCGGATGGGATTGTCATCTCGGGAGGGCTATAAATTGAGCCCTCCGAGTCACAAAAATAAGAAGGAAGAACACAATTGCACCGAACCTCTGGCGAAATATAGAGAGAAAACAGTGAGAATTCTTCAAGAATTGTCACCTTTTTCTCTCCAATCTTTCCCAACTCATACTCATCCACTCACTCTCATATTCAAGCCCTAAACACTCATATACTCAAGCCAAACACTCAAGAACACAAGGAAGATTGGTAAACCCTCCTCTTCCTAACCCTAAATCTCATCCATGCATGCATCTTCAAACTACAAAATGTAGTTCTTTCATCTCCTTTCTTTAGATCTAAGAAGATCACCATGGAAGACCATCTCCATGGATGATCTTCTACAAAGATCAACATTATTTTCAAAGCTTTTCTTGCTTACTTGCAAAAATGCACTTTCAAAACCCTAAAAAACCATTTTCAAGCACTAAATCTTGATTTCAAAGGGTAAAATCCCCCTCCCCAAGCAAATGAAATGCTTAGTCCTAATGTACCCCAAGGATGGTTTGGTATAGTTGATTCACCACTAAAATGTCTAGTGATCACTAACCAAAACCTAGGGAAATGGGGACAAGCATGGATGCAAAACCCCCCTTAAAATCTTATTTTCTTTCTTGAGAAGTTGCTGTCCAGTAGCAATTTTCTCAGACCCCAGTCCATGGTCTTAATTTTTGGACACAGATGAACTTGGAATTTGGTGTTGACTACAAAACACTTTTTGTAGCCAACATCCAGAGCTTTCCAGAAATATTTTTATCTTATTTTTTGGGTGAGTAAAACTCCTCTTTTCAAATTTTCTTTCAGAGGCTAGTTCATCAGCTTCTGGGAATCCAGATCTCATATCTGAGGTTTCCAGAAGGTTTTGACCCCTCAAATCTTCTCCAAAATGGAAAATTCCTTCGCACAAACTTTATTTAAGGTGTCTAGAACAACTTTAATTCTCTGAGTTTATCCAGATTATGAAGTTTTAAGACCCTTGAATCCCTTTTAAAATCAAAGGTCCACTGCCTTTTTCATTCTGGCAGAAATGGCTCTCAACTTCAAAAGGTCTTTTGAGTACCAAATCTCAATCCAAAAATCTTCCAAAAAATCATGGGATCAGTTTAAAGTCTTAAAAAGATATCCCAATTTTTACTTTTCTGAGTTTCAACTTATTTTGGCCAAAACACACACACACACACACACACACAAATGATTTTCAGCTTGGAAGACTCGTTTTTACGAGGCGCGTCGGGTGCACACTAACGTCCTTCCCGACGCGTAACATGACCTCCGAACCTAAATCTCTGATCTCGGGCTTTTTTCAAAGTTTTGGCCCTCAAAATTAAAATGGCGTGGCGACTCCGTTTTTTCCGGTTTTATTTGGTTTTTCAAAGAAACGCAAAAATCGAATTTTTCCCGCGAAAAAGGCAACATTCATCACAGCCACGCGATTTTGTATTTTGAGCCCAAACGTTGAGAAACGGCTATTGTGAAAATGGTGTCGTTTTTATTGGTAGCAAAAACTTAGGAAAAGGCTTTGAAAACAGGGGATCATTTTTATTGGTAGAAAAAACGAGTAAAAAGCTATTTAGTACCAGAGATTGTTAGGTTCGGAGGTCATGTTACGTTTCGGGAAGAGTATTACGAGATCACCCGAAATGCCTCGTAAGACGAGTCTTTCTACCTTTCTCGAAATCGTGTGTGTGTGTGTGTGTTTTGAAATGGGGGCTTGAATGACAAGCTTAATCTTAGTTTGAATGTCAAACGTTGATTAGGTGACTTTGTTTGAAAAGACGAGCGTTTGAATGACAAACTTCGGTTTGAGACGGAAATGAGCGTTTGCGTGGCAAACGTCGATTTTGAGTTTGAAATGAGCGTTTGCGTGGCAAACGTCGATTTTGAGTTTGAAAAGGAGTTCGAAGGTCGAACTCCGGTTTTTGAACCGGGCGAGTCATTGTTAACGATTTTTACTGGAAAAAGCGTATTAAATGATTTTGAATGTCAAAAGTCGGCTTTTAGTTTGAAGATGAGCGTTTGGATGCCAAACGTCATTTCGTGTGTTTTTGAAAGAGAGTTCGAAGGACGAACTCCGGTTTTGAACCGGGCATTACATTGTTAACGATTTTTACGGGAAAAAGCGTATTAAATGATTTTGAATGTCAAAAGTCGGCTTTTAATTTGAAGATGAGCGTTTGGATGCCAAACGTCATTTCGCGCGTTTTTGAAAGAGAGTTCGAAGGACGAACTCCGGTTTTGAACCGGGCATTACATTGTTAACGATTTTTACGGGAAAAAGCGTATTAAATGATTTGCATTCAACGAATCGGGTTGCGACTCGGACTTTGAAAAGTAAATACTATCACGATCCAAACGGGTCGGACTTGTAAATGACAGTATTTAAATGCGGTATCGACGGAATCGAACGATCCGAAATCGTAAATGACGATCGACGAGCCAAACGACTCTGAATTGTAAATGACGATCGACGAGCCAAAACGGCTCGGAGTTGTAAATGACGATCGACGAGCCAAAACGGCTCGGAGTGGTAAAGTTGCATGAAATGTAAAGGACGTTCGACGGATCAAACGGTCCGGAATTGTAAATGACAGAAAAGTAAATGACGATCGACGGATCGATCGATCCGGAGTTGTAAATGACAAAAAAGTAAACGGAACGGGGTCGGAACGCCGTTTTAACCCGTGATTACTTCTCTTACGGGAAGAGAAGAGGATCGAGGGGCTAAAACGTATCGGACCCCGTTAGACGGAGGCGTCTACATTTCAATAACGTTGTTCGAAACGGTTGTAGCGACTGGCGCGTAAACCGAGACGAAACGAGAGATTAGAGAGAGGGAGTTATACCTATGGCTAGGGTCGACTCCTTTGGCTCGAGGGGTGTATACGGGATACGAAAAGTAGTTTGGAACGGTGTTTCGGAGTGGAGGAGGGCGTATTTGATCAAAATACGGAGTTTTCACGCAAAACGAGGTAAAACCGAGGCTCGGGAGGGGTGAGAATCAGTTTAGGCCGTGAGGTTTTGGTGGAGGGGAGTAATTTTTGTTGTTACAAATGGCTTTGACAGCCTCTCTATTTATAGGTGAAATTTCAGTAGGAGTCCGATCGGACTTAGACTGAAATCCAGGGGGTTTTGTGGTACTTTGGAAATTTGAGGGACTTGCTGGCAATTTCTGAAGTCTGCACAGGGAGTCCGGCCGGACTTAGACTGTATACCAGGGGTATTTTAGTCTTTTGGCCTTGATTTTTGATTGAAAGGTGACTAGAGGGAGGTGGCATGCAAGCCACGTGTCCTGTGAGTCACCAAATGCGTGGGAGTTCGTTCCCGGGTCCCGGTTTTGTCCGTTTTTAAAATAACAGTCCGGAAAATGTCCGAAACGCCCCCGGAAAGTGCCGGAAAGTGCGTTTTTCAGGGAAAGCCGTACTTTCACGTGCGATGACGTGTGTCAAGTACGTTTCGACGTCGGGATGCTCGGGGCAGTCCCGGGACGTCTCGTTGGCATGGCAACGGGGAGTTAATGAGTTCAGGTTAACCTGGAGCGGGCCAGTTAACGGATTTCGATTTACTTTGTGACGGATTTTGACGATCCGGATTTGGATACTTACAGGATGGCCGAATTTCAGATGGGAACTGATCGGCGACTCGGCGGTGCAAGAAGAAGGCTCGTTTCCTCAATGTAAGAATTCAGTTCTTCAATTGGTCCTTTTCGTTGCTAGTTTTACCTAATTTGTTGATGTGCGACGACGTGTTCTAAAAACACATTTTTTGTTAAGCTCAACAAAAAACGCGTTTTTACAAGATTTTCGCTAAAAAAAAATACATAGGTACAAATAATATAATAACCATAATTCAAAACAATTGATGTACACGAATATTATTTTAAAATGCTTTTTTTTTTGTGTGTTGTTCACGTATTGATGATGGAGAGAGATTTCATGGGTTTGATCGTCTGGCTGCCAGTGGGCGCGATCGTCTCTGCGCGGTGCCCCGGTGAAGACGATGATTTTGAGGTGGTTGGTTATGTTGAGGTTAGGGAGGGGGTTAGCCGGAGGTTAGGCGAGGTTGAAAGCATTTTGAGCTGTTGTGCTTTCCTCTCTCTCTCTCTCTCTCTCTCTCTCTCTCTCTCTCTCTCTCTCTCTCTCTCTCTCTCTCTCTCTCTCTCTCTCTCTCTCTCTCTCTCTCTCTCTCTCTCTCTCTCTCTCGACCTTAGTTCTAAAAAATCTTGGTAGGCTTTGTTAAGAATTGATGATGGAGAGAGATTTCATGGGTTTGAATTCCAAAGATTCTTCCTTGATTGTTATCAAGGAAGAAGCTGTTGAAGCCTCTCAGGATCACTCAGGTACTCAATTTACATTCATTTTTACATTCATTATAGGTAGAAGGATTTTGCCTAATTTCATTATTACATTCATTTTTACATTCATTTTTACAGATATTTGATTAAGAGGGGTGGGAAGGAAACATTAAATAGAGAAATTAAACAGAGAAGTAAAGTTAACTTACAGTCTAAGAGAGAGAGAATGGCTGCCAGAAGCAAAACTTGAAAATCTTCAGCGTCACAGTCAAAATGGGAAAAATTGGCCTAGATGTAAAATTGTGAAAATGAAGAGAAAAATAATAGGGGAGAAAATTAAGAGAGGTTGGAACCTTTAAATTTTACTGATTGATTTAACGTAAGTTTTGCAACTGCCCGTCAGAGTGGGAGTCATGGGAGAAGGTGGGAAATTGTTGGAGATTGGATTGTTTACAGTTGTCGGATCACATTTCCAAGATTAAATCTCAGCCACCATGTATCCAAAGCTAAGAGGCAGTTATATCATTCATGTATTGTATTATAGATAGATTGACTAAAAGAGGTTAAAGGTCATAGAGAGAGTAATATCCTTAAAAGTGAGTGTAACTGATTTCCTTAAAATAGATTGTAGACCTAATAAAAAAAAAAAATTCACCCACTCATCCCATTTTTTGCTCAAATGTTAATTATAACTCAAAATTCACATGGAAAAGAAAATTTTAAACTTTAATAATTGTATATCATAAACTCTCATCTAGTATTTGCACACATGCATGAATAATAATATAATATATTATATCATTTATCTCAAAATAGATCCATTCCGAGTTTGGAGGTTATTAGAAATGTATTTATAGTTAGTTTTCTTTGAGGTGAACCATATAAAAACCAATTAAAATTATATTTTTAGCATTTAAAATGTACAATCTTACAGATACTATTAAAATAAATTACTATATTTTTTATATTTGTATTTTATTATTAGTTTTAAAATGTAAATCGACCATAAAAAAGTTTGGTAGAATTGACGAATATGTTTTCTTGCGGATTTAAATCAATTGAGGGACGATTATATATTGTTATATTCATTATTAATATTATTTACTTAAAGATTAGGACCAAACCATATGGGTAGGGGTAGGGTGGGCACCCTCCTGGGATCCAAACCCAGCAGGGATCCAACCTCAGAATATATTTAGGTCTAACTTCGGTAATAACTTGTTGTTTTGAATAATTTTTTTGTTTAAAATAAAGGCAAATTGCAATTTAGGGTCTGAACTCGAGAGGGAGTTCTCGAAATGGGGTCCCATATCTGAATTTTGTCAAATCACGACTCAATATCTAAATTTTTTGCCAGTTAAGGGCTTTTTGACGATTTTCGTTAGAAAAGTCAGTTAAGTGATATGTGTCACTCACGTGATTAATTGATTTGGTTAGTTTGCACTGATATTTAAATTTAATGGACTAAGTGAAATAAATTAAAAGTGGGGGTGAAATAAATAAAATCAACAACAAATAAAACCCCACCCCCTCCCCTGTCAACATTAATCCCTGCCTCTCTCCCTTCCTTACCTCCGGCATCCATCCCACGTTCTCCGGCGACGCCCCCTAAACACCAAAATCTGGTCGGCCTCATCTCACTCTAAAGAACAACTATTCCTCTCCCTCCCTTACCCCGTCCTCCAACCACGGCTATGATGCCGGCGTTTCTTTTCCCTTCCCCTTCCCTTTCCCCAGCCCTAAATAATTCGCTTCTTCCTTGCACCGTCGCCCTCGCTCGCACGTCTACATGAAGACTAGTTCGAATTCTCACCTTCAGATCCACCGTCACAAGATTTATGGGTGTTTTGATTTGAATATGGGTTCTTCCTTGTACCGCCGGCCTCATCTTGCGATGTTTGTGTTTGATAAGGTAAAATTAATGTGGGTGTTTTGATTTGAATATGGGTTAAATGAAAATGAAGGGCTGTTAGTGGAGATGGTGGTGGAGATGGTAGTGGGTTGATGATGGAGATGATGGTTGATGGTGGTGAAAATGTTTAATTTATGAAAATAATTTCTTATTGAAAACACTTAATAAAGAATTAATTGAAAAATATAATGTAAATAAAAAGTATTTTTACATTATACAAAAATTTAATAAATTTTATTCATTCAAAAAAATGTAATAAAATGCAATTAATAAAGACTTTAAATGATAATTTCATATTTTTTTTATTATCTAATGCTAATTCAATGATTTTAATTATTTTCTAATTTTTTGTTTCATTTTATAATTTTTAGCATTTATTATTTATATATTTTTATTAGTTAAATTGTGTTTCATTAAAAAAAAACTTGATTAAGAAAAAAACATAAATTGGGTAAGCATATTTTTTGTAAATATTTATTTTATTTAATCTATTTTTATTTTTATTTATATATTTTATAAATTATTCAATCTCAAGTAATTAGTAATTTTTTTGAAGCAAAATAATTAGTAATTTAAATTATTAGAAAAAAAGAATAATAGTTAATATCTTAAATTATTTTAAATCATATTAACTATTATCTTTATTTTTTTCAATATTTTAAAATTACTAATTACTTTGTGTTAAAATAAAAACTAAATATTTTAATTAATTTTGTTTTTAAAAAATACTATTTTCTTTAAAAATTCAATTTTTTTATATATTTATAACATTTATTTTACAAGATTTACGTTAAAAATTAATTATATATTTTTTTAAAAAAAAAAACAATTTTTTTTATTTATAACATTTATTTTAACATATTTTAAAAATTATAAAAAATATTACAGCTTTTCTCAATATATTATATTTTCAAAAAATATTATTTTTGAAAAAATATTTTGTAACTGTCATCAATTTTTAAAAATTTACATTCCACTCCTTAATAACGAATTTGCATTTCAATTTAGTCCAACTTGTCCAGCATATGCGTGGCACATGTCACTTAACTGACTTTTCTAACGAAAATTGTCAAAAAGCCCTTAACTGGAATTTTTTTTTTAGATATTGAGCCCTGATTTGACAAAATTTAGATATAGTGCCCCGTTTCGAGAACACCGTGGCGAGTTCAGGCCCTAAATTGCAATTTGCCCTTAAAATAAATATCGCTTTTGGTTTAAAAGTATTCAATTGTCTATTTCTATCTCAATATTGGTATTTGCTTTTGGTTTAAAAGTATTCAATTGTCTATTTCTATCTCAATATTGGTATTTGTTTCATTTCATTAATCGGTTTGATAAGAGGAATAATGTAACGTGAAGAGAAAAAGGGCAATAAATAAAAGTAAATTTGGTAATTTCATCATTAAATTATAGTAATAATTGTGTTTTTTATAACTTGTAAGCTACAATTATTCTGGATTCGAGGAAATACTAGTAATTATTAATGATATATTTTATGCAAAAATGTCATGCATGCCTCATTGATTAAAGACATCATCTTGAAATAAAGATCGATAGAGATAAAATCATTTGCATGCAGAAAAATTAATAAATATTAGGACCAAATTCGTTTGAGAAACGGGTTCAAGCCCGTCCATCCGTGTCACGACACGGCCTAAACTCGGCCCGTCCAATTTCACCCGTCCAAGCCCGCTCATTTGGCCCACATTTGAAGATCCACGGGCCTAAATGGGTTTTCCTATTTTTTTTATTTTTTTTTATCAGAAAAATTATGGAAAAATTAAAAAGTAATTTAGTTTTTAATAAGCTATTTTTTTAAATATAAAATCACTTAGAAATAAGAAAATTAATTATTTTATAGATATAACAAAACAATACTTTATACGGTATCAACAAATAAAAATTATTCAAACTAAATTATTTTCTAAAAGGTATAAATTATACCTTTTAGAAAATAATTTAGTTTGAAATTTTTTTATTTGTTGATACATAACATATATTTCTTCTTTAAAAAAATAAATTAAATAAGTTAATAATGTAATCAATTTAATAATAGAAACTCTATTAATATTTATTTCATATTTTTTTTTAGGAAATTTCCATTGTATTCATATGATACAATTTAAAATTACATAATGTTAAAATAAAAAATCTTCAAATATTTTTTTAAGGGATTAATCTCAACATTTCTTTGTATATAGAAAGTTATTTTTGAGATTTATTATAATAAAGATTGGGCTAAAAGAGGTTATAGGTCATAGAGAGAGTAAAACTACCCACAATGGTTTCATCCCACTCTTCCATTTCATCTAACACTTTTTACACTTTTTCTCATCCACCTAATATTTCATCTACCCATTTCATATACCCCCACTCCAATGGCTAACTTAAATTAAATTTCAACTTTCTCCAACTCATCATTCTATACCCCACTACTTTTATTTTATTTTATTTATATTCTTTATTTTTATGAAAATTAAGTGTTTTTTTTTGTGTCCAAATCAAATGAAACTTATATAGATTTGTAGGGAAAAAAAATGATGAATTTTGGTGAAAAAAAAATTAAAAAAATAATTAATTTACTAGGTAATAATTCAGCCCAAATTGAAAACTAAGTGTTTTTTTTGTGTCCAAATCAAATGAAACTTATATCGATTTGTAGGGAAAAAAAATGATGAATTTTGGTGAAAAAAAAATTAAAAAAATAATTAATTTACTAGGTAATAATTCAGCCCAAATTGAAAACTAAGTGTTTTTTTTTTGTGTCCAAATCAAATGAAACTTATATCGATTTGTAGGGAAAAAAATGATGAATTTTGGTGAAAAAAATTAAAAAAATAATTAATTTACTAGGTAATAATTCAGCCCAAATTGAAAATTAAGTGTTTTTTTTTTGTGTCCAAATCAAATGAAACTTATATCAATTTGTAGGGAAAAAAAATGATGAATTTTGGTGAATTTTTCTTTTTATTTTTAAATCATTTATTATGATATAATTGAGTTTAAATAATTGGGTGAAAAAATAATAAAGTACGGACCAATGGTTGCTTGACACGTGTCCAATTAAAAAAATAAAAATAAATAAAAGCTTTCATACGGGATGAAAGTTTTCATCCCGTTAATTAATACAGCCATGATCCGACCTCCATTGGACTCCCTCCGGGCTGACTTAAACCATTTCATCCCATGTTTAATACCACCATTGTAGGTAGTCTAATATCCTTAAAAGTGATTGTAACTGATTTCTATAAAATAGACCGTAGGCCTAATAAAAATCAGAAAATGTTGAAAGAAACTTGTTTCTCTATAAGTTATAAAAAGTCTTGTTTTAAATATATCGACTAAGTGTTTTAAAGCCTAAATTCACTGTTTTAAGGCTTAAACTCGCTATTTTATTTTCTAGCTTAAATTCACTGTTTTAACGCCTAAACTCACTATTTTATTTTTTAGGTATTTTAAGACCTAAACTCAATGTTTTAAGATCTAAACTCGATATTTTAAAGATGAAAAGTGGGATTTTTATAACTTATGAAAAAACATGTTTTTCCTAAAACTTAATAAAAATAAAATTTTCACCCACTCATCCCATTTTTTGCTCAAATGTTAATTATAACTCAAAATTCACATGGAAAAGAAAATTTTAAACTTTAATAATTGTACTATCATAAACTCCCATCTAGTATTTGCACACATGCATGAATAATAATATAATATATTATATCACTAGTAAAAGCCCGTGTTCGAGAACACGTTTTTTTTTTAATTTAAAAAAAAAATTAAGGGCAAAATGGGAAAGGGACAACTTAGTGAGGGCGAAATGAAAAATTTGACAATTGGTACTGTTCATATGGTGAGGTGGACAGTTCTTATTTATACTATAGATTTATCTCAAAATAGTTATCCGTTCCGAGTTTGGAGGTTGTTAGAAAATGTATTTATAGTTAGTTTTCTTTGAACTATCAACCATATAAAAACCAATTAAAATTATATTTTTAGCATTTAAAATGTACAATCTTACAAATACTATTAAAATAAATTACTATATTTTTTATATTTGTATTTTATTATTAGTTTTAAAATGTAAATCGACCATAAACAAGTTTGGTAGAATTGACGAATATGTTTTCTTGCGGATTTAAATCAATTGAGGGACGATTATATATTGTTATATTCCTTATTAATACTATCTCCGTTCCAAAATATTTGTTCCATTTGATTTTTTTTTGTTAAACTTTGACCACAAATTTATAAGAGATTAATCATGTTCCTAATATTCTAAAAATTATTGTTGATAATATTATTAGTGGTGAACATAATTAAATTGTCATATATTTGTGATCAAAATTCAACAAAAAAGTCAAATGATACAAACATTTTGCGACGGAGGGAGTATTATTTACTTAAAGATTAGGACCAATCCATATGGGTAGGGTGGGCACCCTCCTGGGATCCAAACCTAAGGCTAGGAGGGATCCAACCTCAGAATATATTTAGTACTATCTTCAGTAATAACTTGTTGTTTTTTAATATTTTTTTTTGTTTAAAATAAATATCGCTTTATTTTTATCTCAAATGAGTGATTTAGTGATAAAGTCAAACTTCACTTCACGCTCTCTGAGCTTTAGTGTTCGATCTCTTTCGGGCTTTGGACATTGTAAAAATAATTTACAAACTTTATTGCTAAAAATAAAGTGCAAACTTTATTTCATTAATAATAACAATTATGGGATTTCAAGTAATATGTAGGCTCCTGTGGTCATGTACTTAAACAATTATTTTAAGGTAATCTATGATAGCATTTCTATTTGCCTATAAAAACCAACGTTCACTTCACCTCGTATGTACAACTATCTTACTCCCTTAACAACCTAGCTAGAAGAAGAAAAATGAGACACTGTGTCTGGATAGTTTTTTCTTTAACCTCCCTTTTCTTTGGGGTTTCCGCTGATCCCCAATGTGGCTACTACGCAGGGGGCAAAATTTGCGACGGAGGAGAATGTTGCGATGGCAGGGTGCGTGGAAATACCCCTGATTACTGCGACGATTATAAATGTCAAAGTCAGTGCCACCCTTCCACTAGTGTAGGACGAAATCGCCCTTTCACTCGTGCAATACGCCCCCACCCTCCATCAGCTAAAAACATAACTGGTCAAATTTCCAAATCCCTAACCAAGCCGCAATGTGGTTGGGAAACTGACGACCTAGCCCTGTGCCCCGAAGGACAATGTTGTAGCATTTATGGATACTGTGGGACCACGTCCCAGTACTGCGACCCGGGTGCATGCCAAAGCCAATGCGAGATCTTCGATGACGACAACATCCCTAATCTCATCCCCAAATCCCTTCGCAAAATAAAATAAATGGATTGTGTTGTAATAATTATAGGCTATCGAATTTGGGGTATACACAGTCCAGCTCCATACACGAAAAATAAAGGCTGCTATGTTTGTTTTGTTTCGCTTGTTTTTTTCTCTTTGGTGTTCCTTGCTTGTATGATCCTTTGTCTAGCGTGACAAAGATGAAATAAAATAAATGGATTTTGTTGTAATAAAGTTATATGTATAAAGAGCTTATCGTTGGTTTTTGAAAGTTAATGTACCCATCACATAGATGATGTATTAAATTGATGGATTGTTTCTTAGGCTCAGTCAGTCAGTATTTAGCAGGAGAGAGTTTCTGGTAGCCATTTTCTGCAATGAAATTATGTTGCTTAAAACTCTCCCAATTGTGAAGGATCAATGCCAATGTTCCCAATTCCAGTAATATAGAGACTGTTCAACGGCTACAGATTACAAGTAGACATGAATCTACTCATTCAGACATTTTAACAAACGGTTGAACTACAACTAACTAATGAGCAAATTGAACCAAAACCCAAAAATTGCAACAAGAGTAAAAGAAAAGAAGTAAAATTGAAAGCATATTTTTACCAGAATATTAGAAACTCTCCTAGTTAACCTCTTGTATTCACACATTTCCACAACCACAAACACTTACCAGAATATTAGAAACTCTCCTAGTTAACCTCTTGTATTCACACATTTCCACAACCACAAACACTTACCAGAATATTAGAAACTCTCCTTGTTGATCTCTTATCACCATTAATCTCTTCACAAAGCATAGGCATTCTAAATCGCCATAACCATATTCTACATTTAGGAGCTGACTTCTTGGGCTTCTTTGCAAGGGGAGATATATTTAGTAAATTATATATATTTATTTATCTACAGTATATTATATGAGTATAGTATATGTATTGGTTCGGTCCAATTCTAACCGGTGTTCGAACTTCTTAAAACCAGAACCAGATCAACATATCGGTTTTAAGGAAATTTAGAATCAAGATCAATCAATATTATTGGTTCGGTCTAATTTTAATTGACTTGATTCGATACGAAAAAATCTTATTCACCCCTATTAATTATGTCTATCGGTTGTCAGTGAATTAGAAGTGGTGAGGGTCAAACGAGTCGGCCCGATCCGTGCGAACCAACCCGCAGATGGGATAGATTGAAGGCCGTCAGCCCGTTTGATGAAACGGGCCTATACCCGGCCCGTCCCGTCCCATTTCTCCAGTCCAAGCCCGCCCGTTTGGCCCGGATCTGAAGATTCACGGGCCAAACGGGTTTTCCTATTTTTTTAATAAGGTCCGTACGGACTAGTATTTATTTATTTTTTATTGAATAGAAAATAATATTTTAGACTTTATTTATTACTGATATTTTTTACAAAAATGTATATAAAAAAGATAGAAAAAAACTAAACAAATGAAAGTATATTAAAGAAAAGAGGGACGGACTATTCTTTATTTATTTTTATTTTTATTAATTTTTTATTGACTAGAAAATAATATTTTAAACTTTTTTATTTCTGATAATTTTTACAAATAGGTATATAAAAAAAGATAGGAAAAAACTAAACAAATAAAAGTATATAAAAGAAACGAGAGACGGACTATTCTTTATTTATTTTTATTTTTTATTAATTTTTTATTGACTAAAAAATAATATTTTAGACTTTTTCATTACTGATATTTTTTACAAATAGGTATATAAAAAAAGATAGAAAAAAACTAAACAAATGAAAGTATATATAAAAGAAAAGAGGGACGGATAATCCTTTTTTTATTTTTATTTTTTTATTAATTTTTTATTGGCTAGTAAATAATATTTTAGACTTTTTTTACTTCCTCCGTCCTAGAGTAAGATTTTTATTTTTGTTATTTTGTTTGTCAGAAGGAACTTTGAGCAATATGATAAATACTTTAGAATTTGGTGTGAATTTTAGGAGTTGGGGTAAAGTAAAAGCATTATTAACACTCTTTAAAGGTTAAATTATTATTATTAACATTATTAAATATTTTTCTCTTAATTATTACTATTATGTAATATTCAATTATTTATAATATTAGTAAACATTTCTTTACATATATGATAATGATTTAGGATATGCATGAAATTTAGGATATGTAATATAGGGTTTAGGGTATAAGATATATGATAAATGGTTTAGATATGACATATAGTTTAGAATACGGGTTATGAGGTATATGATTTAGGGTTTAGGGTATTGTGTATAAATATGATTTAAGGTATAGGGTTAGGGTTATTAGGGTATAGGCGTTATAGGGTTTAGAGTATAGTGGTATACTCCCTCCGTCCCATAAAACATTACCCCTTTTACTATTTTGGGCGTCCCACTTAAAAGTCCCACTTTCCTAAAAAGGAAATTTTTTAATACTTCTTTATTCATGGGATCCACTTGTCATACTCACAACACTTTTCAAATTTACTATTCTCTCCACTCATTCTCTCTCCTCCCACTCACAACACCTACTTTAATAACAATATTCCTTATTTTTCGTTTTCAACAATAAAGGAGTAAAGTTTTTCGGGACGGAGGGAGTATACTATAAGGTTTAGGGTATAGGGATATAGTATACTTTAGAGTCTAGGTATATGATTTAGGGTTTAGGGTATACGGTATAAATATGATTTAAGTTATATGGGTTAGGTATGGGATATATAGGGTTTAGTGTTTAGTGAGTGGTATATATAGGGTTTAGGGTTTAGAATTTAGGATTTAGTGAGTGGTATAAATATGATTTAAGATATATAATTTAGGGTTAGGGTATGTGATATATAGGATTTAGGATTTAGTGAGTGGTATATATAGGGTTTAGGATTTAGTGTTTAGTGAGTGTTATAACGTAAAATCTAGGGAGAAACGCGTTTCTCCATAAGTTATGGAGAAACGGGTTACGGGTATCCAGAACCTTTTGAAAGGATATCCAGAAACTTTTTGTATTGGCCATGACCTTGTCCCATGGTTACTTCTGGATATCAGTCTCAAAGGTTACGGATATCCGAACCCTTTGAAAGGATATCCAGAAGCTTATGAAAGTGATATCCGAAAAACCTTCAAAATGATATCCAGAAACTTTCAAAATGTTTCGGATATTCATTCGATGGTTTCGGATATACATTTGAAGGTTTCGGATATCCGTAAACCTTCAATAAGCAATTTCTGTCTTGGCCTTGGATTTGGCTTCAAATCTATTTTTTCTGGATATCTGCCCAAAGGCTTCTGGATATCCGTTCCAAAGCTTCTGGATATCCAGAACCCTTTGAGACTGATATCCAGAAATTTTCTTCTGGTTATCAAACGTATAGCTTCTGGCTATTAAAAACGCGTTTCTCCATAGTTATGGAGAAACGCGTTTCTCAGCAGGCCTACTCGTGTTATAAATATGATTTAAGATATATGATTTAGGGTTAGGGTATGGGATATATAGGGTTTAGAGTTTATAAATATGTGTTTATTTTTTTATTAATTTTTTATTGACTAGGAAATAATATTTTAGAGTTTATTTATTACTGATATTTTTTACAAAAATGTATATAAAAATAGATAGAAAAAAAAAAAACAAATGAAAGTACATAAAAAAAGAGGTACGGACTATCCTTTATTTATTTTTAATTTTTATTAATTTTTTATTGATTAGGAAATAATATTTTAGACTTTTTATTACTGATATTCTTTTACAAAAAGGTATATATAAAAAAAGATAGAAAGAAACTAAACAAATGAAAGTATATATAAAAGAAAAGAGGGACGGACAATCCTTTTTTATTTTTATTTTTTTATTAATTTTTTATTGACTATGAAATAATATTTTAAACTTTTTTTATTACTGATATTTGTTACAAATAGGTATATAAAAAAGATAGAAAAAAACTAAACAATTTAAAGTACATAAATTGTTTAGTAGATAAAAAAAAACCTATTTTTTACAAATAGGTCCGTGCGGACCTCATTGTAAACGGGCCACAGACCAAATGGATCTTCCGATCCGCAGGCCAAAGCCCGGTCTGTGCGAACTTCCTTGATCCAAGCCCGCCCCGTATGCAAAGCGGGCTGGGCGGACTACGGGCCACGGGCTGGATGGGCCCGGGCCAAACGGGCCACAGTGCGGACCTCCAACGAATTTAGACCCATTTTGGCCATCTCCAATCAAAAGCAATATGATGCATATGAATCGCCACAATTGTACTATCTGCTCCTCTACTACGACAGATGGTAGGATTTTAGTCACATCGACATTTTGAAATTCATACGGTTAATATAGAAACTTAATGATAGACTTTTGTTTCTATTGAAGATAAAGATTCAAATGTTACAGCAATAAAGGTTTTTGTTGCAGCAACTACAAACAAGGCCAATGAGATCAATCACCAGTTAGTAAAATGTTGGATTTTCAATGTAGTCTCACAAGAAATAAGCAACAGTCTTCGATTTTTAACTACTGTACATTCTGTTTGGATGGAACTGAAAGAAAGATTTTCTTCCATAAATGGGCATAGAATTTTTCAATTGGAAAAGGAATTACATAAACTTGAACAAGGTACAAGCTCTGTTGAGATATATTACCACAAACTGAAGGGATTGTAGGATGAAAGGTCTGCTATAAATGCAATAAATTCATGTAGTTGTCCATGTGTATGTGGATGTGGGAGAACCCAGGAAGAGAGAAATGAAATGAAGAAATTAATACAGTTCCTTATGGGACTTCATGAGAGTTTTGTCAACATCAGAGGCCAGATTCTTGTGATGAATCCTCTTCCTAAAGTAAACAATGCTTACTTATGGTTAAACAAGATATGATATAGAGACAAGGTTTTATTCCTCATATGTCTGATGGGTCACATATTGCAGCAGCCAACAATTATTCATCCAGGACTCAAACTTCTTATGTTAGGGATCCATTTAAAAGGGGAGCAATGTGCACACATTGTAATCTGAAAGGGCATACAAGAGATGATTGCTACAAACTGATTGGTTACCCGCTTGGACTCCTGTTCACAGCAGAGGTAGAGGTCAGAAACTTGGTAATGCCAAACCTGGTATTGGAAATACAAGTTACTCTGGAAATTTGCAAGGGAGTTATCCAGTATATCAAAGTTCATCAGGAGGAACTGGAAATGCAATGCAAGTAACGCAAATGGACATTGAAGTTACAAATTCCTCCACCTCACAAGTTACTTTCGACAAACTACAAAATCAAATGAATCAGATTCTTGCAATGATTCAGAAAGGGTATGTAATCCAGAAGATTATCTCATGACACACCATATGACAGGTATGAGTTCATCTAATGCTTTTACATCTTCTATTCTTATTGCTTCAATCCACAAACCTCATGCTTAGGTTATTGATTCTGGAGCTACAGATCATATATGTAGCTCACCTTCTTTGATGCATTCCTTAACTTCTTTGCAATAACCCATCATTCTTTCCCTTCCAAATGGTCATCACATCAAAGTCACTCAAGTAGGATCAATTCATATCAATTCACACATTACATTACAAAATGTGTTCCTTGTTCCAAATTTTCATTATAATCTATTGTCCATTCCCAGATTGATTCATGACATGAACTGTTGTGTTTTGTTTCAACATGACAAATGCCTTTTTCAAGACCCACAACTGATGAAAATCCTAGCAATTGGATTTCATCTTAAAGGCTTAGTCATCTTACATGCTGATATTGCTTCAAATGTTAATGCTTTCATTGGAGCTATAACACCTTCTCAGACACTCACCAATAAGAGATTATGGCACCAAAGACTTGGTCATAGTTCTTCTCAACCATGCAGAAAATTCCACTTCTAAAATCTTGTTTCCAAAATGTTGATAGTTGTAATAATTCTTTCATTTCAGATTGTACTGTTTATCCAATTTCCAAGCAACATGCTTTATCATTTCCCATTAGCATTACTCATTCCCAGTCTTTATTTGAGCTTATCCATTGTGATTTGTGGGGACCATATAGAACCTCAACTCTAAATGGTTGTAAATACTTTCTTATTATAGTGGATGATTTTTCTAGAACTACTTGGACTTTCTTATTTACAACCAAGCAGTATGTATTCTCCCAAATAAAAGCATTCTCTGCATATGTTCATGCTCAATTTCATGCATCTATCAAAAGGTTTAGAAGTGACAATGGATCTGAATATTTTAACCTTTCCTAGCTTCTCTTGGCATCATTCAACAAAGCTCTTGTACAGGTACACCCCAACAAAATGGAGTGGTAGAAAGAAAACACAAAAATCTCCTTGAAATATCTAGGGCCCTAAGATTCCAATATAGACTTCCCTTTCATTTTTTGGGTCATTGTTTACTCACTTCAACCTATCTCCTCAATAGACTTCCAAGTAGTGCCATACAATTTCACACTCCCTATGAACTCTTGTTCAATTCTCTTCCTACATATGATCATTTGAAGGCCTTTGATTACTTCTGTTATGCTTCTACTCATCCTTTGGATAAATTTGCCAAAATAGTCATAAAATCTATTTTCATTCACTATCCTCATGGTCAAAAAGGTTATAAACTTTACAATTTAGAAACTCATAAAATATTTGTGAGTAGACATGTTGTGTTCCATGAGACCATTTTTCCTTTCCTAAAAAATATCCCTTTTGAACCTCAGATTACATCTTCTTTACCTTGGTTAGATGATTATCCATTCATACTTCTTCCCCTCATAATCACTCTATTTCTCCACCATCAAAATCTGTACCTCCATATCTTCCACATATTTCCTCTCCTATCCCTCCTTCATCTAATCCCATTCATCCAAATGAGTCTCTTCCCATCCTTCCTGATCCCTCTATTTCAGTTCCATCTTTTACTACTCTTTCTATTCCTAGAGTCTCCACCAGATCAAAACAATTACCTCACAAATTCAAAGATTTTGAAGTTACATTACCATCTTCTAAATCTCACTGTGCTGCTCTTTCCAAATATCTTCCTTCCCATTACACTTCATATTTAAACTGCTCATCTTCTTATAATCAGTTGGTCAATCTCTTGATCACATCACTGAACCCCTTACTTATAACCAAGCTATGAAAGACCCTAAGTGGATTGATGGAATGAACAAAGAAATAAATGCATTGGAAACTAACAATAGTTGGCAGGTGGGTTCTTTACCAAGTAACAAAAAATCTTTGGTTGTAAATGGGTATATAAGGTCAAATACAAAGCTGATGGTACTATAGAAATATTCAAAGCCAGGCTTGTAGCAAAAGGTTACACATAATGTGAAGGTATAGATTTTCAAAAAACTTTTTCCCCTGTTTCAAAAATGGTTTCTGTGAGAACTCTATTGGCCATCGGTGCTGCAAAAGGTTGTCATGTTCATCAACTTGATGTGAACAATGCAATCTTACATGGAGATTTGGAAGAAGAAGTATATATGAATTTATCCAAAGGATATAAATACGTTGGTCAGAATAAAGTTTGCAAACTGATCAATCAATATATGGTCTTAAGCAGGCCTCCAGACAATGGTTCTCTAAGTTGACTGCAGCTTTATTGGAAATGAATTACAATCAATATATAGACAACTTGTTGGAAAGTTGCTATATCTAACCATTACAAGGCCTGATCTTGCATTCTCAGCACAAACTCTTAATTAGCCAATTTGTTCATAATCCTAGCACCTTACATCTCCAAGCTTTACATAGAGTTATCAGATATATAGGGCTCTTGCTACAACTTCTTGTGAAATTCTTTGGATTCATACTCTGTTAAAGAATCTGCAGGTGCATGCTTCTTTGTCTATCCCTGTCTATTGCGATAGCATTGCTGCTATAAGTATTGCCTCTAATCCTGTTTATCATGCCAAGACCAAACACATTGAGCTTGATTGTCACTTTGTACGAGAAAAGGTTCAACATCAGCTTATTCTTCCCACTTATGTTTCCACCAAACTTCAATTGGCTGATGTCTTTACTAAAGCACTTGGCAAAGATTTACACTGGTTCTTTCTTTCCAAGTTAAAGGTTTTCAATCCTTTCATACCTTTAACTTGTGGGAGGGGTATTGAAGATAAAGATTCAAATGTTACAGCAAGAAAGGTTTGTGCTGCAGCAACTACAAACAAGGCCAGTGAGATCAATCACCGATTAGTAAAATGTTGGAGTTATGTTACTGCATCAAATACTGGTGAATGGACACATTCAATCTGATGCACAGGGTCATTTAAGCCTTTCTACTTGTTTGATATAGGGCAGTTAGTAAGTTTGTTAGAAGGTGGTTCATGTATTACTATAAAGATAAATAATTTATCAATAAATATTGGTTAATGATTAGCTCAGTTGACAAAAAAAATTAAAATGCGACATTTACTTATCAGAAGGAGCATGATTTATAATATTAAAATATACTTCCTCCGTTCAGGGGCGGATTTGGTAGTGTGCCAAGTGTTGCCGAGGCAACACCAAAAATTTTTTTTTTTTTTTAAAACGACGTCGTTTTGGTTTAGAAGAAAAAAAAAGGAATTTTAAACGCTGAATCAAATGTATGGTTGGGAACGTTGTTACGTCGCACAGAAGGAAAGAAAAAGAAAAGAGAAAAGAGAAAAGAAGGAAACGAACGGACCTTCTTCCTCCTGGCTCCTTCCCTTCGCCTCGCCATCGCCTGATCGCTGCCGCCGCCGCCGGTAGACCAGTAGACCTCCATCAATATGGACATGTATTATGTGAATCATCTATTCGCAATCAATTGGCTAATTATATTATGGATGTACGCCTAGACTCTCTTTTTTCAGATTTGAAAGGGCTTGTTGATCTTTCAACGACACTTGTGGCATCCAAAAAGAATGAGACTTACCGTGTGGTTTATAAGCCTGTGAAGCTTGCTTTGCTTTTGCCGGTAGCAACCGCAAGTGTTGAGCGGATTTTTTCAGCTATGAAGCATGTGAAGGGCGATTTGAGGTCTAAGATGGGGGATGAATGGTTAAATGACCGTTTGGTAACTTTCGTAGAAAGAGATGTATTCATGACAATTAGTGATGATGAGATTTTAACTTATTTTCAAAACATGAATCCTAGGAAGCATCAAATGTAAATTGTGTTTATTTTATGTAATGTTGACATATTGAAGCCTATTATATTTATATATGTAAACGTATTGAATCTTAGTTTCTTCGCGTCATTTTTTTTAATAAAGAATAGGCAACACCAAACCTTTAGGTGTAGATCCGCCACTGCCTCCGTTCAACTCGAAAATAAACAAATTTTCATTGTGGGTGTCTCATTTTAAAAAGACACACAACCAAAATGGATTTTTTTTTTTTAATACTTTTTTTATTTATGGAACTCACTTGATATACTCATAATAATTATTCAATTACTATTTTTTTTCCTCACTTTTTCTCTCCTAAAATGGCAAAGAATCTTTACTATTCCCTCCACTCATTCTCTCTCCTACATTATTTTAATACTCATAACACCATTATAATTTACTATTCCCTCCACTCATTCTCTCTCCTATTTTACTTTTACACTCACAACATTTATATTATTATTTTTTTTCTTTAATCCACGCGTTAATAGTAACTGTCTGATTTGTAACGGGACGGAGGAAGTATATATATTTTTTTTTTCTATCCCGATCAAAGTCGGTCAAGCTTGTTAGTTTCCTTGTTCAATCTTACAATAATATATCAATTTAA
Organism: Adenophora triphylla var. japonica; assembly: GCA_022495995.1. NCBI lineage: Eukaryota > Viridiplantae > Streptophyta > Magnoliopsida > Asterales > Campanulaceae > Adenophora > Adenophora triphylla. The sequence goes on along the minus strand of JAFEMH010001198.1, from coordinate 224,663 downwards.
TCATAATATATCGATCCATCACATGTTGAAATATTTTATGGACTTAACATATACTAGTATAATAAATAAAGTCTTTGGGCACATAGACGTATGTGTACTATAAGTAATTGTATATGTCACATTAAATATTAAAGTATTTGGGCCTAATAAAGTGATCTACTAAAGTTAAAGGGGGCCCAAGTCATCTTTTATAAGTATGGGATCTACAGTTAATATGTGTAGATACCTAAGGGGCCTAGTTGTTAATCTATGATGGGCTGGCTAACATACTAGGTCATTATAAATATAGGGTTATGGTCCCCAATTGACCTAACTAGATTTTATTCTCTTGATTCCTATTGTCAATTGAATTTCAAGAACCCTAAGAATCAATTGGAAGACAATAATCGTTCATCAAGTCTTCATCAAGTATTCTCCGAATATTGCTATGGATTCAGGTTTGTCTATAGTTCCATAATCTTTGATAACATAAAGCATGATTGTCCTAGAATAAATATTCCACATCTTTCTAGGGTTACGTATAATTAATTCCATCATCACATTATAGTGACATGAAACATGCAAAAACGTTATTAAAAGTAAAATGCTTTTTGTAGTAAAGGAGATGTTTTAAAATACGGTTTTAGGCGCACGTTAGGTTTCTTAAATAAATAAATAAATAAGACAATCAATATATTTATATGCTTTTATAAATATGTTAGTTTATATATATATAATAAATATTTTTATAATGGAAATGAATAGGTTAAAGTAAGTTTAATTACGAAAATGAATAAGTTTTATAAATTTAATAAATGCATTAATTTTCTAATTAAAGAAGCTTATTAATGTGTGCTATTAGGAAATACGCTAGAAAAACGTTTAAAATTACTAATCGTGGACTCCATAGTACTAAATTATGAAGCCGATTCTAATGCTTTTTTTAGGGAAAGATGTATTAAAAAATAAATGTAAAGTGGACATCATATAGTACTATATTTATGAAGCCGCTTCATTTTATCTCTTTCACTTATACATACTTAAAAGCTAATGATTATAAATTTAGATGTGTTATCTTTTACTTTATAATCATGTAAATTGATAATAGTATCTATATACAAAAAATCTGGGGAGAAACGGGGTCCGACTTGTCGCGCGACAAGGCTTCTGGATATCCAGAAGCTTATGAAAGTGATATCCAGAAACCTTCAAAATGAATATCCAGAAACTTTCAAAATGTTTCTGGATATTCATTTGATGGTTTCTGAATATACATTTGAAGATTTCTGGATATCCAGAAACCTTCAAAATGAATATCCAGAAACTTTCAAAATGTTTCTGGATATTCATTTGATGGTTTCTGGATATACATTTGAAGGTTTCTGGATATCCAGAAACCTTCAATAAGCAATTTCTGATCTTGGCATTGAATTTGGCTTCAAATATATTTTTTCTGGATATTCGCCCAAAGGCTTCTGGACATCCTTTCCAAAGCTTCTGGATATCCAGAACCCTTCGAGACTGATATCCAGAAATTTTTTTCTGGTTATCAAACGCATAACTTCTGGCTATTAAAAACACGTTTCTCCATAGTTATGGAGAAACGCATTTCTCAGCAGACCTACTCATCTATATAATAATTCTATTTAGATGCATTATTTCTTATTCGCATTGGATTCCTTATGTTTTGTAATACAAAGTGGTATCAGAAAATGGCATGTAATATTCGAACAATGTCATTTATAATGTCACTAAATGTCATACATAGAGTAGGAAAAAGTTTTTAGAGTCACATTTTGAAATGCATTTGTGATTATATAAAATGACACTAAACAATGATTGATTACGTAGTGACGTAGTGGTGAGTCGGTCTGGGGAGAAACACGTTTCTCCGTCGCGTCTGAAGAAACGGGGCAAGGTTTGTCGCGCGACATACTTAGCCAGTTTCTGGATATCACTTTCATCAGCTTCTGGATATCCAGAACATTGAATATGGATATCCAGAAGCTTTGGAAAGAATATCCAGAAATCAAATATTTTTTTCTGGATATCCTTTCCAAAGCTTCTGGATATCCAGAACATTGAATATGGATATCCAGAAGCTTTGAAAAGGATAGCCAGAAAAAATATTTGGTTTCTGGATATCCTTTCCAAAGCTTCTGGATATCCATATTCAATGTTCTGGATATCCAGAAGCTTTGGAAAGGATATCCAGTTGTTGTGGCTAAGTATGTCGCGCGACAAACGTTGCCCCATTTCTCCATACGCGACGGAGAAACGCGTTTCTCCCCAGATTTTGTGGACGCAGTGACACTAGGCAAAAAAATGTCACTCTAGCATTTAGATCTATATCGGCACCTATAGAAGTGGATTGATTACGTAGTGACACTAGGCAAAAAATGTCACCGAAATGAATATGTATGTCATTATTATTGAGTGCGCTATTTTAGGTTTTTCTTTTAATGCAGATACATATATATACACACGGATACGCATACATATATACAGAGATTTGTTACTCCATTTATACAAAAAATAAATACTTACTCCGTCGCATTTGAAAAGATATAAACTGGGCCTTGCATGTAAATTAAGAAGAATGTATAGTTGATAAGTGTTGTGAGTATGGAAAGTGAAATATGATAGAGAGTGTGAAGTAGTAATAGTAAGTAGATAGTTATTGAGAATATAAAATGTGAATCTCGTGAATAAATAAGTATTAAAAAGTTTTTATTTCAGAGTGTGTTTTTCGAAATGGGAAACTAAAAAAAATTGTGTATTTTTATGTGGGACGGAAGATTTGATCATAATAAAAATATCATTCTATTTCTAACACAAATAGTATTATATTCATGGTCACATGCAGAACTACATGATCATTAATGGAATCCAATTAAAAATTGGGCATGATTTTTTTAAAAAAAAATTAATATAATAATTAGATTTATTTTAATGTTTGAATTTGTTGATTAAAAATGTATTTTCGAGGCCAAAATCTTGTAAAAAACTAATTTTTTTGTAACATAAGAAAAAAAACTAGTTTTAAAGTACCAAGTCTAACTAATAAGAGTAATAAACGATTCTGAAAAATAGTTTTTTTATAATATTTTTTAAAAAAAAATTAATTTTTCACAAGAGTTACTCATTTTTCATTTTCGAGTGATACGAGTGAGAATTTGATAATTACACGGGCCGCAATTTGATGAGTTTCAAAACCTCGTCCATTGATTTAGTGATAAATGACCAGATTTTGGGAAGGAGAATTTGATAACTCCACGGGCCGCAGCCTTCGGATCAGAGGCCTGCCAATATGTGGGGTTTGCATTTGGGCCGCCAATATAACCAAATGATATGTTATTGCAATAATTACTTTGCCATTTGGGCCGCCAATGTAACCAATTGCTATGTAGTTTCAATTACATTGGCCCAAATTGTACTCGAACACTATTTTTTTTCACATCTTTGCTAGATCAACCATATCTTATATGGATATCATTGATTTCGCAAGTGAAACCTTGTTTAATTGAAACAATTTTATTTAAAAAAAAATTGGGTTTTTTTAATTAATAAATGACTTAATTTATTACAAGAATGACACTTTAATCGAATGTATATCTAGTTCAAAGAACTACTCTTAAAGTTCTCATGGAGTGATTTTGTTATATAATCAAGTCTCACTCTATGTTTGGATAAAGACTGTTTGGGCCTAATCAAATGTCTCATTCCAAATCGGATCAATTTTTTGAACATATTAATTACGGAAAAGTAAAGCAGGAGAGATGTGTTGTAAGTATGAAAACTGAAAAGTAAAATAGGAGAGAAAATGAGTGGGAGGAGTAGTAATTTGATTGGTGTTATAAATATAAAGTAAACCAGTAGAGAGAATGAGTGTGAAAAATAATAAAAACTATTTCCCATTTAAAGAAATCCGGTTTGAGGTGAAACATACAAGAAAATGGCAAAAATAACGATTTAAAGTGGAATGGAGGGAGTATTATTTAAATATTATTTCAACCTCAAAATTTATCATATTTCCTTTGTCCCAAAATAATAAATTAATTTCTAAATATGCCAATAACATTTGTACAATTTCACAAATATTCAAGCAGACAAGCTGTTGAAACACCATTCTTAATTAATTTCTAAATATGCCAATAACATTTGAATTTGAATAATATGCGAAACCAATAAATACATCTCTAGGAAATGAATTTTAAATGCATATTTATCGTTCTGATGTAGCCAAAATTATTAACCCCCACAAGCGTCACAAAATACAATGCACCGAAAAAATTCAGATCCGCATGATAATAACCATTTGTTACATCATTACGTTACAACGAATTGGACGGCAACAATGGTTTCGAATCCGTCTTTGGCGTCCCGGTCATGAGAGCATGAATTATAATTCGAACCTTACCATCACTGTCGGGTCGCATGTGTGAACATAGTACACTTGAAAGGCTTTGACACTAGTGTCTTGTTCTTGGTAGTCACCAAACAATTACTCTTTTGGTCCCAGAAAAAAAAAAAGATTTTTTTTTTTAAATGTTCCTAAAATATTGTTATTTTAAAAATAAAAAATAGTTATAGAAACTTTATACATTTATTTTGGGTCAAATGTTTCACCTAAAATTGTATGTCGAATTTAAAGAAAATATAAAATTGAAACATAGAAATAATTGTGCATCAAGGACTTGTCTTTTGTCTATCTCGAATTGGAGAAAGGGTACAAAATTTCTTGTTAGGCTACTGGTCAAACTTCTCCAGCCATCAATGATAAAGCTTAGTACTACTCCATCTTCACATAATTTTACATTAAAATCTAAAAAGTAGGCAATATATATGTACAGTTGGAAATAGGGGTGGACATGGTTCGGTTTGGTTCGGTTTGGAAGGAATTTGGAGACCAAACCGCTAGTACTTGGTTTGGGAAAATCCCAAACCAAACCGAAATATAAAATTTCAAAATTTCAAGTCAAACCCTCGGTTTGGTTCGGTTCGATCTCAAACCACGGTTTCATCGCGGTTGGGTTGGTCGGCTGCGATCTGGCCATTATCCAGAGGCTCTGAACTTTGTCCAACTAAAAGCGTTCCTCTTTACATATTTTTTTTTATCAAACTAGCAATCATATATATTAAACATAAAACACAAATACTACTATCCAAATAGGAATGAGTTTTAGTAAACTGAAAGTTCATTGTTCTAACAAGTACAACAAAAGAAACCATCTTAAAACAAATTGCAAGACATTGTCTAAAATAAAGATACAAAATTACAAATTCAAGATTCAACCATTAAATAAAAGTCAAATGTCTTAGTAGCAAGATAAAAGTATCAAACCAAATAGATTATACCAAGAATTTCATGGTTCAGTTCCGTGGTTCGGTTTCACGGTTCTAAACCGCGGTTGGCTCGAATCGGTTTGGTTCGGTTCGGTTTGGTTCGGTTTTGAGGTTCCGAGGCTAGGAACCGAACCACACGGTTTATTAATTTTCAAACCAAGCTAAACCATTTATAGAAAAAAAACCAAACCAAACTGCGTGGTTTGGTTCGGTTCGGTCTCAAACCGCGGTTTGAACCGAACCATGTCCACCCCTAGTTGGAAACCAAGAAGGAGATAGGAAAGAATTCTAGATCTAATCTTGTTATAAATATTTACAATCCTTATCAATCCCTAATATTATGCAAATAAGTTGATTGATACCAATTTCTAAAATATCGCTAACTACTTGATATATATACACATAAACAAGAAAATTATCTATACAAAATGATAAGAAAATATATTCCGAAATTCGAGAACAATACGTGCTCCTAGAGCAGGCTCTCCTTGGGAGCTAGCGCTCCATCAGGGCGCCCCCCCTATCAGGAGTTTCTTTCGGGTGCCCCTTTTGTGCGCTCCTAGGGGCGCTCCTTCACTCCCAGGCGCTCCTCCAACACCCCTATCAGGAGCTTCTTTCGAGCGCCCCTTCCGGGTCCTCCTATGGGCGCTCCTTCGTTCCCAGGGCGCTCCTCCAACACCCTTCCTCAAGTTGGAGCGTGAAGGTCACAAACGTCCAACTTGCCAAGTAAGATTGTGAATTGTCGAGTCTCAAACGCCTTTGTAAGTACATCTGCTAAATGAGCAGAAGTGTAAACATATTTCGTAAATATGAGGCCAGACTGAATGGCATCGGGTACAAGGTGACAATCAACCTCGATATGTTTGGTACGCTCATGAAATACAGGATTCTATGCAATGTGAATAGCCGACTGACTAGCACACGAGAGAGTCATAGGAGTTGAAAGAGTGATCCCAAATGACAGCAAGAGACCACAAATCCATGTAAGTTCACACGTCGCGTTTGCCATAGAGCGATACTCAGCTTCGGTAGAAGAGTGAGCAATGGTGGTTTGCTTCTTAGTCTTCCACGAAACATAAGAACTACCCAAGAACACAAAGTACACCGTCAAGGAACGACAAGTAAGGGGGCAGCTAGCCCAGTCAGAGTCACAATAGGCATATGCTCGAAGATCCAACTTGGCATGCAATAAAATGCCTTGGCCAGGATGTCCCGTAAGATAGTGAACCACTCGTAAGGCCACATACCAAAGAGCAAGCTTGGATTTATTCACAAACTGTGAAAGAATATGAACACAGTAAGAGAGATCTGTCTTATTATGATGAGATAGATTAAACGTCCAACGAGACGTCGATAGCGTTAAGGGTCAGAAATCGTCGTGTGTCAAAGCCAACCGATGATTCTGCTCGATAGAAGTATTCACCGGACGTGCTCCAAGAAGAACAGTTTCAGAGAGAATATCAAGAGCATATTTCCTTAAGGAAGATCCCATCCGAGTGGCTTACAATCTCTATTTCCAAGAAATACTTCAGGCGCCCAAGATCTTTCATTTTGAAACAACAACATAAATAATCTTTAAAGTCATTAATGGCAGCGGAATCATTACCCTCAATGACTAAATCGTCAAGATAAACCAAGATATGTATGTCGATGTCGTCCTTCTGATAAGAAAAGAGCGAATAGTCTGAGTACGATTGAAGAAAATCGTACTTTTTCAATGTAGCAGATATCTTGGCAAACCAGCAACGAGGCACCTGACGAAGCCCATACATGAACTTTCAGAGCTTACATACTTTGCCGGTCATATGGGGTTGATATTCCAAGAGAAACTTCATATATACCTCCTCACTCAAATCTCCATGTAAGAAAGCATTGTGAACGTCCATTTTATGAAGTTCCCAACCACGGGCAGCAACAATAGCAAGAAACACTCGCACTGTAACTATTTTAACAGTTGGAGGTTTCTTTATAGTCTATGTCTTCCACTTGACGATTACCCAGAATCAATAGTTGTGCCATGTATTGTTCCACCGTTCCATCTGCCTTATATTTGATTTTATACCCCCATTTGCTCTCGATAACCTTTTTACCGATAGAAACATCCACAAGATCCCATGTCCCATTCTGATCTAGAGCATCAAGCTCAGTGTTCATGGTTGCCCTCCACTCTTTTGAATTTACAGCATCTGCAAAGTTTCTAAGCTCAACATTTGTATCAATGGCGGCCAGAAAACGGGGATGTAAAGAAGAAAATTTAGTGCAATTGACAAAATATGATAAAGGATATCAATTATCTGAAGACTTATTTGGAGAGGGTGGATTGGACGAGGGGCTAGCTCGAACATTGTGTGTCTTAGATGTGAACAAATCATACTCGGCGCTTGTATATCGTGATGAGGGAACATTTTTCTGTTTTCCTCTACCCAAATGTTTCCTTTGTGGTAGGTACAAGCGTTTCATCTGTATCATGCTCAGTGTTAGGCGCCTTAGTGGTAGGCACAAGCGCCTCATTAATATGGTTATTAGCCACAAAAGGCGCCTCAGTGTTATGCACATGCGCCTCATCAGTGTGGTCATCATTAACGAGAGGCACCTCACGGGAATTTCAACCTCTGTGCCTTGCTCAGAAGCACCGGTACCCCCAATATCCGTCCCATTAGGACTATAAAAATTGAATTAGGATCAATAACCTCTTCTTTGGACTATCACTCTGACCAAATAAGGGGAATTTCGATTCTACAAAAACGACGCCACGGTATTTTCCTTAAGATCATACAATAACCATCTTTTCTTACCAAAAGGGTAACCCCAAAAAACATACTTTCGACTTCGACTAGCAAACTTATCATTATCACAACATGAATAATGGCCATAACAGAGAGAACGGAAAACCTGAATGTGTTTATAAGTTAGTGCTTTGCCAAAAATGATTTCATACAGAGTTTTCCCATGTAATATATTTGACGAAGTGCGATTAATCAAATACCCATCCGTCAAAACACACTCACCCCAAAATCTAATTATCAAACCAGCCTGAAACCGTAAGGTACGTGCTACGTTCAAAATGTGACAGTGCATTCTTTCTACTCTCTCATTTTGTTGTGAAGTGCGAATACATGTGATATGATACACAATTCCTTTTTCAGCAAAGTACTTTTCAAGACATGTTAATTCTTTCCCATTGTCACTTCGTACCATTTTAACACGTTTATTAAACTGACGTTCAACCATGGCAAGCTAATTTTTCAAAATTTAAGGCGCATCACTTTTTGAGTTTATCAAATATACCCACACAGAGCGAGGGCAGTTATCCACAATAGTTAAACAATAAGTTGCTCCACACAAAGCATACGTCTGATAATCACCCCAAAGATCAACATGAATTAAATTGAAAATCACTTCGAAATTGCTCTCACTAGGCAAAAATTATCTCTACTTTATTTGGCTTTGCAACAAATTTCACAAACATCTTTATTAGCATTATTCCGACTAACAAAAGGAAGCAAACTAACTACTTTACTTGATGGATGTCCCAACCGTTGATGCCATAACTCATGCTTCTCAAGTTCCTTAACGCTGCAGACTCGTGTTTCAGTCGACTTCCTCAAGTAATAAAGCCCCTCATTTTGTTCCCTTGCACCAATTAACGTATTCGAGGTTCGGTCCTGTATTACACAAAGTTTGTCAGAAAATTGAACAAAATTATTTGAGTCACAAGGTAACTGAGAGACAGACAACAGATTGCAATTGAATGATGAGCATATAACACATTTTGCAGAACAAGTTTAGGCCCAATTTTAACATCATCTTCTTTTGTTGCAACGATGTACTTCCCATTAGGGAGTCCTGCTCGGCTGCATTCAATGTTACGAACATTTCCAAGCAAGGCAAGGTTTTCTGTTATATGCCGATTAGCCTTGCTATCCACTAGCCAAGGCTCATTATTCATCTTACCATTCATGCGCTCATTACTTTTAATGTTGGTTTGAACCATGGCTTTGAAACTGTTCCACTGTTCATTTATGAGTCCCAAGAGTTGAGCACGTTCTACATATGTCATCCCTACTCATCCTTATCATTCACTTGTACAGTGTTGGTTCGAGCGCTGAAAGACTCGCGCCCTCTCGCTCCTCTAACGGTTGTCGTGGCATTCTACCCTTTCTTTCCCTTTCCATTTCGTGAGGACTACTCACCCCACCATTCCAGACATCCCACAAGCTTGAAACAAGAGTCAACTTCATGTCCCTTTTTCTTGCAATGTCCACAAGTAACATTGCTCATCTCTTTGCGCTCCTCCCTGGATTTTGGACCCAGTGTTGGTGCGCACCACAAAGCTCATAGGTTCTGAGTACTCCTCTCATGTGCTCCCTTTGACATGCTCCTCTTTCACCAACATTGAATATACTTTGTTTACGTTGGAAAGAGACTCCGAGTTCAGAATATTTGATTTCACATTCTCGAACTTAGGTGTCTCGAGTCCCATAACAAACTGGTGTACTCGTTCCTCCTCCCTCCGTTTAGTGAGCTTTAAGTTGATCTCACATTTGCATTCGGTGCAAGACCACACTGGAACCTTGTCATAGTCATTCAATTCATCCCACAGTTTCTTAATCCGACCATAGTAAGCGTCCAAGCTTTCATTCTTCTGTTTTTTACAATTGGCTAGGTCACACTTAATTTGTTTCACCCTTGGACCATTTCCAACCGAGAATCTATGCTCCAAGTCATCCCACAAAATCCTTGCCTCCTCCACGTAAGTCACCGTGGATCGAAAATTCGGTTCAATACTGTTGAAGATCCATGACATCAATTAAGTTTACCGTCCGCTAAAATTCTAGTTCATCCACCTTTGTTGCACGGTCAATCATTCCATCAATGAACCCATATTTCATCTTGGCTCTTAATAAACTCTTGAAAACACGAGCTCATTCTTCATAGTTTTCTCCTTTGTTTAGACATGATTGAGAATATGTCCGGTATTATCACTCGATGAGAGGAAGTAGGGGGTTCTTTGCTCTTTACTCTCAACAGCCATTTGCGTTGAGTTGTGTTTAGGTTTAAGATTTTTCAAGATCACCGCTCTAATACCAAGTTGGAAACCAAAAGGGAGAGAGGGAAGAATTTTCTCTATTTATTCTAATGCCGTGAACGGCTATTTATACAATCTCAAGATCTAGGTCTAATCTTATTACAAATATTTACAATCCTTATCAATCTCTAAGATTATGCTAACAACTTGACTGATATCAATCCCTAAAATATCACTACCTACTTGATATACATACACATAAACAAGAAAATAATCTATACAAAATGATAAGAAATTATATCCCGAAATTCACAGGAAGAAATCTCGTAAATCCAAGAACCATACGTGCTCATAGAGCAAGCGCTCCTTGGGAGCTAGCGTTCCATCCGGCCGCACCCCCTATCAGGATTTTCTTCCGGACGCCTCTTCTGTGTGCTCCTAGGAGCGCTCCTTCACTTCCCAAGGCACTCCTCCAACATCCCCTATCAAGAGTTTCTTCTGGGCGCCCCTTCTGTGCGCTCCTAGAGCGCTTCTCCAACATATGCCATTATATATTTAGTACCCAATGCCCGTTACAATCTTACTGATTCATCACCCATTATTGAGGCATGGGATTAACATTTTTAAAGGTTTAGTGTATAAGGATCTTGTTTCATGCATTGGTTTAGGCCTCTCATGTTAGAACATGGATTAATTAATATGTGTTATTTAACTTCATATGTTATAATCATTTAATAATGTTAAAGTATAGACCAAATATGTAGAATTCCATTAGGTGTAAGTACCATTAAATGATGGGCATAATGGTAACTTCACACCATCATCTTTATGAAAGGGTGTAGTCCCTAAATGAAGTGCCCCTTCTCTATCTATATAAAGGCTATCCATCAGCCATTTAGAGACACTTAACATCATTTACAATTCAGTCAAAACATTCTTCATTCATCTAAGAAGAACAAGTGTGGGCACTATCATTTAGAAGTACTATCTCCCTACTCTCTTCTTTCATTCAAGAACAAGATCAAGAACACAATCATGGATTCTTCAGGCACACGCTTCCGTCTTCATCTTTCTCTCATTCTTAATCTAGTTGTGAGTCGGTTCATGGTTTGATGGATCATTATGTTCCAACAATTGGTATCAGAGCCTACTCATATACTAGATTGAGTTTGAAATTATTATAGAGCCTTGTGCTTAAATTTATTTCATATTTGTAATCCTTGTGTGATTTCATTTGGTTTTGTTCTTGTTCATGATACTCATCTTGTCTAAGAGTATCATATTCATAACTTCATTCTATTTCTGATTTTTTTGGTTTTACTCAAAAGGCTTTCAACCCTTAATGTAAGATTATCCCATTTTTGAACATAGTCACCATCCTTGGATGCGTTGTGAGTTTGTTCATATGCATAGCCACACATTTTTTAAATGTGTTGTGAGTATGCGGATCTACTTACTTTGGTTGAAATTTGAGTCACCATTAAATTAAGAACTTCATTCAATTTCTGGAAATAATGGTAAAATCAAGAGGCACAATGGTTCATACAAGATTACCCCAAGATTCATACTCGATGTCCTGGCAAAGGGCCTGGCGCCCTCCGAGGGCGCGGGCCTAGCCGACGTGTGGCAGTATCGGATCACAAAGGGGGTGCGGGGCGTAGCCCCACTGTATGTATGGCTCTCTCTATTTGGTTCAAAACTGTTCATAAAAGGGTGTTAAAAATGGTGACTTTTCATCAAATCTGGGCACTGGGCACATGGGCGGTTGCCCATCTTGATATGGGCGGTCGCTCATGTGTACAGCAACTTCAATGTCTGTGGAAATGCAGCTTGGGCGGTCACCCATCTTGACACAGGCGGTCGCCCATGTGTGCAGACGACTTGAATATTTGTGGAATTGAAGCTTGGGCGGTCGCCCACCTTGACCTGAGCGACCGCCCATGTATGCAGAAGCTTAAATGTTTATAGAACTACACCCTTTTGGTCATTCGTGCCCTTTTGGTCATTTGTGATAATTTATTAATAAATTATAGTGTCTGGACACCAGCCAAGCGCTCTGGCCGGTTCTTAGAGTTATCAAACTTTAAGAATGGACGGGTAGAACAAAAGGATATTGTCTTTTATTAATAAATTTCGTTTGTTTCTTTACCATTTAAAATTTTCAGAAATTACCTTAAAGTCTTAAGTGCCCTAAAGTATGATTAATTATATGCTTAAACAAATTTATTCACTATTTAAATAATATTGTTGCCAAAGCAATTTACGTTATTTAAATACAAATTTGTTAAAGTGATGAATGTAAGTGTTGATATGTGATAACATGCTTGTTTTCCAAAGGAGACCTTGTTGTTGACTAAGTATTTACATTCATGGGGTAATAATTGAACTAAACTTTTTGTCATTTTAAATGCTGTGAACCATCCCAAAGGAAGGCGGGTGTTTAAAGTGAATTGTTTAAATTCTTTATTGCCGGGTAACAAGTACCTTAAACTTTAGGACATTTTTTATACTTGAACCGGCCCAAAGGAAGGCAAGTATTTAAAATGTATTGTTTGAATTATTTGTTCACCCTAAGATAAATCAAATTGTGAGTCAATTCGCAATCCAAAGATTAGTCTTGATGTCATGTTGATTATCTTTATTTGGATGGAATTCATTTGATATAATTAATCATTATGTAGTTTCTTATATATGTTTTCTTTCATTCTTGTTCTTCTCCTTCAGATTTGATTAATGCTTCATCCGTAACTCTTTGCTATAAATGATGTACATTTGCTTATCGGGACTAAACTTAAAACTTGGAAAAATAATATAACGATGATCTTAGGCAATATGGACATCGATCACGCATTAGGGAATCAAGTCATTGCTCTCACTAAAGGAAATACCGTTATAGAACCGAAAAATGTTGAGCAATGGTAACGGTCCAACCGCGTGAGTCTAATGATCATGGAAAATGCAGTTTCAAAGACATTTTTGGACAATGTCTCTGAGATCGAAAATGCTGAAATTTTCCTTGAATTCTTGTGGAAACTTGTTTCCATTCGGTACAAGGGTGAGGAAAATCTTCGGGAGTACATTATTGAATTATTTCATCTTTCAATCAAACTAAAAGCACTTAAGTTAGAGATTTCGGAAGATTTGCTCGTGCACTTAGTTTTGATCTATCTTCCTCCTCAATTTGGTCCTTTTGAGGTGACCTATAAATGTCGAAAGTACAAGTGGAATATTAATGGATTACTTTCACATATGACATTAGAGGAAGATAGGATGAAATATCTTAAATTAGAAAGTACTCACTCAGCATCTACTTCTTCTCGTGGAATTAAGAGAAGAGGGAAGGAAATTGCGGTTGCAAGTAAGAAGCATAAGGGATCATTTAAAGATCATAAAGTCAAGAAATGCTTCTTTTGTAAGGACCTTACTCGCATGAAGAACGACTACCATAAGTATCGCGAATGGCGAATTCAGGATGGTATGTCATTTGGTCTTATTTGTACTAAGGCAAATTTGGTTTCAATTCCTTAATATACATAGTGGTTGTATTTGGTGCAACAACTCACATTAGTTCATGTATGCAGGGTTGCCTGAATTACCGAATTCCCAGTGAAGATGAAAAATACATCTATATGGAAGCTGGAAATCCGGTTGAAGTTATAGGCATAAGGACTTTTAGATTAATGATAAGTACTGGCTATTATTTCGTATTAAATAATACATTCATTGTACCATCTTTTGATGAAATTTAATAGCTATCACAATTTTGGACAAGGAAGGTTACTATTGTTCTTTTGGGAATAATAAATGTGACCTTTATTTTAAATTTCAAATTTTTCGCTACTAGTACTTTGTCATATATTGATAATCTTAATTTACTTGACACAGTCAAGAAAATGAATGAGTCCCATAATAATGAAACCAAAACTAAAGGCACTAAGTAAAAGTTATCAAGTGAAAATTATTGTATTCTATGGCATAGGCGTTTGGGTCATATCTCCAATGGGAAAATTGATAAAGCTTATGTCGGAGGGAATCCTAAAAACAACTTGATACTCCGGATAAAACTTTTGCATAAAGTGTTTTAAATAATAAATTTACAAACATTAAAGGAAATAGAATTTTGAGAGTATCAAACGTCTTGGAACTAATTCATATGGACATTTGTGGATCATTCATTAACCCTTCATGGAATGGTCAACAATATTTCATTACGTTCATGGATGATTACTCTCGTTATGGATACATTATTTTCTTCATGTAAAGTTTCAATCATTGGTCATTTTCAGGTCTTTTAAGGCATAAGAAAGACTATTAAGAACGTTAAATCCGTTCATGGTAGTGAAAACTACGGACGGTATAACGTATTGGGTGAATAACGTCCGGGTCCTTTATACTCGCTATTTTGAAGAGTGTAGGATTGTCCCTCACTACACCATGCCGGGAAAACCTAGCATAGTATATTGGAGAGACATAATAGAATCCTTAAGGATATGGTAAGAAGTATGTTTTCTTGTACTTCTTTACCTCACTCATTATGGGCGAAGCATTAAAAACCGCAACTTATATTCTCAATAGAGCACCTTCAAAAGCTACCGAAAAAACCCCTTATGAGTTATGGACGAATGAAAAACCGTCCTTAAATCATCTTCATGTATGGGGGTGTCCAGCAGAAGCTAGACCTTATAGGCCTAATGTGGGCAAACTGGACCTTAATACTGTTAGTAGCTATTTTGTAGGGTATGCTAAGAGATCTAGGGGATATAAATTTTATGACCCGAAAACTAGAACGTTTTTTTTTTTCGAGACTGAAAATGCTAGGTTCTTTGAGGATGTTGAATTTAGTGGGAAAAATAGTAATGATTTTGAATTTGAAGAGTTAGAGGAACCACTCTATGCTCCTCAAACTTTAGTTCCTATTGGAAATCAAGTAATTGTACCTGAAATTCAATAAAGAACATACAATTCAAAATAATATAGAGACTCCCGTAAATAACGGACAACATGAAATTGTTAGACATAATGAAATTCAACAACCTCAAAATGAGGATGAACCGGTGCCCTTAAGGAGATCTACTAGAGAAAGAAGAAGTGTTATTTCGGATATTTATGATATGTATCTTGCGGAAAATGAGGACACCTTAGGTTTAGTGGGAGATGATCTAATCACCTTCCATGAAGCCATTAATAGTTCTAATTCTCATAAATGGATCAATGCCATTAATGAGGAGTTAAAATCAATGAAAGACAATGACATTTGGGATCTTGTCCCATTACCTGAAGGTGTAAAACCTATTGATTATAAATTGATATTTAAAACCCAAAGGGATTAGCAAGGTAATATGGAAAGATATAAGGCACGTCTTGTTGCTAATGAATTTACTCAAAAGGAAGGCATTGATTATAAAGAAACATTTTTTTTTCGGTATCTTCTAAAAATCTCTTTTATGATCATTATGGCATTAATGACACATTATGATCTTGAGCTTCATCAAATGGATGTTAAGACAGCTTTTCTCAATGGCGACATTGAGGAAACTATCTATATGAAGAAACCAGAAATGGTGACTGATTCGGATCAAACTAGTCAACTAGTTTGTAAACTTAAGAAATCCATTTATGGGCTTAAGCAAGCATCTCGTCAATGGTACTTAAAATTTAATCAAGTTATTCTTTCATTTGGTTTTGAAACGAATCTTGGTGAAGATTATGTATACCATAAGTTCAGTGGGAGTAGATTTATAATTTTGGTCTTATATGTGGATGTCATTTTACTTGCTAGTAATAATAAGAACCTTCTAAAGGAAAACAAAGAAATTTTTCTCAAACAAATTTGAGATGAAAGATCTTGGTAAAGCATTTTTTGTATTGAGAATCCAAATTCATCGTGATCATTCACGAGGTATTTTGGAATTATCACAAAAGAGCTATATAGAGAAGGTATTACAAAGGTTTAGCATAAAAAATTGTAAACCACATGACACCCCTGTCTCTAAGGGAGATAAATTCAGTTTAAAGTAAATGTCCTAAAGATTAATTTTAAATCCAAGTATATGGAAAATATTCCTTATGCATCGGCAGTAGGAAGCTTAATGTATGCGCAAGTCTGTACTCGTTCAGATCTTGCATTTATTATTGGGATGCTTGGTTAATACCAAAGCAATTAAGAAAAGAAAAACATTAAGTCGCATCTAAAAGAATGATGAAGTACCTATAAAACATTAAACTACATGCTTATGTATATAAAATCGGATCATTTTGAGATCATTAAGTATTCTGATTATGTTTTAGTGGATGCAAAGATGTCAAAAGACATCATATGGTTGTGTCTCTTGTTAAAGAGAAATAAGTATAAAATGAACAAATAGATATACAACTTATAGGATCAAACTCCATATTATTGGATCCATTTTTGTAAAGCATAATCTCTTTTGATGTTTCATGAGCATACTGCTCATATGGGTGAAACGACTTTTGATAATGCTTAAATCAGTGGGAATTTGTGTTGTTTTCTATTTCTTTGTGTTGTTTTTATTTATATTGATCTCATTTGGTTAAGTAGGACTAGTTGGAGAATATATATATGCGTTCTTCATATATATTCATTAATATTCCATGCTACATATCTATACTTAATCTATGTCATTTAGTTGGATATATATATGTGATTAATGTGGGTTTAGTTGCGAATCAATTACAACGACTGCCCCTTTAGTCCCTATACTTATAAGACTAATGGACGGGATTGTATTGGATGACAATAAATGTGCACATAAGGGTTGTCATTCATGTTATAAATGATTAAGGAATTTATTTAGTAAAAGATACATATTAATATTAATCCAAGTCGGAGATTATTAGAACATGGATTAATTAATATGTGTTATTTAATTTCATATGTTATAATCATTTAATAATGTTAAAGTATAGACCAAATATGTAGAATTCCATTAGGTGTAAGTTCCATTAAATGATGGGCATAATGGTAACTTCACACCATCATTTTTATGAAAGGGTGTAGTCCCTAAATGAAGTGCCCCTTCTCTATCTATATAAAGGCTATCCATCAGCCATTTAGAGACACTTAACATCATTTACAATTCAGTCAAAACATTCTTCATTCATCTAAGAATAACAAGTGTGTGCACTATCATTTAGAAGTACTATCTCCCTACTCTCTTCTTTCATTCAAGAACAAGATCAAGAACACAATCATGGATTCTTCAGGTACACGCTTCCGTCTTCATCTTCCTCTCATTCTTAATCTAGTTGTGAGTCGGTTCATGGTTTGATGGATCATTATGTTCCAACATCTCAGCCAAACCAAAAATCCATAAATACTATTTTTCAAATTTACTTTTGGCTAAAAGCATATCTGGAAAATTTTCAAACCTGTTGAACATACATAAGGATAATAGGTAGGGATGACCAAATCCGGTCCGGTTCCGGTTTCGGGCCTTGAACCGCCGGTTCCGGTTCGGCGAGGAGGTGAACCTTAACCGGCCCGCTTTTCTCACGGTTCCGGTTATCCGGTTCCGGTTTTCTCACGATTTTGGTCCGGTTCCGGGCCGGTTCTATTGAAAAACAACAAATTTTCGTCCGGTTCCGGGCTTTTTCCGGTCCGGTTCACCATTTTGGTGAACCTTGACCGGCCCGCCTCCAAACCGGTTCCGGTTACCCCGGTTCCGGTTTTCTCCCCGGTTCATGGCGGTTCCGGGCTTTTCTGGGCCGGTTCCGGTCCGGTTTTCCGGTTCCGGTCCGGTTTGGCCATCCCTAATAATAGGCACTATCTTTCCTTTTATTTTTCAATTGCGAAAATCTTAGAAAAATATGTTTTTTTTTTCAAAAAAAAAGAAAAATAGAGAAAATACTAGTTTTTGAGTCATGCAGTGTTATCTATCTATATATAATAATAAGATTGTGGTAATTTTTTGGCCTTCGAGGGGTATTTTGGTCATTTCACGCGGTGGCAAAGAGGGAATTAACAAGGCTAAAAACCCAAGTGGCAGCCTATAATTCGACGGAGTATTTTTTTTTTTTTTTCGGTTTGTCCAAGTGTCGAATGAAGGAGGAAGGGTACTCCGGTAATTTAGGCGGCGCGTGAAAGACACGGCGCCGACAGGCAAGAGAGTTTGATTCAAAGCGCATTTCCGGTTTTTTTTTTTTTTTTTTTTTGTTTCGCCACATGGCACCTCTCCATTGGTCGGACTGATTTCAAAAAAAAATAAAATTATCCCATTTATTTGACCTCGATTATTATATATTAAATTAATTTTTTTAATTTTTTTTTTTCACCAAAATTCATAAATTTTTTTTCTCTTTAAATAGAGACTATTTTCATTTGATTTGGACACATAAAAAAAAACCTTTTTTTAAATATAACTTTCTAATTATCATTTGTTTTTGTTTTTTTTTTCATTTTTCAATATGGTTTTAGTCAAAATTATTTAAGTGTGAACTATTTTTTTATTATAAATGATAATGATAATAATATTAATTTTACTAATTATAAAAATAAATAATATAAAATAAATTAAAAGTGATGGGGTGTAGGATAATTAGTTGGAATGGAGAATATGGTTATAGGTTTATTTTAGTTCGATACGTCAAACCATTTATTTATTTTATTTAAAAAAAAAATTGAAGCATAGTCAATAAAATATTAATTACTTCTATTAACAATTACAAAAATAAAGTGGATAGTAAATGATTTATTTTGTTTCTTATATTTTTGGTGTAAAAAAATAATCAAGAATATAAAATAAAATAAAAGTGGTGGGATATAGGACGATGTGTTGGAATGGTGTTGAATTATATATATATATACTCCCTCCGTCCCATAGATTTATGGACTTTTGGATTTTGCACGGGGATTAAGGAGGAAATATTATATTGAAAGTGTTGTGAGTGTGAAAATAAAATAGGAGAGAGAATGAGTGGAGAGAATAGTAAATTATAATGGTGATGTGAGTATTAAAATAATGTAGGAGAGAGAATGAGTGGAGGGAATAGTAAAGATTCCTTTCCATTTAGGGAAAGTTAGATATTATTGTGGGACGCCCAAAATAGAAAGTTTACATATTATTGTGGGACGGAGGGAGTATATAATAAAATATAAGTGGATAGTAAATGATTTATTTTGTTTCTTATTTTTTATTGGTTAAAATTATGGGAGCTGTAAATTACACGGGCATAAAGAGGCACGATAATGCATTTTTTTTTATAATTTTAGTTTTGTATTTTTCATCGTATTTGTATTTAACATTAAATAAGTGTGAAGTATTTATTTTAAATAATAAATGATAATATTAATAATAATTTTACTAATCATAAAAATAAATGATATAAAATAAAATAAAAGTGGTGGGATATAGAATGATGAGTTAGAATGGTGTTGAATTATCTATCTATCTATCTATCTATATATATATATATATATATATATATATATATATATATATATATATATATATATGATAATTTTAGTTTTGTATTTTTCATGGTCTTTGTAGTTAAAATTAAATAAGTGTGAAGTATTTATTTTAAATAATAAATGATAATAATAATAATAATATTTTTACTAATCATAAAAATAAATGATATAAAATAAAATAAAATTGGTTGGGTATAAGATGATGAGTTAGAATGGTGTTGAATATATATTTAATATTAATAATTATATATGTATATTTTTTATTTACAATCATATATGTATATTTAATATTAATCATTATATATGTATATAAATATAATTACACCTACCTTGAATTTGAAGCTTCATTATATACCAAGGCCAAGGCAATTTTTGATTCGTTTCCTTTCGATGTGGGAAATTTGCATTTGCCTTAGCCGGCCTTGGCCTTGGCCTTGGCCTTGCCTCGGCTCGGCCTGCCTTGGCCTTCGGCTTGCCTCGGCCGCTCGGCCTTGGCCTCGTCTTCGCCTTTATCCCACATGAAAAAAAAAACAAAGTAAGATGAGTTGCCTTGGTTATATAATGAGGATGAATCTTAGCCAAGCATGCATGATTCGTCCGGGGCATTATTAATGGTCGGCTTGGCCTTGGCTCGGCCCTCGGCCTTGCCTTGGTCGGCCTTGGCCTTGGACGTGGCCTTGAACTTTATCCCACATGGAAAAAAAATGAAAGGAAGATGAGTTGTCTTGGTTATATAATGAGGATGAAGCTTAGCCAAGCATGCATGATTCGTCTTAGGCATTATCAATGGTCGGGTTGGCCTTGGCCCTGAATTTTTTTTTTTTTTAAAAAATAGGTCAAATCGAATACTCGAATCAAATAATTCGAATATCAATTTCGAATCAAACCAAATAATGAGAATGTAGCCTTCGACGGACATTTTTGTCATTTCACTCGGTGGCAAAATTGAAGATATTTCGGCCAAAAAAAAATTTCCACCCATTTCTTTAACCTAAATTATATTATAATAAATTAAATTTTTAAAAAAATAAAAATTCACCAAAATTCATAAAAAAATTCTCTTTAAATATAGACTATTTTCATTTGATTTGGACACATAAAAAAAACCCATTTTTTTAAATATAACTTCCTTAATTATCCTTTTTTTATTTTCCTATTTAATTTTTCAATATTTTTTTAGTCATAATTATTTAAGTGTCAAGTTTTTTTTTATTACAAATTATAATGATAATTATAATAATTTTACTAATTATAAAAATAAAGAATATAAAAGAAAATAAAATTGATGGGTATAGGATAATGAGTTGGAAGCGCTAATATGGTTATTTAGTTTATTTGATACGTCAAAAATTTTATTTAATTTATTTTTTTAAAAAAATTGAATCATGGTAAATAAAGTATTAAAAAAGATGAATATCGGGAAAGATGGTCATCATTTTAAAACAATACTCCCTCCGTCCCACGTTAGTTGAGACTTCTTTCCTTTTTGGGCCGTCCCACGTTAGTTGAGACTGCCCAAAATGGCAAAGAAATCTTCACTATTTACCCCACTCATTCTCTCTCCTATTTCACTTTTACACTCACAACATTCTCTCTCCTAACTATTCTTCCCACTTATTCTCTCTCCTATTTAATTCTTCATACTCACAACATTTTCTTTCACTTTTTCTCTCACTTACTTTTCCTTAATTGGTGTGCCCAAAAAGTTAGTCTCAACTAACGTGGGACGGAGAGAGTATATTATAAGAATTTTTTTTTTCGAATAAAAAAATTTCATCAAAATTCATAAAAAATATTTATTTTAAATAGAGACTATTTTCATTTGATTTTTACACATAAAAAACAATTTTTTTAAATATAAATTTCTTAATTATCATTTTTTAATTTTCCTTTTTAATTTTTCAATATGTTTTTAGTCGAAATTAATTAAGTGTCAAGTTTTTTTTTAATTATAAATGATAATGATAATAATAATATTTTTACTAATTATAAAAATAAAGAATATAAAAGAAAATAAAATTGATGGGGTATATGATAATGAGTTGGAAGGGGTAATATGGTTATTGAGTTTATTCGATACATCAAACATTTTATTTATTTTATTTCAAAAAAATTTGAATCATAGTAAATAAAGTATTAATAAATACGAATATCGGGAAAGATATTCATCAATTATTTTATAATAAATTATTTTTTTCCCCATTTCTTTTACCTCAATTATTTTATAATAAATTAATTTTTTTAAATAAAAATTTACACCATTATTCATACATGATAATAATAATTATTATTATTATTTTACTAATCATAAATATATATATATATATATATATATATATATATATATATATATATATATATTCACATCTGATTAATGTCTCATTATTGTCTGTAAAAAAATATATTTTAAATTGTACGATATATTGTATATTTTTAATTTCAAGGTTAATATTTATTCATTGTTCACCTCCTTTTATGCTATGACTATTAATAAAATTCAAAGGTTAATATTTATTCATTTTTTCCTCCTTATGAATCGATACTATATTATTTGTCGTTTTCGATTATATTTCACATTAAATAAAGTTCACTATATCGATGGTCCGAATATATTGATATGTAATGATGATCTTCCTTCCTCTTTCGACAGTTGCGACGACAATGTTGTCTTTTAAACCTGTGTTTCACATTTTATAAAAAAAATCTCTCATTTAGTCATTTCATTTAATTTCCGTCTTCTTATGGATCAATAACTCCCCGTGCATCGCAGGAATATAACACTAGATTTATTTTAGTGACATTCAATCTGACATTTGTATTGAGAATATAATTTTCAAATAAATGTTTTACAATATATACGAACATCTTTATTTCCTTTCGTATTTATTTCGATTTCGATAAGTTATTCGTTAGTAACTGCCCGTGCATCGCACGGGAGTCAAACTAGTTTTTATAAATAATCGAAACTTATTTTACAGTGCCCGATGGCATTTTTATAAATAACTAAAACTTTTTTTTTTTAAATTAAGTTGTGACATTTTTATAAATAATTGAAACTCAATAACACATTCCCACACCATTTAACACAAAAACTAGCATCATTCAATCCAGTTTTGATCCAATTTAAAAATCCATTTTTACTATGTATTAGAAAAAACTAATTTTTTCTAACACCAACCCTTTTCAATTAGAAGGTTAATTAATAGGCACTAATCGGCTTATGTCTTCTATTTATTTAATGATTAATTATTTTGAATAGAAAATAAAAGAAAGACTAATAATTCAATAAACATTCTAAATGTTTTTAATGATACATTATTAAAAATACTATCAATAAAAAATTAGATTTTTATTGGATAATTTAAAAAAAAAATTAAAATATTTAGTCAAGGTTCAATCAAATCAAATAACTCTCTTTCCCAAATTGAATAATGTATTTTCTCCCAAAATAAATAACCTTTTGAAATTTTTCCTTCTAAACACTTTGTCCTTTAATGAATTTTTTTTTCAATACTTTTTTAAATTCCTTATTTTTACAAAATTAAACATTGAAAGTGAATAGAAAAAATGTTTATGAATTTTTTCATTAGAAATTATTTTTTTCTAAATGAAATATTCCCTATGTCTCGGTTTAATGTTCTTAGTTTGAATCGACACGAGTATTAAAAAAAAAGTAAATGTTGTGAGTATGAAAAATAAAGTAGGAAAGAGAAAGTAGGGAAGGAGTTTTTGTTGTGAGAATGACAACCGAGCCTCATTGTCTATTTTAATTAATAAAGCAATTAAAAATTTTAAAATGAGACAGACTAAAAAGAAAACTAAAAAGAAAAATAAAAAACATAAATCGGAACGGAGGAGGGAGTATAAACTTAAAGTCATCCATTTTGGGATGAAGGCATTCCTGAAAAAAAAAAAAAATTGGGGACAACTCAGTACCATTCAATCAATTACCAATTTGTACACTATTCTTAACATTCTCACACACCCCACCACAACAGAAAAGCAACAAAAAAAAAAAAAAAAAAATTACTCCAAAAAACAAAGAAAACATCTAAATGGAGCATATATAAACCTTAGATATACACCCAAAAAACACTTCTCTCTGAAGTGAAGAAGAACTCATATGGAGGTGAATGAAAACAACAATAGCAATGGCGGCAATGGCAATGATAATCACGTGGAAGACACGTGCAAGTCATTTGGTGAGAAATGTGGGCATATAGCAAAGAAGCAAAGGGCAAAGTTCTATATTCTACGCCGCTGCATTGCCATGCTTGTGTGTGGTGGGTGTGAGAGAAATGACAAATAAAGGCACCATATCACCTATCTCCGGTTTCCGAAAAATCGGCTCGACTTCACCGCTTAGCAGTCAGTCGTCCAACGACTTTTAGAATCTTATCATTCTTAATGAATTTCATCTTTCTCTCTTAATTTGTAGATTTATATTTTAAACATGATTCATCGTTTGTAAAATGTTTCTCTTTTTTATTCTGATGAAAATTAATTTTGAATAATTTGAACCAAGCAAGAGAAATCAGTGAAGAATGTGATGAAAGCTTGGAACCAGATTGTATTTACTTCATTTTTATTTTATTTTTGTCCCAAGTTAAATGCCTCAATTTTAAATAAGAAACTAGTCTAATGCAATTTTATTACGGTTCAAGTAATGTATTAAATAAAGCGCATATATAAAATTTAACTAGTCAACTGCGATCTATTTATTATTAATAAAATAGTATATTCCAAAGTTCACAAATATTATATAGGTTGGTTTTGGTGTAACTCCTCTCCTTTAACTAAGTACTATTCATTTACTTCATTATTCATCCAGATTTTTTTTTAGTTTTTGTTAGATCAATAATCTGCATTTCTATTCCACCTTCAAATAAAATGAGAGATCGAATCTTCTACTACCATATTATTTATTATTAGTGATCAATATATAACTTTATATCATTAATGACATTATCATGATATTAAATCAAATAATGAATAATTGTTGAATTACTAATAATAAGTGATGCCGCAAGAAACGTGCTGTATCAATCTCCGTCCAGCTGCAAGACTGATCTCCTAGCTTTTGACCTGAAATAAGGAACCCACGACTAGCTGGCATGGTCTCCGGCTTAGACCCTCGGGCACGAAAGTAAGTATGCTGTTTTAGAGCTGATAAATTATAATGAACAAGAGATTCAGAATAACAAATAGCAATTACCTTTAAACCGTTGAAGTTGTGAAGTATTTATAGGCCTTGATATGAAGTATAATTGTAGTAGGATTGCATGAGATCCCTAGAATCACGGATCAGATTGAATAGGAGATCACGTACATAAATAACTCCTGATTTGTAGGACTTCTGTTATGGAAAGAATTGCAGGCGTGTTATGACTCTATAGGTCGACGTACACCTGGTAGGTCAAGGTCGCCTGCATGGATCTAGGTTGATCTGACTGATTGATATAGCCGGATAATACTCATATAGGATATGGATCATATGTCGGATAAAGCTATGTTGGGACCATGGAGGTCGGACAATAAGCTAGGTCGACTGATCCCTGCCGCTGGGCCCTGGACCTTGTAATAATTGGGCCAACCCACTAAAAATGTAGTGACAATAATGTTTGAATAGTTGAGCTTCGTTCGTATGTTGATCTAATCCGTTACTTTTATTCCGTTCAATAAGTAATAAGTAATGATTTTAGTTCAAAGAATGGAAATTTGGTCCTCAGCATGTTACTTTTCAGTGAAATTAATTAGGAGAAAAAAAAACGCTGTACTTTAACGGTAGAATCTGCTATTGCTAAGTGCTCACTCTTGTACACGGTGTTTAGTCTGTGATTGCAATTTTGTTTTGGAGTTTATATCAAAAACTATCTTAAAAAGGATGTTATTTACAAAAAAAATAAAAATATATAAGTTAAGATATTACAAAAAATTATTTTTCTTTGCATTTTCAGTTAAAATAACTGATAAATGATCAAACAACTTAAAAATTCATTTATCAATTTTTTAAAGATTATTTTATGTTTGATTTTTTGTTAAACAACTGATAAATGTATTTATAACGGATAAATAAATTTATCAGTTGTTTATAACTTATAAATGCATTTATCAATTATTTGACAAATAAAAAATATAAAATATAAAAAAAGTAGTATTTTTGTAATATTCAAGAATTTTTTTTGTAATGTCCAATTATTTTTGTAATATCCATTTTCAAAAATATTTTTTGGTAAATACCCCTTTTGTTTTTCTTTCTCTTGAACATTATAAGCTTCTTTTTTTTCTTTAATGTTTTTTTTATCTATATCGAAATTAAATACTCTCTCCTCTATTTTATAAATGTCGCAGTTGACTTTTCAACATTTAAAAAATGATTTACTTATTTGTAGATTACTTGCACATTGAAAAAATTGACTAAATCACTTTTCTTATTTAGAATTACAAAATTTATTTTGGAAGCAACTAAAATAAAAAATACAACATTATTCTGGGGCAGTGAGAGAGACAGAGACAGAGAGAGTAACTAACTAAAACCTTAAACCTCGTTAACTATTAGACTATTTACAATGGGAAAGAAACGGGGGATGAAACCCATTTCATCTCGTATGAAACCCATTTCATCTCGTATGAAATGTTGCAATGGGTAATTGAAAATAGGTGAGATGAAATGGTTGTATTAAAGATTTCATCCCCGAATGAAAGGTTTTTTTTTTTTTTAATCCGACACGTGTCAACGTGGCATTGAAGGGGGCCAAGGCGCGTGAGGCGCAGGGGTTTTTTTTTTTTTTTCCTGGGTTTGACAAGTGTCAGCTTCTTATTGGTCAGTTGGATTTTCGAAAAAAAAATTTATCCCAAATCTTTGAGCTTAATTATCACCTAGTAAATTAATTTTTTTTTAATTTTTTTTCACCAAAATTTATCATTTTTTTCCCTACAAATTGATATAAGTTTCATTTAATTTGGACACAAAAAAAATACTCATTTTTCAATTTGAACTTAATTATCACCTATTAATTTTTTTTTTTTAAATTTTTTTTTTCACCAAAATTCATCATTTTTTCCCTACAAATTGATATAAGTTTCATTTGATTTGGACAAAAAAAAAACATTCACTTTTAAAAAACAGAGAATATAAATAAAATAAAAGTGGTGAGGTATAGAATGATGAGTTGAAGGGAGTTGAAATTTAATTTAAGTTAGTTATTGTAGGAGGTAGATGAAATAGGTAAATAAAATATTAGGTGAATGAGAAAAAATATAAAAAATATTAGATAAAATAAAAAGGGGGTATTAAACCATTGTATTGTACGTAGTCTTAGACTTCTATGTAAAGAACCTTAGGATTTTCCACCTTCGCTATTAAGACCCAATTGATAAAATTGACTAAATCACTTTTCTTATTGTCATCACTTTTCTGACCCAATATTTACGTATAGCATAACCACGTTAACTATTAAGACGGCTGAGAATAGTCATTTCAGGTAACCTTATGATCAGAAACGCATGTGCTGCGGAACATCAGACAAAGTATATCACTATGATTTCCCACCAATTATGGACCCAACATTATTTCCCATTTCAAAATTCACATCAAATGTTTCCAACCATTCGTACTCTTGCCAACATTACTCTCCTACCATTATTTTGGTTTGTTCCAGATGATGTAGGAAATTATCCGGATCATCTTTATTCCACTATTAGGTTGATCTCCATCAACAAGCACCTGAAACCACGAACAAACGATTTAACGGGATGATCTTCGGCATAATTATGAGATATAGAGTTATAAAGTCGTGTTACCTGTATGGAAATAACGTAATCAAAAAATAGTCAAGATAACATTAACTTTCACGTAAAGTGTGGTCTGATATATATAGTAACGATGGGGGATGTTTACGAATCTTTTAGATCATGGAGATAATGGGGGCGTAACGGTCTCCAAAATTATAGGAGACGGTTACAACTGACGACGTGGGTAGACACACGTGTTGTTTGGTCAAGGTCGCATGTATGATCGAAGTCGACCTGAATTCGTGCCTTGGTTAGGCATAGATTGCACAAGGAGTGGACCGTATATCGAACGAAGCTAGATCGTGATGAGGTCGGACAATGAGATTGATCGACTGATCTAGACCGATGGTTTGATGGGATTGGGCCAGCTTGATAGGCCCACTTTGTATGACAGAGCTTTCGGCTGACTTGTACATGGGGCCAACCCATTGGGATTGGCCCATCACTTTTATTCCGTGGCCCCCAACTTTCTAACTCGACTTGTCGAGTAGGAAGTTATGGAAAAAAATGACTACAAATTTGGAGCGACGATCGAATATTGACTTGTTAACCGTAAGTCTCTCCCGACAATAGATTTTTGACGGTTGGATGAGCTGTCTTTAATGCGCCGTAAAATCCGCCATAATGGTACAAATTCTGTCGATCGGACATTCGCCTTGAGAAAAGGCGTTTGCCTTTAATTTTGCCCACGTTCTGACAATCCAACCTTTATGCCCCCAAACCTTTCTAATTCAGGTAAAGAGATGGAATTATAAAAGGGAGAGTTCAACTCATATCCAAACTTTATCATCCCCAAATTCGTGAGAACCCAGCAAGAAACACAGCAATGAAATCCTTTCCGGCGATTAGCAAGTCTTTTTTCGACATCACCATTCTTTTACCCTCTTCGAAAAGCTTAAGGTACTCTGCAATTTCACTTTTCTAGGTTTAATTTGAAGTTTCCTCTTTTTCGCCATGGCTAGCACCTTTGGTTTCGAGTTAGTGGTTAGGTATTGCTACAATTGTGTGAACCTTAGGATTTACAAATGGTTGGAGGGTCCTTGGAAGGAATTGACCTTAGAGGAATGTATCATCATCTTAAATAGGTGAAGTTTGTTTTATGGTAAGATAGGTTTTCCAGCATGTGAGAGTATGGGAGATTTGGATGTGGATAATCTACGGATTATCCGTTTCCGTCTCTTCAACAAGTTAATTGACCACATAATTATCTTCTATATCAAGTCCAATAAACCACCGTTTCCTCGCGAGAGGTTAGATTTCCCAGGGGAATCTAGGTCATACTTAGATAGCTCAGACTTTTCAACTAATAGGTCAGATTCCCCTGTTTCTGTGGTCTGTAGAAATGGCGGCGAACGACCAACAATCTGCGGACTTTATTCCGTTCAATTTTGAAAGTGTGTGATGTCACACACATTGACAAGTCAAAGGTTGACTTAAGTTAGATTTGTTACTTTTTTATATTAGTTAAATAGGTAAATGTTGTATATATTGTAATTAAGGTTATTTTATATTCTAACCTACTTACCAAATCTTGGATATCTTTTATTATATATATGGTTATTTTGTAGGTATCTCACACACAAGGAAAGAGTCCATGATAAGGAAGGATTGGCTTGGCTAACTAAGGAAGGTGGAAGTCTAATTGAAGAAGATCTTTCCAAGCAAATCACCTTCTACAAACAAGGACTTCTTTCACTATAAATTGGAGCTACACGGTCCATTGAGATCACAAGTTTTGTGCTTTAAAATCTCTGAAGTTCCAAAGGATCAAGGAGTTTTTAGTGTGAGAGATTATTTAGTTATTTAGTTTGTTTGTTCTTATCTTGGTATTAGTGTTCGTGTAAACCGTCTTCTAATTGATTTAATAAGAGAAGCTTTTTATTGTCTACAACAAGTTGCTGCAGATAAGTGTTAAATCTGTGTTTGAATCCGTGTTCTTCTTTGATTAAATCTGTTATTCCGCTGTTTTAGTGTTGGTGTTAGTGCTGGTGCTATCACACCAGTACTCACACGAGATACTTTTGTTGTTCACTTGTCAATCTTAGCTACTCAATTTCTTTCAATTGGTATCAGAGCTCCACTCGACTACACTAAGTGAGATCCAGAAAGAGTAGCCATTATGGAAGGACATTTGAATCAATATCGTCCTCCTGTATTGGATGGAACAAACTATGCTATATGGAAAGCTAAAATGCGTCTTTTCATCAAGGCAATTGATGAGAGGGCGTGGCATAGTATTATTGTCCCATGGTCTCCTTCTAAGGTTGAAAGTAAGAATGAAGAGGGGGAAACCTCAGAAAAAATCTTTAAACTTAAACCTGAGAAAGACTAGACTACAGTTGAAGTCACTCTAGCTAATTATAATTCCAAGGCTCTTGGTGCTATATCAAGTCATGTGGATGAACACATGTTTCGACTTGTTATAAATCAAAATGTAGCAAAAATAGCCTGGGATATTTTGCAAGGTCACTGTGAAGGTGATGATAGTGTTAAGGCCACTAGGCTGAGAATTCTCATGACCAAGTTTGAAAACTTGAGGATGAATGAGATTGAAGATATCAAAAGCTATTCGGCAAAATTGAGAGAAATCTCAAACGAATGTCTCTCCCTAGGTAATCCTATATCAAATGCTAGGTTAGTGAGCAAAATGTTGAGAATTGTTACTGAAAAATTCAACATTAAAATTGCTGCTGTTGAAAAAGCACATAATACCACAACCATGAGTTTAGATACTCTTGTGGGTATTCCGATTATGTTTGAGATGAACTTGTCAATTCAATTGGAACATAAAGCTGAAAATATTGCTCTTGCAACTGCTCTCTCAAATGTATCCAAAGTGTCAAAAAAAATTGAAGAAATCTCCAAAGAAATTGACACTTCAAATTTAGAAATTGAAGATGTTGCCCTTTTGAACAAAAAAATTACTTCCTTCTTAAAAAATAAAAGGGACAACATGTTTCTTTCAAAAATTCAAAACACATTTGAAAAAACCTAAAGAG
Organism: Adenophora triphylla var. japonica; assembly: GCA_022495995.1. Lineage (NCBI taxonomy): Eukaryota > Viridiplantae > Streptophyta > Magnoliopsida > Asterales > Campanulaceae > Adenophora > Adenophora triphylla. The sequence goes on along the minus strand of JAFEMH010001198.1, from coordinate 194,086 downwards.
GATACTGAGAGGAGTTTCAAGTGACCTGGTAGTTTTGTTAAGAAAAGATCTTAATCTATTCAATGTAGAGCCTGCAAAGGGTTTGAGCACTATGCCAATGAGTGTGCCAACACTCTGAAGAAAAAGGAAATGAGCTTTTGTGCGACCCTTAGTGACAGTGAGAACGAAGATGAAACGCTAAACTTAGCAATCATGGAAATCTCGTCTCTAAATCACAAAACATCATACTAATATTACTTCAGATGTAGTCACACCTACCATCACATCTTCTGACTTTGCGTTCAACTGTTTTAACTCATCACTTTCTGAGAAAACAGAGAATGAAGAAGAAAGTGATGAAAGATACCAAGAACTTCTTGATGCTTATGTTGATTTATTTGCTGACCGGGAAAAATGAGTAGAAAAAATGGCTATTTTTGAAAAAATTAACGAGAAACTCTCTAAAGAAATCTCTACTTTAAAAGGTGAACTTGAAAAAATCACCTCTGAAAATGACAACCAAAAGGATGTCATAGCCAAACTCGAGGTCATGCTCACTAAACGTGATATTGAACTCGAGAAAACCAGAACATAACTTGAAAAGGCTAATGGAACGTTTGCAAAATTAAATACCGGAAAGGCCAAACTTGAGGAATTTCTGAGTATGGGAAATAATTCAAAAACTGGTCTTGGCTATGAATTAAATTTTGTGAAAGAAGGAGAGAGTCCCTCGAAAACCAAAATTTTTCAAAATCGTAAAACAATACCTAAGAAAAAGAGGTTTGTCTGCCACTACTGTTTTGCACCAGGTTACATCCGACCCTTTTGCTACAAAAGATTTCATGACCTCGGAAAAACTTCTCCTCAGATGAGTGTCCGGATGTACTCACATCACCACTCACACCACCAGAAATCTGGTTAATCTATGTGGGTGGAAAAGAAAAGTGAGGAATGCTAAGTCATATTAACCTCACTCAAGAGAAGCATAGCTAGCTCATGGTACTTCGACAGTGGGTGCTCAAGGCACATGACAGGTAATGTTGAGTTTTTAACCGACTACAACTCTATCAAGGGTGGGAACGTGAACTATGGGGGAGGAGCCCAAGGTAAGATTGTTGGTAAGGGTACTCAATATGTTAATCATATGCCTAAACTGAAACCTCTTATTAAAATTACCTAGCAAGTGCACTAGTTTATCAATGTTGTAATATGCACAAAGCAAGGGTCCCACAGGGACTAAAGTGGAACAAATATATTTTATTAGTGTATCAAAGTAACCAAGAAAAGGGGTTTGATTGTTTGAATTATTAATCTAAGAAAGCAAAATAAAACAAGTAAATATAATAAGAAAACAAGGAATTCATGGATTGGGAATCATAACAATTATCACTTTATGCTTTTTAAATCATGTAAAAAGAATTCAATCTCATTCTTGGGTTCGTTCACAATATAATAAGATTGAGACGGTTAGGCGGCCGAATTGCAATCTATCAATCCCAATTAATTACTTTTCGCAAATCAAGTCCAAGAAATTAACAAGAAGGAAAATATATAAATGAACACAAGAACCTAAATTAACTTGCTTTCTATTACGATAACAAATCAATTTAATCAACAATGCTCAATGTATAAATCATCCGAGTTACTGAAACGATTTATACCCAACTAGATTCATAGGCCAACAGTATCTTAACATACAATTGAAGCCTATGAAAGATCTTGAAGAATGTTGAGAAAACAAGAATGAGAGAGAGATAGGAAGAATTAAAACCCTAGCATAAAGATCAAATTGTTACTTACCTCAATCCACGAATCAAATAAATTAGTCTTGAATGACCATTAAAATAAATAAACAAAACCTTGAATTAAATCTTCAATCCTTGTAAAAACCTAAACTATGTAATATATGATAAAGGGGAAGAAAAGATAGATAGATCATCCAAAAACCTAATCTATAGTCCTTTTTATAGGAGGGAGGAAGAATTCTTGATTTATAGCCAAAATAGGTCAATTTCCTAGTCAAATTAGGATTCTACCGAAATTCGTCACTAATATGTTTCCGATTATGTTGAAAATCTGCATTTAATTCTGTGATGGACCAAATCTGTCATTAAAATCCGTCACAAAGCCTTGGTCGGCCATGGGCGCGGCCGCTCCTGCCTTGGCCGCGCGGTCGCCCTGTTTTTCGGCCAAAATGGGGCGGCCGCTCAGCTCTGGTGCGTGATCGCTCGGCCATTGGCCCTATTTTCTCGGCCATGACCTCCTCCTGGCCCATGCCTTGCGGCCAATTCTTGTAAGTGGCCAACCACCCTTCAACCTTGGCCCATGTTGTGCGGCCAGCCTTCCTCATTTCACTACAGCCCTTCCACTTTCACAGTATTGCAATTTAGTCCCTGAACTTCATTTAACTTATTTTTCTCCTTGTTTTCACCTAATTTCACTTTGGTCCCTTTTTTCCCAAATTTGCACTTTGGCCCTTGAACTTTATAAAACCAGTTTACTCCCATATTTTTCATAATTGCAATTTGGTCTCTAAACTTCCAAAATAAGCTTATATCCTCCATTTTCTGCTTAATTGCACTTCAATCCCTATACTTTCAAAACACTAACAAAACACATTAAATTCCCAAGGTTTTGAGCATCAAATAAGCTTGGAAATATATATTTTGGATGGGTAAAACCGCATCCATCAGTACTCAATATGTTAATCATATGCCTAAACTGAAAAATGTCTATCATGTGGAAGGCTTAAAATCTAATCTCATTAGTATAAGTCAACTATGTGATGACAATTTGCATGTTGAATTTGACAAGCATGAGTGTAAAGTGTTTGATAACACTGATGAATGCCTATTCAGTGGGGTAAGGTCTCAAGAAAATTGTTACAAATTTGGTGATAACTTATCCTGCCTTAGCTCCAAAGTAAATGATCTTGAGGTTTGACATCAAAAGGTAGGTCATACAAGTTTTAGGAAAATAGAAGAGTTGGTGAGATTCAATGATGTCAAACACTTACCCAAACTTGATTTCAAACAGGTAAGTGTGTGTGGTCCTTATCAAAAGGGCACGCAAACTAAAGCTTCCCACAAAAAGGTTGATCAAAGTTCTACTTCTGAGATCTTGGAACTAATCCATACTGACTTTATGGGGCCCATTGAAATTGAAAGCTTGTGTAAAAAGAAATTTTTTTTTTATGTGTAGATGATTTTTCTAGGTACACATGGGTTCTATATTTGAAATAAAAATTTGAAGCCCTTGAAGTGTTTAAAGTGTGGTATAGAAAGGTCAAAAATTTGCATGATAAGAAAGTGATTAAAATTCGGTCTGATCATGGAACTGAATATGAGAACACTTTGTTCTCTGAATTTTGTGACTCTAAAGGAATAACCCATAATTTTTCGGCCCCTAAAACTCCCCAACAGAATGGGGTGGCTGAAAGAAAGAATCGTACTTTGCAAGAGATGGCACGAGTCATGCTTAGTTCTAAGAACATCTCTAAACGATTCTGGGCCGAGGCTCTTAACACGGCTTGTCACATAGGAAATAGAGTCTACTTGAGAGCTGGGTCAACCATGACTCTTATGAAATTCTTCTTGGCAAAAAACCTACTCTCAAGTATTTTCATGTTTTCGGATGCATATGCTATGTTCTGAATCATAGAGACTATTTGTTTAAATTTGATTCTAAGAGTGACAAAGCTGTGTTCCTAGGATATTCCACAAACATCCGTGCTTATAGGGTTTACAACATTAGAACTAAAACTGTGATGAAGTCTATTAATGTCACTTTTGATGATACCACTGATTTGAATCTAAAAACTCTTGAAGATGATGTCTCAGGTTGTGTGGAAATGATGGAAGACATCCAAAATACAACTGAACAGAAACAACAAACAGGGTTACAGAAAAATGATGTAGGTCCTGGTGTGATCACATCACAACCTACATCTGGACCAAAAGAGTCTACATCAGATTCAAAAAATTCATTTGACAGTTCAGACTGTAAAGAAGGGAACCTGGATAGAACCAGCGACATACCAAGTAGGATTCAGAAGAATCACCAAGTCACACAGGTGGTTGGCAATGTTAATGAAAAGGTAAGCACAAGGGAAAAGCCAAGAATCAACTACAGAGAACTGGCTGGATTAAGTTGTGTAAGCTCACAGGTAAGCAAGGTAAGCTCTTGTTGTTTTATGTCTCATCTTGAGCCTAAGAATGTCATAGAGGCAATGAAAGATGAAAACTGGATTGAACTACCTACATCATCAACAGGCGTTCTAGGAGACCTATTATATTGTTGAGATGATGGATATTCAAGGTTTGGAGAAGAAAATTGAGCATTTTGAGTAGGGTACATATTTGGGGAAGAAAATAAATGTGGATTAATTTAAGATTGAAAAAAACTTGGAGTATTAATAGGATTCAAAATTTGGTTGGTTGGATAAAATCTCAATAATTGAGATATTTGAGAATGGTTTAACAAATTTGGATCTAGAGGCATTTGGGTTTCTATTGGCATTTGGATTTTGTTGAAAATATTGACTATTTCCATAATAATTAGGATAATTAGGATTCATAATTATAAAATAAAATTTTTTGGACAAAGTTAAAATGAATTAAATGTCTAATATTGAACAAAATAAAATGTTTGTAGAAATTGTAGGGAGTATATGAAATTTAGACTCAATTTACACTACAAGAAAACTGGTCTTTCGCGATTGCTTTTGGCGATGGCAAAAAAAGCAGTCGTGTTTGAGTATATAAGGAGACGGCCTTTGTGACTGCATTTAGTGCAGTCACAGTAGGCTAGCGTGATGGCTAAGCAGTCACGGATGCCATCACATATATGTTTTTCCCCCTAGCGCCAACAATGTGGTCCGGGCGGAAATGTGAAATTCTAATTTTTATCAAAGGCGATGGCTTTAGAAATCACGTTTTATAAAAATATTAAATTAAACAATTTTAAAATTGGATTTTTAATTTTTTTTTAAAGGCGGCTGCTTTTGCAATCGCGTTATATTATATGAAGAAAAAAAATTAAAATTATTGAATTAAACAATTAAAAATCCCTTTTCTTTTCGGATAGCATTCCACGACTGGTTTAGAAAACCCTTTCTTTTCTTTCCTCTCTCATTCCTCTTCTTCTTCCTCCTCACCCTCCAGCGGCGTTCTTCCAGCGGCGATTCCAGGGGCAATTCTTCCTCTGCCTATTCTTCCGATTCCAAGGTACAAGGTGTCTCTCTCTCTCTCTCTCGCTCTCTCGCTCTCTCTCGCGCTCTCTCTCTCTCTCTCTCTCTATGTCTACTCGGGGCATTTGCAGTTGATTGGGGGAGGAGAGAGAAACGGGGATGTTGAGATTTAATTGGGGATTATGAGAAGATATCTTGATTTTGATTAATGATAAAGTAGAATATTTACTAGGGTTTGCAAATTCGTTTCCTAAACACACATACCGCCATGTTGATTGAATGGGACTAAATCCCAGACTCTGAGCTTTCTCTGAAACTTGGGGCTTGTGCCTTGCTGTCTTTTAACCGGCAGTTCTTCTTTGTCAACGCTACTAAGGACCTATAGGTTCGCCTACTTGACTTATGAAAAAGAATGAGAATGGGTTATTTAAAAAAGAGAAAGGCGCTATTTAGCCCTACATTAGTAGAAGTAAGCGGCTGAGTTAGCCTAGCCTACATAGTAGGGTATCCGCAAGGTTCGTCCACGGAGGGTGAGTCAGGGCAAAAAAAAAGGGACGTGCTATATCCGAAACAGATTGACTCATTTCTTGTTAAATTAAAATATGCTAGAATGGGACTAAATCCCAGTTAACCGTTGGAGCAACAATGGAACCTTTTGTTCGCATGCTTCTTTGGTTATTCTTTCCAGTTGCCTATCCCATTAGTAAGGTAACCATGCTTTGCCATCAATTTTTTCTGAATCTGCAATTTGTGATATAAATCTTATATTGAAATAAATCTTTTATTTGATTCTATTGCTCGAATAACATTGAGATGACTTAATCAACTTCTTGTTGTACCACTGATTAGCGTTAATTATAAACTCAAATTATGTTTTTTTTTTGCCCCATATCTTATAATCATTTGAAGAAAATTGCATGGCTTTAGTCTAGGTTGTGTAGACCTTTATCAAACCCTGTAGAGGCTGAAGACTTTTAGACCACATGTTGTTATGTGATGAGCTGACCGTCATTGTAACTTTAATTGGTGTTACAAATATGGTTCTACTTGTTTATATGATATTTGGGCACTGTATTTGTCTAGGTTCTGGATTGGATGCTAGGCAAGGGACATGCTGCTCTATTGCGCAGAGCAGAATTGAAAACGTTTGTGGACTTCCATGGAAATGAGGTATCAAGCCTCTTGGGTGATTTTTGTAGGTGGTGGGGGGTTGCTAAATACACATGTTAATCCAATCTCGCGTCTACAGTTTAATTCATTTTTATATTGGGGAGAACAATATCCATGGCAGCCACCCACCCACCCCCAAAAAAATACAAAAAAAAAACTTGATGGATGAAAAATGATCTATATTTATTGCACTAATATGCAGGGAAAGGTGGGGACCTTGACCTGGATGGAACTCTTACTTTGTGGGTTTATGGCTACATAATTTACTGGTCTATTAAGTTTGCACATTTCTGTTTGTGTTTGAACTCTTTTCTCCTTCCACAGGGATACATTGAATGCAATAATGACAATGGGTCATAGTAGAATTCCTGTTTATTCTAAAGACCCAACGAACATTATTGGGCTTATCCTGGTAATTTCTTAATTATCTCTCCTTTAGGCCAACATCATATTTTCGTTTTTTCACCCTTCAGCTTTTGTTTTCACTCACTATGATTCTAGTTGCTTTACTAGCCTACTAGGCCATTCTGCAATTTCAATTGTTCTTCATATTACCTCTAATTAATCAATATATCATTTCCCCTATCCTAACTGCATCATACTAGCAATATCTCCAGCGAACCAAGATATTGCGACATCAGATGCTATTAAGCTTGCTAGGGATGTGGATCCCACAGGTGTGTTAGTCTTGCTCTTTGCTACAACTTTTAATGTTGAGCGCTTAACATTTCCTATTGGTTCTTGGTACTCCTCTTTGCCTTATAGAGCTCCAAAGTATCCAAAGTATTTCACTACAATATTCATTGAACTCGCACATGGGGATTTGGCCTGCTGGCTTGAGCTTATGGCTTCCAACCTGGAGGTCATGAGTTCGATCCCCCCAGAAGTTAGAGGGAAGGCTTTCTCTCCCTAGGATTTATCTCCTAGGCGCTTCTGTGCGTGCATGTGTGTGTGTGTGTGAGTAGTGGAAAAAAAATATTCATTGAACTCTGGAGACACCACACATGACAAACCTAGTAGAGCTCCAAAGTATCCAAATTTTGAGCAAAGATGGACGATACATGAGGAAATGGGTGATGATGAGGCTTATGAAGATATTATTCGGGTGGTCTGCCTTTTTTTTGTTCTCATTCCTAGAGGAACAAGTGTAAGTTGATTGTTGTTTTTAGATTAACCTAGTAGGCTGATGTATTTTCTTGACAAACCTAGTTTCTAGGAACAAGTGTAAGTTGATTGTTATTTTTAGATTAATCTGGTAGGATGATACATTTTCTTAATAAACATAGTAGGTTGATTATTTTTTGGATTTTGTAACGATGATTATGGTGTATAATACAGTGTTAAATGCAATTAATTTATTAATTTTCATGTTGTGCTAATCAACCTTTCTTTAATTTTTATTCAATTATTAATTATAAATAGGGCCAGTGAAATGGAAAAAAAATATAAATTTAAAGTATCTAAGGTGATAGCATTTGCCATCTTTTTTTTTATACCTAAGGCGATTGCATTTGCCGTCTCCTTTTTAAAACCTAAGGCGATTGCATTTGCTGTCTCCTTTTCAAAACCTAAGACGATTGCATTTGCCGTCTCCTTTTCAAAACCTAAGGCGATTGCATTTGCCGTCACCTTTTCTGAGCTAATGCGATTGCAAATGTAATTAAAATAATTAAATAAATAACATTAATAAAAACTCTTATGCGATGGAAAAAGCAATCGCGAAAAATAATTGACAAAGGCGACGGCTTTCTTCAGTCACCTTATCTTTTCGCGACAAGGCTTTATGCGATTGCCTTTGCGACTGTTTTTCCCGTCGTGTTAACCTTCCGCGACGGCTTTAAGGGTTTACGCGACGGCTTTTGACCGTCGCAAAAGATCAGTTTTCTTGTAGTGTTATAGAAAAAAAATTACTGTTGCAATTATTTTGAACCGTTGAAGTATTTTTATTTTTTTTCTCTTCCATTTTCCTGTGACTTCGTCGTTTTGCCCGTGGGTTGCCCCACTTTGTTGTCAGTCGGCATCCCATGGCGTAGTCCATCCAAAAAATGAAGAAAGTCATTCATGCCACTCCACCTTGTCATGAATGTGGACTTCATGGATACCACCTAAGTCGGTGCCGTGAATCCTTGCCATGGTTGCATCTGCTCTCAATTAACCATGAATTCCACTTTGCCCCTATCACCAAACGACGTTAGGAATTTAATGGAAAATTATCATGTGCAGAATATTTTGATCATTTTTCTTGAAATAAGAAGGGCATGAATGTCAATTAATTATTGAGGGTGGTGGCAATTATTTCTCCACCCAACTCCACCAATCAATTCCACCAAACCACCATTTCTCCCAGACTTTGACCACCACCACCACCATCCATTTTTTCTACAACCACCATTTTCAAAAAATCAAAGAACAAAAGAAATCAAATAATTATTTCCAAATAACCAATTTCTCCCAAATCAAAACAATTTATCCCGAAATGAAAGATCAAAAAAAAAAACTTAACAAACCCTGATCTAGGGAGTGTTTGAGAGAAAGGGGACGGTCGAACAACTGGGAGGTAAGAACTAGGGAAAGAAACGGCGGACATGGAGCGGGGAGGGAAGACAGAGAAGGGTGGTGTGTCAAGGAAAAGGAGAAGGGTAGAGGGTGGTGACAGAAAGATAAAAACGGAATGTGAGGTGGGGTGGGGGTCATTGACCGGAGGAAGGGAGCTAAAAGTGATGGGGAGGAGATGTAAAGGATGGTCGGGAACTGGGAAGGAGTTGAGGAGGGAAAGGGGTGGGGTAGTATAGAAAAAAACCTATTGGGTTTTGCTTTTTTTGTTTTCTTCCTTCTTTTTGTTTTTGTCTTTTTCACTCTTTGTTTGCTTTATTTGTTTATACTTATTTAATTAGCACCTTTTATTTATTTTATATCTTTTTGAAAGAGATTAGTAGCCTATATTTAAATTAATGAAAGAATTAGAATAAATATAATTTATACAAAAAATATTTATTTCAAATTTTTCATTACTTTAAATAAAACAGTGATTTTTTTGAAACAATATATAAATAGATAGATAAAAAATAATATAAATTGATTATTTTATTTTTATTTAATAATTAAAATTTAATATTAAAATTTGTTAAATTTGAGTTAGGGTGTAAAGTGGGATTGATTAGATACCTTAGGAGGTTAATATAACCCAAAATACATTGAAATGACTAAAATATCCCTCATGTGACATGCACATAACCATTTTCCGTTAAATTTCTAACGTCGTTTGGTGCTAGGGGGCAAAGTGAAATTCATGGTTAATTAAAGTGCCACCTAGGGATAAAATTCACGCGAGGATGCAAAGTTAAAATTGATATATACTTTAGGGGTGTAAACATAATTTGGCCTTGAATAAATTTTGAATAATAATTTAGATTAAGTTAATTATTCAAACTTTAGAACGTGTCAATTTTACACATTTATAAATATTATTAACAACAATTTTAAGCTTTAATAATTAGGACAATTAAGTTACCTAAATTTATTGCTTAAGATTTATTTTGATTAATAATAATAAGTTAGGACTACTATTTGTACGAAAATTAAGAAAAAATATAGTAAAGTAGGTATTGTTATTATGAAAAGTGAGGTTGAGAAAGAAAGTCGGGTAGTGAATAATAATTGAATTGTTGTTGTGAGTATGACATGCAAAAATATTTCCGTTTTAAAAAAATATATAATTTCTAATAGGGCACTTTATAAATATATACTCCCTCCGTCCCACCCGAATTTGGACAAAGTTACTTTACACGGAGATTAAGGAAAAGGTAAATGTTGTGAGTGTAATTTAAAAATAGGAGAGAGAATGAGTGGAGGGAATAGTAAATTATAATGGTGTTGTGAGTATTAAAATAATGTAGGAGAGAGAATAGTGATTTAAGGTTTCCATTTTGGGATGTCCAAATTCGGATGGGACGCCCAAAAAGGAAATTTGTCCAAATTCGGGTGGGACGGAGGGAGTAGTTTCTAATATGGCACTTTATAATAAGAAAATTGTGTAGTTTGTAATGAGCCAGTAATGAAGCGGAGAGAGCACGGAGTATACATAAATTGCATCATGTCGTTACATGCGTATAGCTTCACATGATAGAGTAATTTATACTGTAGTGTAAGACGATTGTTGCATTAACTTCTCTAGAAACGGATATTTATCAATTACGGGGAAAAGAATTTTAAAAATAAACTCTTATTTCTGGATGGTGATTAATATTTTATTAAATATTTCCTTCGCTCTGTTTAAAAAGTTACAAATTTTTATTATGCATGAACCATTTGAAAAGGGAAATACTTAAAATGAAAACCTTTTAATATTTTTTTATTTATTAGACTCATTTGTTATAATCACAATAATTATTCAATTACTATTTTTTACCTCACTTTCTTCTTTTCACCTCACTTTTTATACTTACAACACTTACTCCAATATACAGTTTTGAACGGTATAAACCGAGCTACGAACATGGGCTTGCCCGAACTTGGGCCCAACTATATTGGGCAGTGGATATTGTCTAATTATGAAGTATTAGGGCCGAGTAAGATCTTCCTCGTATGCCGAGGAACATTTATCTCGGCCTTATATCATCATTCTTGGGCCGTCATGTCGCAATTACCGAGGAGAGAAAAGTTATTAGCTCGGCATATTACCAAGTGACGAGGAAACAAAATCAGTCTCCTCGGTATATCTCCGTGTCGGCCGTTCACCAAATGACGAGGAAGCAGAATCATTCTCCTCGGCCTATTTGCCAAAGGTCGAGGAAAAACATTTGCCTTCCTCGGCGTTCCGGCTAGCAGTTTACAATCCTTATTCAACAAGGTTTTATACATTCATGATCCAATCAGGATTATGTTTACCAGCACCAATTCAAGTCAAACCATGACTCCTTAACAGATATAATTCTATTTGGATTATATCTTATCTAATTATGAGTTCACTTCAACATGGATTCAATTAATCCATCCCTATAAATACAAGCCCTATGGCTCATTATTCGGTACGTTACTTTTTACATTGGGAAAACTCTGTCCATTTGTTTTCTCATATACAAACCGTGAACTTACTCTCACGCCGGAGGGCCTTTAGCCGGATCCGCCCCGGTTTAGTTTACGTTTTTTCTCTTATTTTCAGGCCTTGCAATCACCGGAGCAATCATCGCTTGGATTTGGGTTGATTTGACGATTTTGGCATCATCAATTGGTTCCATTGCCGGGAATCGACTCAAACACCCTTTGTTTGGCCTGGAAAACGCTCGCTTAAAGCCAATTTTATTGCCGGAATTTTTCTCTCGTTGAACGGAATTCCTGGATCGCTTGGCTCTGTTCTTGACACCGCCGGAATCATCAAGTTCAGCCGGAATTTGCCCAGATTCCGTCAAAGGCGTTTTTAGCGTTAAATTCGATCCCAATTTTGGCTTGAATTTTTTGTGCTGGAAAAATTGCAATTGGCTGTTTGTTTTTTGTCAAATTTTGCCCTAATTTTGGCCAGAAACTTGGGTCTATTGGAAATTGTGATTTTGGAAAATTTGCACTTGACATTTTGCTGTTAACTTACAATGGATGGACAATTTGCAAGTGTAGCTGGCGAGGAGGACCAAACCCAGTGAACGGGGCTAACAACTGTAGCCCAGAGGCGCCGCCTCTTCCTCCCTACCTCGGCTGACGCCCTTCCTCCCCTCTCCGTGACCCTTCGTTCCAAGGGTCGGGTGAATCCGAGGAGAAGGTGCCGACCTTCCTCGTCCTACACGTACCGCGGAAAGCAAGTAGGAAGGAAGAAAACAAAGAATGCCGACGCCGATCAAGCGGGAGGATCTCGGCCGTTGGCCGACGCTCTTTGTTACATAGACAAATGGAGACTTTACGAGAGGATGTATGAAACACAAGTGGCTCTTTTGCAAATGGACCCGGATCATTCCATGGCTCCATTCATTGTACCATCAATGGGCCCACCTTTGAGAAGGGAGCGAGGGAGAGCAACAGGCCCCTCCTAAAGACCATTGAGCGCGATACCGGCCCGGGATTCTCCTCTTCCTCGGCATAACAGTAAGCAGAAGGATCCTGTGGTTGATCTGAGAAGCCGCTTGACTCCTAGGGACGAGGAAGTAAACTGAGGACACGAGGACCGGACTTCGGCCCTAAACGGGCGTCGTCCCCTGCTCGTCTCGTCATGGCACCTAGGCGTCCCACGTCACCTCGAGCTCGTCGTCAGAAGTCTCCTCGAGCCGGCGTCCGGATTCTCCTCGTCCTCGGCACGAGAGAGTTTGTTAGGCGAGGACCCGGAACCATATAGGATGATCTTGGGAGGCGAAGACTTGGCACCCCGGGCATGATAAAGAACCATCGAGGAGGGCGGCCGCCGACACGATGCGGAGCATAGTAGGGTGAATGATCGTCCCGAGGACCGATCGACGAAGCTCCCAACGAAGCACTCGCTCAGCGGTGAGAAGGGAATAGAAACAAAGCAATGGGAGGCTGTTGAAGCAAAGGCTAGATGACATGGAGATGGGGAAGAAATACAATGACGATGACTATGATTGGGCCACCCGTCCGTTTTCCTTGAGGATAACTGCTGCACCTCCCAACCCTAACCTCAAGATCCCAAATTTCGAGAAGTACAACGGAACCACAGACGCCAAGAGACCATGTGCAAAGTTTTGAGCAGACCATGAATCTCCTCACCATTTGCGATGACTTGCTCTGCAAAGCTTTTGCTAGCACCTTCTCAGGAACGGCTCTATCTGGTTCCGTGAGCGAAGAAAGGCTGCATCGATTCTTTGGAGGGGCATGAGGAGAATGTTCTTAGATCACTTTGCCACGGTGGGAAAAGGAAGATAAGATTGGCCGACTTGGCCAACATTGAGCAAGGGAAGGGAGAGACCACCCTCGGCTATTACAACGGGTTAGAAAGATGGCGAGACCAAGTTGAAGAGAGCCTTGCGATGGGAGGTCATAGTTTGCTTCAATTAGGCTTAAAATCGGCCCCCTTATTTATGAACTCTCGGCAGGGAACCTAAATCCAAGGTGAACTATACTGAGGTGGCTTATGCCATTTCCATGGTTTGAAGACAAAACGAAGAAAAGGAGGGCGACAAGACGGAACTGAAGCGACCAACTCCCGCGAGAATGACAACGGGAGCAGCCCGAGGGTTCCAAGGGGAAGAATAGAACGAGAAGCGGCGAGAAGATGGAGTTCGCCCCTCTTACAAAACCCGTCTACGAAATCATGCGGCTAGTAAACCTTCCTCCTCCTCGTCCATTGGCCGACAAGCCAAAATTCCCTCGTAACCGAACAAGTCTTGTGATTTTCACAAGGACCATGGGCACACCAACTGATGGGCTGTTGGGCCCTTAAGAAGATAATCCAACAATGGGTTGACGAGGGAAAGTTAGACCACTATGTCATGAAGAAAGATGGCAAGCGAAAGCGGAAGCAAGAGGAGAGTGAAGATGATTCCAAGAGTGAAGACGAAGATCGAAGGCCTCCTAGGGCTAAACTACATGTGATCCGCGAAGAGGTGACCTCCACCAGAAAGCTAAGGGACCAGATCCACGAGCTAAGCAAAGTATATCATGTTCCTGCTTGGATCCATAAAGCGGAAGAGGTCATTAGTTTTTCTCCTAATGAGCTGGCTGGGAGCCGAGCAGCCCGTGAGCAGCCCTTGGTCATAAAGGGCCGAATTGACAATGTGGAATCAGAAAGATTACTTGTGGACACGGGGGCCTCCCGTGACGTCTTGTACTATTCTGCCTTCCAACAAATGGGCTTGAAGGACACCATGCTAGAACCATATCATGGAAGGCTTGAAGGGTTCACCAACCATAAGGTTGGAGCAAAAGGGACCGTGGAACTAGAGCTTGAAGTTGGTGATCATTCCTTCCGAGCCAAAGCTACTGTCACTTTCATAGTCATGGACTTGACTAGTGACTATCATGCAATCATAGGCATTCCAAGTCAAGCCAAACTTGGGATGGTAGCTTCCCTTCCTCACCAACGAGTTAAATTTCCCACTCGTCTTGGCATTGGATGCGTGAGGGCAACCCCAAAGATTTCTTGGAACATGTTGTCAAGAGCGGAAGAAGTCAAAAAGTGTAGAGATAGATACACACGAGAAGAACATCAAGATCTCCAAATCGCGAGAAGACCACCGAGACTAGCTCTAGAATGAGCTACATCCGTGAGATATGGGAAAATGAGGAAGAGGAGCACGTGGTCCTAGAAATTGTGGATGACCAAGGCATAACTCTACTGCACGAAGAAGAGCCTATGGTCCTAGAACTGTGGATGACGAGGCATAACTCTACTGTACACGAAGAAGAGCCTATGGTCCTAGAAAGCTGTGGATGACGAGGGATAGTTCTACCCGTCTCAGGAAGACCCCATTCCCGTTAATGGCGAACTCGGGGGCCAACCATGACTTGGGGAGGAACGATCTTTCAGACATTGATAAACTTATGGAGGAAGAAGGCCTCAATGTAAACGACAATGAAGGGAGGAGAATCAGAGAGATCATCATCGAATCCCTGGAATTTCGAGACGGACCAGAAATGAAGCCTGTGGATGAGCTAGAAGAGGTAGTCATTAATCCCGACTATCTGAACAAAAAATCAAGCTTGGAAGCCGGCTATCACGGGAAGAGAAAGAAAAAATCGTATCCCTCTTGAAAAACAGTCTCGATGTCTTTGCTTGGAGAGTCGAAGACATGAGAGGGATCAATGAAGATGTAGCCCTCCACCGCTTGGAAGTCGATCCTTTAGCAAAGACTATCTCCCAGACAAGGAGAAATTTTGCAAGGGACAAGGAGGAAGCTATAAAAGAGGAGGTGCAGAAATTACTCCGCGCCGGAATCATCCGTGAATTCAAGTACCCGTTTGGTTGGCCAATGTAGTTATGGTGAAGAAGCAAAATGGGAAATGGCGTATGTGCATAGAGCTTTGCTTGATCTAAACAAGGCTGCCCCAAGGACGACTATCCTCTCCCCGGAATTGACAAGTTGGTTGACTCCATTCTTTGGACACCAAACTCTCGGCTTCCTAGATGCCTATTCGGGTTATCATCGAGATAAAAATGGCGGAAGAGGACATCGAGAAGACGCCTTCCAAACACACGTGGGAATTCTTGCTACATCATGATGCCTTTTGGGCTCAAGAATGCGGGTGCCACTTACCAACGGATGGTAAATCAAGTTTTTGCAAGTCAGATAGGTCGAAACATGGAAGCTTATATTGATGACATGGTCATAAAGACCAAGGAAGGCAGCCACGTTCCTGACCTAGAAGAGACAATTCACAACCTCCGAGCAAACAACATGAAGTGAATCCAAGCAAGTGTGTGTTCGGAGTTCCGCGAGGAAAATTCCTAGGCTTCATGGTTTCTCGAAAGGGGATTGAAGCAAACCCCGAGAAAATCAAAGCGCTCGTTGACATGAAGGAACCTACCACCATCAAGGAGGTCCAAAGACTTAATGGAAGAATCGCGGCCCTTGGAAGATTCATCGCCAAATCCGCTGAAAAGTCACTGCCTTTCTTCAAGGTATTAAAGGGTACCAAGAGCTTCTCCTGGACTCCTGAATGCTCGGAAGCATTCCTCCGGTTGCAGGAGTACTTGGGTTCCCCTCCCTTGCTCAGTGATCAGGCCTCTAGGTGAGATCTTTGTACATCTTCCTAGGCCAGCGATCATCTTTGTCATTGCTGTCTTAGTTCGAAATGATGAAGGAATTCAGAAGCCCGTCTACTATGTCTCTAAGGCACTGTCTGATGTGGAAAACAGATACTTCAATGTGGAGAAGATAGCATACGCACTAGTCATTGCTTCGAGGAAGGCTGCGTGCATATTTTACGCACGTCCCATCACCGTCTACACCAACGAACCATTAAAGAAAATCCTTCACAAGTTGGACGGCTCGGGACGTCTTCTTAATTGGTCAATCGCTCTAACGGAATTTGACATCACTTACCAGCCAAGGAAGACCCTCCTAGCACAGCCTTTGGTTGACTTCATGGTCGAGACTGCCTTTATGGGTGAGCATCTCCCCACCTCCCGGAAGCAAAACGCGCCGGAGGAAAAGGACTCTCCCATTGAACTCCCATCCAACTGTTGGATCCTGTATACGGACGGATCAGCTACCAAGGAAAGAAGCGGAGCTGGAGTTGTACTAGCAAGCCCGGAAGGAGAGTACACCATGCAAGACGCCATCCGCTTCAAGTTCCCTGCCTCTAACAATCAAGCCGAATACGAAGCTCTAATATTTGGCATTGAGTTGGCTTCCTTCTATGGAGCAACTAAGGTGGCTGCTTTCTGTGACTCCCAGCTTGTTGTCAAACAAGTAAAAGGAGAATCTGACACTCAAGATGTCACCCGTGCCAAGTATAGAGACTTGGTCCTAGATATGACAAAGAAAATGGAATTTTTTGAGCTCAAGCAGATAGGCAGGGAAGACAACCAAGTCGCAGACGTTCTCTCCAAACTAGCCACCATGGACCTGTCTCCTTCGAGACCGGCCCATATGTAGTTTATCTTGAGGAACTGCGTATGAAAGACTTCAAGTCATGCTTACGGACGAGGAAGAGAGATCTTTGGATCGATGACTACATTGAATACATTGAGAAGGAGAAACTCCCCGAAGATGATGCTCGAGCCAAGCTTATCAAGAAGAGGTCTCAAGGTTCGTGGTGATGAACGGAGTCCTCTGAAGATCTTTCACGAAGCCTCTGCTAAGGTGTGTTTATCCCGAGAGCGAGAACCTCTGGCGAAGTACATGAAGGTGTTTGCGGCGGACACCGGGGGCGAGAACCTTAGGCGACAAAGTCATATCGCTAGGTTACTGCGCGAAGCCTAAGGGAAGACGCGCACGCCTATGTACGAAAATGTGACAAATGCCAAAGGTTCTCGACATTCCTAGACTACAGGCGGTCGAGCAAACACTCATAATACCTACGTGGCCATTTGATATGTGGGGATCGACCTCATCGGACCCTTCCCACCCGCCCAGTGGTAATTGCAAGTACGTGATAGTATTGTTGATTACTTCTCCAAGTGGATAGAAGCCAAGGCATTGGCCAAGATAACGGAAGAGAACGCGATCAACTTTGTCCATGACAACATGCGGTGCAGATTTGGCCTTCCACATACAATTGTTTCGACCATGGACTCCAATTCTCCACGGCATTTACAACGGGGTGGGAAGAGTCAAAGTACGCCATGCAAAATCTTCGATTAGCGAGACCCCGAGGCAACGGTCAAGCGAAGGCGCAACAAAGCGGGTCCTAACCGCCCTCACCAAGAATCTTGAAGGTCGCGAGGGTAGATGGTTGGACGAACTTCCCCCTAGCTTTATGGGCTGTTCGCACAACCACCCGGGGGCCAAGGAAACCCCATTCGCACTAACCTTCGGTTACGAGGCTATGGCACCCGAGAGATGGCCATCCCTACGGTAAGGAACTCCCATTATGACGAGCAAGTCAACAAGGTCAATAGGCTCCTAGACCTGGACACGATAGATGAAAAACGACTAGGCTGCGCAGATGAGGATGGTGAATTACAAGCAAAGGACCAAGGCATATCACGACAAGAGGGTCATCAAAAGAGTATTCCAAGTTGGCGATTGGGTACTTAGAAAGATCGAAGCCCGGTCGGAAGGCAGAACAGAACAAGCTCTCCCCAAATTGGGAAGGTCCCTATATCATCACTCAAGTCATTCGAGAAGGGACATACAGATTAAGGACCAAGGAGGGGAAGGATCTTAAGCATCCGTGGCATTCCGACAACCTTAGAAAATATTATCACTAGTCTAGTTTATTTTGCAATAGATTAGCTCTTTGTTTTCTGTCTCTTATTTTCGGTCTTTTGTTTTCAGCCTTTTTGTCTTTTTAGTTGATAGGATTGCAGTTCGATGTAATCGCATTTCAGTTTTATGAAAACAGTCTCTTCCAGCATGCAAAGCAACTATCAACTCTTCGCACCGGCGGAAGATGAGGACATTACCTCCGACTCTCCGATACACTGGCCCAAGACCAAGGGTCCTCCTTGGCACGATGGCTTACACTACGGCCAAGACCCGAGGGTCCTCCTTGGCACGATGGCTTACTACGGCCAAGACCCGAGGTCCTCCTTGGCACGATGGCTTACACTACAGCCAAGACCAAGGGTCCTCCTTGGCCTGATGGCTTACACTACAGCCAAGACCAAGGGTCCTCCTTGGCCTGATGGCTTACACTACAGCCAAGACCAAGGGTCCTCCTTGGCCTGATGGCTTACACTGCAGCCAAGACCAAGGGTCCTCCTTGGCCTGATGGCTTACCATACAGCCAAGACCAAGGGTCCTCCTTGGCCTGATGGCTTAACACCAGCCAAGACCAAGGATCCTCCTTGGCCTGATGGCTTACCTTACATCCTACCTAGGTTCCACCTTGGTTCAGGATTACAGGTCACATTCAAAGCCGAGGAAAACTTCCTCAGCCCAAATGACGTGCGAGTATAGTTAAAGCCGAGGAATCCTTCCTCGGCCTAACCACTTGCTCCACAAGGAACAAGGGACCTTCCTTGGATCCCACCTTCCTAAGGCTAATGCATGCCCAGCACATCAAAATATAAGCAAGATTATTGAAATAACAAGAATCATGACAAAAGGATTTTTCATTGATATTCAAATGGAATTACAAATCCTACTATTACAAAAAAGCAGAAAAGGAAAAAGCTATCCTAAGACTGTTGAGCATCATCAAAAGGCTTTTCAAGCCGGTATCGATAATGGAGCCGGGAGGAGGAAGGATCGTTTGATTAGTGTGTGGGCATTAGTCTGCTCGGTCTCTCCTTGAACCTCTTGCTTCCATGGCCTCGGGCTCCCTGCATCTGGATGGCCTCCACGAAGTCTTTGATATTGCCGGGGATGACGAAGCTTCGGCCTCCACACTTCCACTGCATGCCAGAGCATCCTTGGCCGCTATTAGTTCCAAGTTGCTTTCAGAAAAGGGAACAAGGGCGTGGAGAGCCCTAACTTCCTCGCTATATTGATCCCGGCATATCAACATGGCTACTTTATTAATATCCAAGCCGGTGGAAGGGTCGACCGGGACACTACGAGCAAGGTGAAGGTATCCATCTTCAAACATTGTGGCGGTTTGCTCATCTAAGGCATCTTGGAAGGCCGAGCTAGCCACAACGGCATCTTTGAAAGCTTGGCTATTCTTGAAGCGTGCCACGGCTTCATTCTCCACTGGCGAGGAAGAGCGGCTTCCAATCCTCGGCATTTGGTCTCGGCTTCCTCGGCCTTTGCACAAGCTCGGCCTTATCAGTTAATGCTTTGGCCAGCTCCTCTCCTTTTAGCCGGATATTCTCCTCGGCTTTTGCCTTCTCTTCCTCAGCCCTCTTCACCTCGGCCTCCACTTTGGCCTTGGGCGCAACGAGCTCGGCATCTTTGGCCTTCAAGCTGCTCGGCCAATGTAGGCCGCCTTGGCTTGGCTGGTCTTGAGCGGCCACTGGCATCAACTACTCGTTTTCTTGGGCCTTGGCCAAGACATCTTCATAAATCTTTGGCCGATTGCGAGAATACAGGGAGGGTTAGATTGGGAAACAAACACAAGCAATATCAACAAGGAAAAGCAAGAGATCACTACCTCGGCTAACATAAGCCCCTTACGGCAAAGCAAATGGTCCCTGCTCGCCTTCCCCTTCACCAGGGTATCATACACATCTTCATCCAAGGCTCTTTGGATAGGAGCCTTACCCAGTTTCATCATATAACTCTTCCTGTCTAGCACAGGAAGGCCCTTCAAAAGAGGGACATTGGCCACCATGAGCTGAGCAAGCTCTTCAGCGTCAGCTTGGGTCTTGCAAGTTTGGATGGTCAAGGGAGGAGCATCCCCTGGATTGGAGGCCTCAACATGGGGAGTCCCATCAACGTTTGCCTTCTTGGCTGCCCGTTCCTCAGCACTAGCCACTTGGGCTCTCTTTGAGCCTGACTGCCTTTGGATGAGGGAGGCATCCTCGGTCTCCACTTCCTCGGCATGAGTGGGCTCTTCAATAACTGGCTCAGCCCGTTCCTCGGATGCTGCATCCTCGGCATTAACGTCCTGGTGCAGTTTGAGGGGAAGAGGTTTGTCACCTTGGACACCAAGTATCAAGTTACGAGCATTGGTCTCGTCTTTCCTCTCTGTTAGAGCAGACTTCTTGCTCAGCTTCCTCTTCCTCCTAATCAGTTCCTGGGGACTAAGCCTTTCCATGTTAAGAGCTGCTTCTTCTGCGGGTGTTAAATCTGCAAGGACGAGGAAAAAATGGTTAAATATGAGCAGAAAGGAAACATTCAGAAAGTACGAGCAATAAGGATAAAGGTTTACATCCAACAATATCAATAGCGTCCAGACATTGATCGTAGGGACGCTCTTTCTTGCACCTAGCACAATCTTCGTGGAATACGAATCCGGGGTGTATCGTCCAATCATTGAAACGACGTCCTCTCTTGACATTGACGAGGGGAGCCACCCCGTCCTTGTTCCCCGGCATCAATCCTGCTTGGATATAGTAATGATCCGAGGATTCTACTTGCTTCCAATCTAAGACCCCTACCCTGGCAAACTCTTCTAAACGGTTGATCAAGGCTTGGGTCCACTCATATTGTTGGACAGCAAACGAAGAGGTTGGATCATCACAAGGAGAGGCGAAACTCCCAACCTTGGCGGCTCTCTACTCGGATAACATGATTCTCCCAGCCTGGAACTTTGCTAGACATGGGAAGAAGCAACTTAGGTTTCCTATTGGCACTCCTAATAACTACAAGCCATTGTTCCTTGATAACTTGGACAATGTAGAAGTGACGGAAGGCTCCCATGGTCGGCTCATAGCCTAAACTACGGCAGAGGATGATGAAGCTAACAGAACCCTAGTACCATTGGCTCCTAGCATGGCCGGCACTTTGCCTTTACATCATCCAAAAATTCACAAATGAAGGGGTCTAGGGGAAGACGGAGTCCCTGTTGAAACTGTTTGAAATAAAAGTGGACATAGTCTTGGTTATAGTAGAAGGCCGTCTCTTCCTTCTCTGTCTTGAGATCTAGCTTGCCCATATAAGTTAATTTATACTCGGCTCTGTCCACCTTGTACGTGGAGTGCAATTTTTCAATCATGGGATCCCCAGGCTTTGGTGCCCTCTCCATTTGCTTTCCTCGGCTACCTGCTCCTCGGCCTCCCCTTCTTCGGACTAGGCGATCATCAGCTTGCGCACCTTCCACGAAGGCGTCAACTATCTGAGTAGACGAGGAGGGTCCTTCTCTTCCCGTCATATCTGCATAAGGACGAGGAGACAAAATTATTTACCTCGTCAATGGCTGATTAAGGACGGGGAAGGAAGATTCCCCTCCTCGTCATTTCATAAGGACGGGGAAGGAAGAGTTCCCTCCTCGTCATTTCATGGGGCCGAGGAGGGAGCCGTACCTCTCAGACGCTCACGCATTTCGCGATTGGAGGCCGGGTAGAACAGTTCGATGTGCTCCACCATCTCAGCCCTATCCTCAAAAACTATATTGTTGGGCGAACCAGACTCGATCCTATCTATTCTTGTGGAATCTGGGTATTGGATGAATAAACGGGATCGGCCATAACCCCTCAACTGCTTGCTTATATCATCCAAGTTCAGCATCAACCATGGACCCCTCTCTCGTCGATAAACCCTCAGATTGCCCGTATGATATTCATAACGGAATCGGGGGGAATGGTCCCAAGAACGAGCCATTTCTAAGGGGAATCAAAGAGTAAAGGGGGAGTTCATTTAATATCCAAGAAAATTCATACAAAATGCAAAGAGAATCAAAGACTTGAAGTTTGAAAGTTTAAAACAAAAATTCATAAAGAAAAGCTCCATTCTTTGACAATGGCGGTTCTTGGCATAGACAAAATTACTCCTAAACCCTAGAAAGCACTGGAGCATGAACGGGAGTTGTAAGAAAGGGAGAAAGTTCATACCTGAGTTCGTAAAGATGCTCTGAATCGCAAGAGAACGCGACGTCGCTGGAAAAATTGAGTTCGCCGGAATCTGGGTTCAAAGATCGCTGGTGTATTCGCCGGAGAATCCTTGCCAAATATTTTCAAATGCTTGGGGTTTGTAAAGAGCGGAATGAAGAGGGTTTTGGTTTTTATACCTCCCCAATTCGGGTCAACCCATGGGTAAAGCAGAGATTCGGGTAAGGCGCCCCAAGAATTAAATGCAAAATACAGTTATCGAGGCGTGACAAGACTGGGGGGCCCCAGGTCATCATCAGAATAGCAACCGTCAGTTACCAACCAAGGACACGCGTCAAACCTGTTCGTATCCCATGTGCCGAGGACGAGCTGACTTTCTACTCGTCCTAAGCCGAGCTAGAAAGTCGGGGGCCACTGAACGGTATAAACCGAGCTACGAACATGGGCTTGCCCGAACTTGGGCCCAACTATATTGGGCAGTGGATATTGTCTAATTATGAAGTATTAGGGCCGAGTAAGATCTTTCTCGTATGCCGAGGAACATTTATCTCGGCCTTATATCATCATTCTTGGGCCATCATGTCGCAATTACCGAGGAGAGAAAAGTTATTAGCTCGGCATATTACCAAGTGACGAGGAAACAAAATCAGTCTCCTCGGTATATCTCCGTGTCGGCCGTTCACCAAATGACGAGGAAGCAGAATCATTCTCCTCGGCCTATTTGCCAAAGGTCGAGGAAAAACATTTGCCTTCCTCGGCGTTCCGGCTAGCAGTTTACAATCCTTATTCAACAAGGTTTTATACATTCATGATCCAATCAGGATTATGTTTACCAGCACCAATTCAAGTCAAACCATGACTCCTTAACAGATATAATTCTATTTGGATTATATCTTATCTAATTATGAGTTCACTTCAACATGGATTCAATTAATCCATCCCTATAAATACAAGCCCTATGGCTCATTATTCGGTACGTTACTTTTTACATTGGGAAAACTCTGTCCATTTGTTTTCTCATATACAAACCGTGAACTTACTCTCATGCCGGAGGGCCTTTAGCCGGATCCGCCCCGGCTTAGTTTACGTTTTTTCTCTTATTTTCAGGCCTTGCAATCACCGGAGCAATCATCGCTTGGATTTGGACTGATTTGACGATTTTGGCATCATCAAGTTTTCTTAATTTTCGATCAAGATCAACTTTGTGCCTTTTTAAACGGGACGGGGAGAGTATTAAAATTGTAGCTACATTTAAGAGGCAAAATAAACCAAAAAGAAACGAAAAATTATCTTGAATTGGATGGAATATAGAAAAATTAGGGTGGATTAACCTTAAAATAGTAGGTATATTTAATTATTTATATAGTTCGAAGCAATTACTACTATCCCCATCACAAATGAAAGTTTTTTTTGTTTTTCTTGATTAAAAAAATATATAAATGAATTTCATTTTCATATTAAATAGAGTCTTACTTTCTGTTTTATCACATTTAGAGTAAGAGTCTCATTTTCAAAATAGTAAATGATGAAAAGTACTTTAGACATCTTTATTTGTATAATGCTTGTATAATTACAAAATAATCAATATTTCACTAACTTTTTTTTATTGACTTATTTTACATTATAAATAGTTTTAGAACAGTTATATTCTGTTTATTTATTTTTTATTATTTCTTTACAAAACATGTAAATTATATGTTTACTTTTGCTCTGAGACAAAGGAAATACTCTCTTCTCTCGACTCAATCTTCACCTTTTATCCAAAATGGCGTTGTATTAGAAGTTTCACCTTTTCTAAAATTGTAAGAATTGTGGACTCCACTTATCAACCTCACACATTTTTCATCTCATACTTAAATTGTGGGCTACACTTGTCAACCTCATTTATTTATTTTCATACACATTTCAATTATGGGACTCATTTATCAGTTTCACTCACTTTCTCCCCTCAAAACTTATTTCCTACTATTCCATTTTCTTAGTTTTAGTGTCCTACAAATAAGGTGAAGTTTCTATAGGAGAGAGTATATTTTTTGAATTAATGGGGTTCTGAAATAAATTAAGTCGGGACTTCAACGGCGAATGCCCTCCGGCGTGAGAGTAAGTATTTGTGTTGTAGAGGCCAAATCAATTGACAAGAGTTGAGAGTCAAAAGATGCGTTCACTTGATTTATGTGGATTATGGCTTGTATTTATAGATGTAGGATGTATAGTACATCTTTGAGTAGAAAGTTGTATGAGAGAAGGGTTATAATCCTAGTTGGATTATAACTTTCCACAATCCTTGCTTGAGCAAGGTTAGATAATTTCCTTCCGTTCGTATGCCTAGGAGGCATACTCCTCGATATGTGATGTTGGTCGACACGTATGAATGCCGAGGAAGAGGAGAGCAAGGGTAGGGAAGCCCATTTCCTTGCCCTGATGATGACCGAGGAGGCCCTTGATCGTCCATCGATGAAGCCCTCGTCGGCTTTTGTAAGTGCCTTGGTCGGCATATGTGAATTATGTGTCTTAGTCATTATCGCTCTGATATGTCTAGGTCGACATAGTGGGAAATGAAAAGGAGCATGACGAGCATAGATAGGGAAACCCACTCCCCATGTCGTATTTGAGACTTGTATGAATTATATTTTGGGCCAAATCTATTGGGTCTTGCCCGATTATGACCCATGTTCGTACCTCGGTTTATACCGTTCAGTGGCCCCCCGACTTCCTAGCTCGGCTATGTCGAGGAGGAAGTGGTGCTCGACCTCGGCTTAAACGCATACAAACGAGTTATTTCAATTTACGAGGTGTAATCATTTATCCACCGGTTATTACACATTGGGGAATGCACCCTATTATTGACGAGACATTCTTCTTGTGAACACGCTAGAAACATTAATGGTGAGGAAGGAGACGACGCCTTAAATCGGTTTTTGACCCGTACCCGTTTATATCTGGGTATAAAAACCAACATCCTCCTCATTTCTATTCTTTTATCACTGTTCTACATTATGAGAGACAAATAAGCTTCGAAAAATCGCAAATCCGTTCTTGATTTCTTGCTTGATTTCTGGAATTTGTGCTTGAATCCGTCATATTTCTCATCAAAAATCATCAAGTCAGGTATAATTTCTTCTCAATCTCCTTATTTTCTGCACATTTCTGGGTTTTTGGTTCCTGTTCTTGGTGTGTTTGTGAACCGCCATTGTTGTACTTTTCTTGAAGCTTTTCTTGAGTAAATTTCTTGAACAATTTCTTATGCCTTCCTCGTTCATAGACATGAAAAGAAAATGGAGTAGCAATCCCAACGCCCTATATTGTTATCATACCCAAAACCTTAGGATTTACCAGATAATTGATGGACCGTGGATAATTTTGAATTTGAATGAGATCGGGGAGATACTGACGAGGTACAAATCTCCTAGAACCAACGTGCACTACCCTAGTCGATTTAGGATCGACCGACTTGATTATGAATGTGGGCCCATCGCGGATCGAACCTTTTATTATAGGGTCGCCGTTTCAACTCAGTTTGAAGACACCGATTTATTGAAAAACGGAGTCGCCACGCCATTTTGATTTCCTCAAAACTTTGAAAAAAATGATAAGGGTCCGGAGGTTAAGTTACTCTTTGGGAAGAACGTATCACGTTCACCCAAAGAGCCTTGCAAAAGCAAGTCTTCCTAGATCCGAAGTTTGTGCTTGTTTTGTGCGTTCGTGTGTGAGATGTGATTTGAAAAAGATGGGAATGTGTCAAGCTATCTGCCTGACGTATAAACCATATAAAAAGGTTATCGCTCGGGATTCCTTGGATTTGATGTGTTCGGGATTTTGATCCCGTGCTCATCTTGGACTTATGATCATCATTATGTGACCCTTTTACCCTCCCGTTGGAATAATCAACCATAGTAGGCGTAAAAGCCTTGGTATATATTAAACCAACGTTCTTCGGGACTTGGTCATATGTGATCGAGAGAGAGGGACACCTTTTATAGTCCAAGAATGAGACTCTTTAAAAAGGAAGAGTCTTTGCCCATCAATCCTACACCTTGAGACGATTGAGCTTCGTAGGGACATTTATGCTCGTCTCAAGTGATGATTGGAGATGTAGGGGCCAAGATTCATCCACTTCTAAAGGGACTTCGACTATGGCATTTTTAGTGGAGGAAACGATGTAAAGATGATGTCTTTACACCGATCCACACCACGGGATGCTTCAATTACCAAAGGGACTATAGGGGAGGGTATAAAGATTGGATCTTTATACTCATCCTATGTCTTTCGTGCCTTAAAAGGTCACTAGACAATCCTTGGAGAGTGATCCAACCAAAAGGGACATGGGGGATGACTTTGAAAAGTAAAGGTTGCATTTTTATGTAACAAATGTAATGAACATTATGAAAGCTAAAGGCATTAATGTAAAGGGAAGACCTTAAAGGCTTTCCTATGTCCTTTAAGAACCTTATGAGGTGGACAATCCTTGGAAGCAAGGTCAAGGGAAGGGAAATGACATAATGAGAGTAAAGATGATATTTTTATGTAATAAAAGGGAAGTATTTCACATCATCATGTGGTGAATCCTCCCTAGAACAAGCCACGTGTGGACCCTTGTTCATCCTTGGAAAGAGATTCCCTATGAATCATTTGTGTAGGGGGAAAGGGGGGAGATGATGTTTACATGGTAAAGATGGCAACTTTATAGCAATATAACAAGATAAATGACAAGCAATTAAAGGAGCAAGATAATAAGAGTATTTAAAGGGGAAAGGAAGGAGAGATTACCGATGGTGGTTCTCTCTATCTTCCTTGGAGGTTTTCCTAATGTAGGAGTAGTTTTGGGATGATTTATGGAGGAGGGAGGGGATTTTTGGGAGGTTCAAGTCTCTGGAAATTCGTGGAGTAATTTTGGCAGAGTAACAATACCTGATTGTTCTTGTTAAAATGGGTAGAGGAGGCCTCTATTTATAGACTAATTTGTGTTTCCTAATGAAGCCGTGCGGCATTAACCTTTAGCAAAAGAAGCCGTCCTGCGTTATCCATCGATGACTCAGCCTGCTTCTAGATTCATGCAAGGTGGCAGCTGGAAGCTTCATTCCAGCGAGGGACTGCTTGGAATTTTAATTCCTAGCAGGTCCTTCCTCCTCGGGACAGTTTGGAAAAGTTCCAGAATTGCCCCTGAACTTTAGGAAAGTTCGGGGAATTGTCGGGAAATTTAACCGGAAGACATGAGCCAGATTTGGGTGCTTACATTGATGTAGCTTCCCCAAACGTTGTGTTATTCCACAGTTGGACTGAGATTCTTGATCACATCAACCTTTATTATCTGAATTCTGACCATTTGGGGCGTCCTTTGCTCGGTAAAGATGCCTCCTCAGTTTTAGTTAATAGGATGGGGAGGGATGCTTTCTCGTCCTCATTTTTCAGTTTGCCTTGATCAAATTTTGACCTTTGTTCTTTTGTTTGTGCAGCTATTACGGGAAGAGGATGTAACACTGCTCGTCCTACTGGTCCCTCGACTTCTGGGAGGATCGTGGATGCTTTTGTCGAGGGAGCCCATATTGGGGGCCGAGGGAGAGGACGAGGTAGGTCGAATCGAGGTAGAACTTATACCCCTAGGCTTAAGCCCACTAACGTCGGGAAGCCTATGATCGAGGAGCCCCACTCCAAGTACGGAGTGTCAAGGGATGAGTACCGACTTATCTACCTTCCCGGTGCTCCCGTAAAGGATAAGGAGGCAATGAAGGACTTCATGTATAGCCTCAATTATGTCCATTTCTACTATAAACAATTTTAGCTCGGCCTCTGTCTCCCCCTCGACCTATTTATCTGTGAGTTCCTTGAGGACATGCAGGTGGTTCCTGCTATAATAGGAGCCAATGCCGTGAGGTTCCTTACCGGATTCATTATCCTTTGTTGTAGCTTGGGGTTTGAACCATGCCAGTCGGCTTTTCATCACTTCTTCACTGTTAGCTAGAAGGAGGATACTAGGGTTTTACTGGTGAAGAGTGACCCAAACTAGCCCAAGTTAATCTACCCCATACGAGCAAGGTCTTTGGGTGGAATAATCATGTTATCAGAGTGGAGAGCCGACAAGGCTGGGAGTTTGCTGCCCCTTCTAGGTTTCCAGGGGTGCCTGAACAGGTGTGGAGGCCAGAGTAGAGTGGCCAATTGATTGAGAGGCTAAGACAATTTGACGAGGTAGGAACTTTGTGTTGGTCAAGTCTAGAGACCGACCAGAGGTATTATGTACAAGCCGGGATCATACCTGGCCCCTTGGACGGTTTGATGCCCCTCGTCCCCGTTGTGAGAAGGAACAGATTTCCGGATTTGGGGGTACACCTTAGTCTTGCTCCATTATGAATGTGACTTCTGCAAGTTGTATGACGATAGGTGTCTTGCCAAGGAGGAAGTAGTCGACTGTAAATTTCTTCTTTCCCGGCTTGATACTTGTGCATTTTATTTCATTGTTTTAGCTTCCTCGTATTTATCTGACATATGTCCTTCTCGTCTTTTCCAGATCTAACAACCGAGCAAGAGAAAAATATGGAAGAGGAAATCCTTGATCCCTGCCCTTGAAGCCGGTGGGAGGTACTGAAGCCTCCACCGACGGAGAGCAAGACAAGCAGGATGCCCATACCGAGGGAGGCCAAGGATTCCAAGAGATAACTCCTTAAGATGAGGCTGCCTTGCTAGAGACCGGCTTGGTTGGCGCCGAGGAAGGGGATGCCGTGCTAAGGACCCCTGCCCAAAAAGGGCCAAGGACTGAGGCCGAGGTAGCTGGTCCTTCCAAGAGGGTGGCAATTGATCCCTCCTCGACTGTACTCTCTTCTCGGTATATAAAAACATATGCTGAAGCCGAGCAGTTTGTGTAAGAGGCACGAGAGGCACCAATCTTCAATCTCCTTGCCCGCAAGGGCCTCCAACAAAAGGTTAGTCGGGCTGTCATCTATAGGTCCATGGATGAAGATCTTTTAGATCACCTCCTTGACACAAAGCCCAGCATGGAAAGTTTTGCCAGCAGGAAAGGCATTCTATTGAGCGAGGAAAGCCTTTCACGGTTTTTCATTCTTCCTTCCTCGTCCTATTCGTACTTGCAATTTTTCTGATCATTTTTATTTATCTTTTGTAGCTTGCCACAGTCTCGACATATGAGGCCATTAAGGCTAAGGAAGTTGAATTCTACGAGCAGAAGCTCTCAAAGCAGGCCAAGAAGGACAAGGCTGACCTGAAGAGGGCCGTTGAGCTCCTCATAAATCTCCGTTCTGATGATGATTCTTTCAAGGCGTCTAAGGCCAAGGCCGAGGAGGAAGAAAAAGCGGTCAAGGAAGCTCTGGCCAAGGTCGAGGAGACCACCAAGACGAGGGAGGCAGAGTTGGAAAACCAAAGGGTTAAGGCCCTCAAAATGGTCAAGGAGGCAACATCCTGGCTTAAGGATTTGGAGGCCAACATTCCTTCCAGGGAGGCTGAGGTCATTGCTCGTTACAAGGCTAGCTAGGCCTTTAAACAAGTTGTGGCTGAGAAGACGGCCACCATGTACTTCGACGGCTACTTGCACTTAGCCAGGAGGGCCATGGTGGATCATTCTCTTGGTCTCAACCTGGAGGGGCTTGCTCGGCTTATCTGCCAAGACTCCTATGATGAGGCGGCCCGGTCCATGCACCATCTCGTCCCCTTCTTTGGTAATGCTTTGAAGATTATTGCCTCCCTAGATGCTCAGGTCGGCTGTCCTGCTTGGGTCCCTCCTCCCCTTGATCCACAGAACATTCATACTTTAATTTAGAAGATCGAGGAGGAAGACATGAGCTCTGAAGAAGAGGAGGAGAGAGCCGAGGAATCCCAGGCCGACCAAGTCACATTCCCCTGCTGTTGTTGAACACGATGATATCTTCAGGGGTGATGATCAAGCTTATGGTCTTTTTTATTTTATTTTGTTAATGTAATAAGGCCTCCATGTAATTCAACTTTATCAATATAATGGATTTTCTTCAACTCTTTGTCGACTTTACTTTACTGCTTTTATTTGAACTGTTTCATCTTAAATGTTGATTGTTTGAATGTATGTTGAATGTTTGAATGTTGAATACTTGTCTAAGTATCCAACTTTCTTGAGAAGTCGAGGAAGACTACCTCGTCCTTTGGAATTAGTTCTCAAACCGAGGAAGCACATTCGGTCTAATCACTTGGATAAATAATAAATTTATTCATTAAGTCATGAAAGGTCTTTCGGCCTTTGTTTTTGAATATTTATCTCTTTATGTCGAGAAGGGCGTTCGACATTAGTCTTAGATAAATTATTAATGTCTTATCTCTCTATGCCGAGGAGAGTCACTCGACATAGGTCTTAGATAAATTTTTGAGCACTTGTCTCTTTATGCCGAGTAGGGTCGTTCGGTAATAAGTCTTAGACATTTTTTTGAGGTTTTACATCTCTATGCCGATAGAGGTCATTCGACATAGGTCTTAGATAAATGTTTAGGTTTTATCTCTCTATAACGATGAAGGTTGTTCGACAAGGGTCTTAGATAAATTTTCAGGTTTTATCTTTCTATGCCGAGGACGGTCATTCGGTCATAGGTCTTAGATAAATGTGGGATTTTATCCCTCAAATGCCGAGGAGGGGTCTCCTCGTCTTTCAGAGTTATCTTGCTAGTCATTTGCCTTGATGAAAACAAAATCTCTATTTACTAAAAAATGATTACCTCAAACTGCAATCCTATTTTACTTGAAAATAACTAGAAAGACTAACAACGAATGATCCATTATATTAAAACAGACTATAAACTAGTGATAGTACTTACGTAGATGATTAGAATGCCACATATCTTTCAGCTCTTGTCCATATGGAGTCTTCATTATGTAGGTCCCTCCTCTGATAACTTGAGTGATAATGTTGCGGCCTTCCCAATTTGGGGAGAGCTTGTTCTGTTCTACCTTTCTGCCAGTAGCTTCAATTTTTCTAAGTACCCAGTCTCCGACTTGGAATACTCTTTTGTTGACCCTTTTGTCATGGTAAGCTTTGGTCTTTTGCTTGTAGTTCACCATCCTAATGTGAGCAGCTAGTCTTCTTTCATCTACTAGGTATAGGTGTAAGTGCCCAAATTCAGTTCGTAAAAGTATATTAAAAATACGTTAATTCACACTCCAAATTAACAAGATTTTTCGGGACTATCGGGATCATTCAAAATTAAAGTGTATTAAAAATACATTAGAATACGTTAAAAATATTACTTTTCAAAAACACGCGATTTTCGGGACTGTTCTGACATTTATTTGGACAGTTAATTAACAAAACTGTCAAATCCCAATAAAAGATGAAATAATATAAAATTTTTGGATAAGCTTGCCTCAAAAGTCGTCCAAGGGTCAAATCAATGGTCAAAAATCACATCAGAATGTAAAATGACTAAAATGCCCTCAGACTGAAGAACAGGCCGGCCGGCCTGTTTTGCATGTTTAACCAACCTATAAATAGCAGCCTCAGATTTCAGTTTTCACCCCAAGAAAATCCACCCAGAAAATTTACCCCCCTTTTACGCCCTTCAGTCCAGAATTTCAAAGAGAGAGAAAGTGCATCGGTTTGCGTGAAAATCCCATTTTTCCCAAATAAAATCTTAATCCAAACACTCTCATATCCGACCTACAAACCCTAAGAAGATAGAGCCGAAACCAAACATTGGTAAACTCTCCTTCTAACCCTAAATTCCCATATTTACTTTTAAAGTCATTTTCATCTTTGTCATCTACCTATTAGTCAATTATTTCATGTCATTGTCATAAAATATAAACATTATAGATATCCGTTCCAAGTCCGGAAATGGTCCCTTCTCTATTACTTTTCTTAAAAGTAATTTAGAGTTAAAAGTGGGGAGATCCCGATTTATTGATTATCATTTTTATCTTACTTAAAATGTCGTTTACCTTCCAAATCGTTCGATTTGTTGATCGTCATTTAAATAATGTCATTTACCTTCCGAATCGTTTGATTTGTCGATTGTCATTTAAATAATGTCATTTACCTTCCGAATCGTTTGATTTGTCGATCGTCATTTAAATAACATCTTTTACCTTCCAAATCGTTTTATTTGCTGATCGTCATTTAAATATCGCATTTACTTTAAATGTCCGAGTCAAGAAATTGACTTGTTGATCGTCATTTCATTACTGTCAATTACTATAAATATCCTTATTTTAAAAGTATTTATTATTGTC
Organism: Adenophora triphylla var. japonica; assembly: GCA_022495995.1. Taxonomy (NCBI): domain Eukaryota; kingdom Viridiplantae; phylum Streptophyta; class Magnoliopsida; order Asterales; family Campanulaceae; genus Adenophora; species Adenophora triphylla. The sequence continues at coordinate 161,576 of JAFEMH010001198.1, read as the reverse complement.
ATTTTATTAAAAGGGGTAATGTTATAATTCCAGATTCATATCAAGAAATGATTCCTAAAATTCACTTACACTTTACTCTTTGGAGATAAGTAATCTCTGGTCGAATAACGAAAGATCTAGATATAATGTATCTATATATATATATATTATGTCATTATTTCACCCATCAAAATATCTATCATTTTAAACCCTCAATCCAAACGTATTTTAACTAATTTTCACACACACACACACACATGCACATTTTTCGAGAAATGTAGAAAGACTCGTCAATACGAAGCGTTTCGGGTGAGCACAAATATTCTCTTTCCGAGGCGTAACGTGACCTCCGAACCTAACAATCTATTTTCAGTCTTTTTCAAAGTTTTGGCTTATAATAAAAATGGCGTGGCGACTCTCTTTTTCCTTAGAAATTCATTTGTTCCTGTTTTTCATGATTTCAAACAATGAAATGCGTCCGAGCCATTTCAGGTCGGGGGTAATTTCAATAGTCTAGCAGCCTGTTGACCTTGTTGAATTGTTCATTATAGTTCGAGTTTCATGTTGTAGGGATAGCCATCTCAGCTGGTGCCATAGCCTCAGATCCGAAGGTTAGTGCGAATGGGGTTTCCCCGGTTAGCCTCTGGTGGTTGTGCGAAATGCCCATACGGCTAAGGGAAGTTCGTCCCATCTATCATCACTTCCTTCTAGGTTCTTGGTTAGGGCTGTTAGCACTAATTTGTTGGCTACTTCCGCTTGTCTGTTACATTGAGGTCTGCTCACAGATGACTTGATGTGTCTGACTCCTATTGTGTTCAGTTCTGCTGTGAATGCCTTAGAGAATTGGAGACCATGATCTGAGATTATAGTATGTGGAACCCCGAAGCGACACCAGATGAAGTCGTGGACAAAATTAATTGTGTTCTCCTCTGTTATTTTGGCTAAAGCTTTTGCTTTTATCCATTTGGAAATGTAATCGACTGCCACGATTACATACTTGCAATTGTCTCAGGCGGGGGGGGGGGGGGATGGGTCCGATGATGTCAATTCCCCACATGTCGAATGGCTAAGTAGGAAGTATGAGTGTTTGTTCTCTTTTGCTATTAATCTAGGAATAATCAACATATCTCTGGCACTTGTCACACTTTCTTACGTAGGTTTGCGTGTCATCTCTCAGGTTTGGCGAATAGAAACCTAGCGTGATGATTTTGTCAGCTAAGGTTCTGGCCCTCGGGTGACCACCACAGATGCCTTCGTGGACTTTTGCTAAGAGATTTTCTATTTTCTTGGGATATGCGAACCTTAGCATGGTCTTTGTGAATGATCTTCTGTAGATGATCCTGTTCAATACTGTGAACCTTACTAACTTTTTCTTGATAAGCCTATCACGTGTCTCTGTCACGACCCTAAACCTAGGCACCATTTTGGTCACGTGTTGAGCACAGTGAGTGGGATGCGTAGCATTTTACTTTATGCATTTCACAATAATTGATATTTTTATGTGTTAGTTTTAGCATTTTAATAATTTGTGTGATATTATAAGTATGGTAATAAATTAATTTTAATTATTTATTGTCTAAATAGAATAAATAATAATTTTATAATTGATAATTTAATTGTTGAAATTTAAATAAAAATCTATAAAAGGTGGAAGGGCTTATGTGTCAATAGTGGAACTTAAGGTAATTCATGGAAATAACTCAAATCTTGGAGGGTTAAATTGTAACTTTAATATATATATATATATAAATTCTTACTTTCCTTCCACGACATTCCACGGTCCAGGAGAGGCTTGGGAGAGAAAGAAGGTATTTTCTTCTAACTATTATGATTTTATTTTCTTTCAAAAATTCTTAAAAATTAACCGTTGTTCCATTTTTTTTATCCGTCTGCGTCAAAGCGATCAGAGAGACGAGTAGAATATTTAGAGTCGATCAGATCATCTTTTTATTTCGGCATATTTTTGAGTAAGTTATTATGATTCCGTTCTATAACTGTCCATAATATATATAAATATGATATTATGCTGTTATAAATGCGTTTTGATAATTTTGGTAGGACTATTTGGCTTTTGAAATGATTTTGGAAATGGTGAAGGAATGATTTTGAAATTAAGTAGGAAAAGGGTGATAAAATGGTTGGATAATTGGAAAAGTGGTGTAATAGGGTTATATAATTTGGAGGAAGTATGGGGTATTGATTGGGAACTTATAATGAGGTTGGCTAAGGGTGTATAGACATTGTTGTGATAGTGGAAAAAAATGATATGATTGTTAATTATATATGTTATATGGCATGGGGAAAATATAGTTGTATTATATATATATATATATATATATATATATATATATATATATATATATATATATATAGTGAAGTGGTTTAGTTGAATGAATTGGGATCTTGACTTGAAGGTTAGAATGGAAAGGGTAATGGATTATGTTATGTTCTATAACTTGTTAGGAAGGTTTAAGTGTTAAGGCCTTAGGAATTGGGTTGAAAATGATAAAGTTGTTGTTTTAATGGTTGGGATTTCTAGAACCATTTTAGTTAAGTTTGAATCATCATATGAAGCTAAATGGTGTTACAATGTGTTTTAAATGTTATGTGAATATGTTGGATCACTTGGCTTGGCTTGGAAATGGATGAAAAATGGTTAGTGGTAGATGAGTAGGTAAAGAGTGAGCTTATGGCTTGGGGGTGAGTTGCAAGAGGTGGTAGATATGTTATAGGGTATGGAGTGAGTATAGTTATGGTTTATAATTGGTATTGACACTGATTTGGTTGGTTTGGCCTAGCTGGAAGACGGGAAAAATGGGTTTTGTTCTGATTTGGCAACTGATGTGCAACATCAGTAACATTTCTGGTGTTGGGCATGACTCGTGCCCTGGAGCACGAGTCGTGACCCTCGGATTGAGTCGTGATACCTAGTCGCGAGATTTCAGGCAGTCGTGCAGGGTTTTGGCAAGACTCGTACCCTGGAGCACGAGTTGTGCCCAGGGCTGGTTTAAGGCATGAATTTTCAACAACATGGAACCTAAGCAATCTAGTTCGGATTTGGTCCTTCCTTAACTATAACCCTAGAGCAACATTAGTACTTTACAATGGCGTTTTAAATAGACCAAAATGATATTGGGAAAGTCCTTAAATCTTGCTTTGAAAATGGTTGAAAGACTTGATTTAAAAAGTAACCAAAGTAATAAAATTTGGTAAATGATTATGTAAACTTTATAATAAGTGTTCAATGGTATGGCAGGGATATCTAGGGCCTACTTGATTTATATTAGGCTATTTGTAATCACTTATTCATATATACTGGTTTATTTAGTACATGAAATAAATGTTGTACTGCGTTATTGGTTGAAAAGGAGTATTAAGACCCTATTATTGAATTGTTGTTATTCTATGCTGTTAAGTTATATGTGGCATAATATCATTGGATTTAGCATGTTTATGCATACCATGTGATGGATTATTATGACGCAATAGTGTTTATATAAATGTACACTATGTGAGGTATAAACATGAGTAGTTGTACCATGTTATATGTTGATAAACATGAGTAGTTGTACCATGTTATATGTTGATAAACATGAGTAATTGTACCATGTTATATATTGTTATCCCAATGTGTGGATTTGATTTCAAGTAACTGTTATGTGCTTGAATGTGAATATGAATGTGTTGAGATCAGCTGATTATTGGGAGTATAATGGAATATGATCACTTATGAGGAATTGTTCCATAAGTTGCTCAAATTACATTATACCTGTGACCGCTCCCCCACTGTGGCCACAGATGGGGGTTCAGTTACTATGAATATGCCTAAGCAGTTCATAGGATACTGATACCTTACATGGTTCCCTAAAAATTGGGTCTTGTAAGGCGTGAATATGCCTAAGCAGTTCACAAATAAAGAGGATTATATTCCCATGTAGTATGACTTATTGTTCAGACGGGAAAAGGTAAGGTCAGGTAACGTAAGGTGTTTACCGCTTTTCAAATGTGATATTGTGCAACTTGTTTATGTGTTGCATTCTTATATCGCACATTGCTGCATGCATAATAACTTACTGAGATTCTTTCTCACCCCTTCTCCCTTTATTTTTTTTAGTTTCAGCAGAGACAGGTAGACCAGACCGGTGAGGCCGGGGAGGAGTTTGGACCCTCTTTTGGGTTGTCAGGGTATGTGTAATGTTGGGAGTTGGGAATAAGTGTGGTTATTATTAAATTGGGAAAAAAGTTGTGTATAAAGTTTTATAAATACTTTCAGTTGAAAGGTTGTAAATTAAAACATGTTATTGTTTGGTTTAAAGCAGATTGAGATCACCTCCTGGTGAAGAGGTCATGTCGTTGTGTTTTCAAAAGTTTATTCAACTTTCAAATTATTTAAATAAAAAGTTTTAATTTATTAGGAGGTGGTTTGGGGACGCTCCAACTGGGGCACCTGTTTATAGGTCGCGGGGTTGGGGAGGCCCCACAGTCTCGTCCTCAGGTAGTTGGTCCTTTTCAATGAAGTACATGTATTCATCTATCCAGCACTTCTCCTTCCCGTCTATGAGCATTACTCGTAGTCTTTCATAGGCAGGTTCTTCGACAAAGACTATTAGTGGGTTAGAATCAGGATATGCCACATCATAGTTGCCAGTTTAGATATAACGTCTGCCACTTGATTTTCCTCCCGTCCTATTTGACTTATTTAAAAAATCAGCCTCTTTGTTATGTATTGGACGAGATCTTTATATTTTGCAAGTATGGGGTGCTGAGTGTTGTACTCCTCTTTTATTTGCATAACTACGAGCTGGGAGTCACAGAAGGTGTCGATTTTGGTTGCTCCATAGAAGGATGCCAACTCTAAGCCAAAAATCAAAGTTTCGTACTCAGCTTGATTGTTGGAAGCAGGGAACTTGAATCTCATAATGACCTGGATGGTTTGCTCCCCATCGGGACTTGCTAGTACAACTCCAGCTCCTCTTCTTTGATGGTCAGTTCTTCCTTCGTAGGTTTTTTGCGCTTACGGGAGGTGGGGTCGTGCTCACCTATTAAAGCAGTTTCAACTAGGGATGGCAATTTAACCGAACCCGATCCGTTCCGAAGGGTGATCTGATCCAAAATTTTCGGATTTGGTAGGGTTTTGATGATCCGATCGAATTTCGGATCGGATTCGGTTTAGGTATGATCCGATCCGAGATCCGATCTGATCTGATTTCCTTCAATTTATTATCCGATCCAATTTGATCCGCTTTCATTAACCTTACTATTTTTCATTTTTACCCCTCATGTTCTTTAAATTTGCATTTATGTCTTCCTTATATAAGGAAAAATATAAGGTTTACCCTCTCTCTCTCTCTCTCTCTTGCGCAGCACAGCAGCCATCTCTCCCTCTCTCTCTCTTGGCAGACGCACGGATCGGATTGGATCGGAGCTCGAATCCGATCCGACAAGCCCTATTATTTGTTGAGTAACAAAAAAATAAGTTACAACTTCAGATCGGATCGGGGCTCGGATCAAGTAAGTTCGGATCAGATCGGATTTGGATATGGCTTTCTAGTATTCGGATCGGATTCGGATCAGGACTGATCCGACCCGATCCGATTGCCATCCCTAGTTCCAACCATAAAATCGACCAGAGGCAACGCTTGGAGTGTCTTCCTAGGTTGGTATCTTATACTAAACTCGATGAGTTCGATACACCAATTAAGGAGATGTCAATCCAAATTGTGCAAGATTTTCTTCAGGGGTGCATTGGTATACACAGTTATGGGATGTGCAGAGAAGTACTCGTAGCTTTCTTGCCTTTATGACTAGGGCGTAGGCTATATTTTCTTCGTTGAAGTATCTGCTCTCCACATCTGACAATGTCTTTAAGACATAATAGATAGGTTTCTGAGTGGTTCCTTCATTCCGAACTAGCACCGCAGCTATGGCGTGGTCTGTGGCTGCTAGGAAGACGTATAATATCTCTCCCGTAACAGGGCTGCTCAACAAAGGAGGGGATCCCAAGTACTCCTTCAACTTTTTGAATGATTCTGAGCATTTAGATGTCTAGGAGAAGCTATTGGTCCCCTTCAGGAGTTTGAAGAAAGGCAGCAATTTTTACGTAGATTTTGCAATAATTCTCCCAAGGGTTGTTATTCTTCCATTGAGCCTCTGAACCTCATTGATGCTGGTAGGTTCTTTCATATATATCAAGGCTTTGATTTTCTTCAGGTTCGCCTCGATTTCTCTTTGTAATACCATAAAACCTAGGAATTTTCCGACTATCACCCCAAACACACACTTACTTGGATTCAATTTCATGTTGTTAGCTTGTCGATTGTCAAAAGTTTCCTCCAGGTTTAGGGAGTGACTGTCATTCCTACTCTTGATAATCATGTCATCGATGTAGGCTTCCATGTTACGGCATATCTGCTCCCCAAAGACTTTGTTGACCATGCGCTGGTAGGTTGCACCCGCATTTTTAAGTCCGAAGGGCATTATGGTATAAGAATAAATACCTCCAGCTGCCTGGAATGCTGTATTCTCAATATCTTCCTCGGCCATTTTTATCTGGTGATAACTAGAGTAGGCGTCTAAAAACCTGAGGGTTCTATGTCTAGCAATAGAGTCTAGCAACTTGTCAATTCGGGGGAGAGGTTAACTGTATTTCAAGCATGCTTTATTGATATCTGTGAAGTATACGCACATTTGCCACTCCCATTATGTTTCTTGACCATCACAATGTTGCCCAACCAAACAGGATAAGTTGCTTCCCAGATGATTCTCGCACTTAGCAGTTTTTGTACTTCCTACTTGATTGAATCTTCTTTATCGTTTACAAAAATTCTCCTTGTCTGCCTGATAGTTTTGGCAAACGGGTTGAATTCCAACTTTTGCACAACCACCTCTTACTTTATTCCTCTCATATCCTCGACCTTACAGGCAAAGACATCTAGATTATTTTTCAAAAGGGTGATGATTTCCTCCCTTTCCTCCGGGGAGAGCTGGCCTCAGATTTATATTTTCTACTCTGGGTAGTCAGGATTGAGTATGATTTCCTACAGCTCATCCACGGGTTCCATTTTTGGACCGCCTCAAAACTGCAAGGTTTTAATGATTATCTCTTTAAGCCTTCTACCTTCCTCACCGTTTATGTCTAGATCCTCCATTTCAACTAATTAGTCTACGTCTGGCAGCTCTCCTTGTCTCAAGTCAAGGTTGGCCCCCAAGTTCTGGCCGCTGACGAGATGAGGAGCTATATTCGGGATGAAAAGAACTGTATCATTTTATTCGTGGATATCTAGAATCATGAGTTCCTCATCCTCTGCTTCAAAAATCAGGTTTAGCCTAGAACTGGTGCTGATAGTCTTTACAGACTTACATATTTTCTGATTTTCGTATGGTGTGTCTACCTCCACTTTTCTGGATATTTTTCTGCTCCTCTACTCCAAGAAGTCATTTGGGGTCGCCCTCACACATCTGATTCCAGCACGAGTGAGGAATTTAACTCGTTGCTGAATGAGGGAGGCGACCAACCCAAGTTTGACTTGACTTGGAATGCCTAATATGGTGTGGTAGTCACTTGTCATGACCATGACTACGAATGTTAATGTAGCCTCGGTTCGGAATGGATGTTCACCCACTTTCAGTAATAAATCAATTGTTCCCATGGCACTGACTTTATGGTTGGTGAAGCCTTCTAGTCTTCCAAAGTATTGCTCCAGCATAGTATCCTTCAAATTCATATTTTGGAAGGTGGAACAGTATAGAATGTCCATGGAGGCCCCCGAGTTTATGAGGAGCCTTTCGGATTCACAGTTATCAATCCTCCCCTTGATCACCAAGAGTTGTTCGCGAGCCGCGCGACTTCCGGCTAGCTCATTGGCGGAGAAGCTGATGACTTCCTCCTCCTTATGAATCCAGGCGGGGATGTGATAGACCTTGCTTAGCTCATGTATCTGGTCTTTCAATTTCTTGTTGGAAACAATATCATTCCTTATAACATGGAGTTTAGCCCTAGGAGGCCTGTCTTCCCCTTCATCATATTTATCATCGTCATCCTTTGTTTTTCGCTTATTATCATTTCTCATAACGTAGAGATCAAGTTTTCCCTCGTCTACCCATCTCTGGATCATTCTCTAAAAGAGATGCAATTTTCCGTGTCATGTCTGTGGTCCTTGTGAAAGGCACAATACATGAAGTTGTCACGGGTGTACTTTCTTCTTTCATCAAGTGGTCGGGACTTGGTAGATTCACCAACTGCATGTTATCCGTTATAGGTTAGGTGAGGGGGGTGAAAACCTCGGCTTATTCAGTAGCCCGAGTTCTATTCTTCCCCTTATAGTTACTTTCCTTCGAAGCCTGGTTGGTGCCAGCTGCGTCTGCCTCTAGTTTCTCAGACCTCTTCTTACTTTTTTTTCTGCCTTAGCAATGGCGTAAGCCATATTATATAGATCAGAATTTTGACTTAGGATCCCTGGCAGAGAGTTCATAGATTAATTGTCCGGATTTCATTTTTCTCTTGCTCAATGTTAGCAAGGTCTGTCAGTATTTTATTTCTCTTCGCGGCTGTTGCAAAGTGGTACAAGAACCTACTCCTCATGATTTTTCAGCTATCGATTATTCCCTTCTTTTGTTCACGAAACCAGGACAAAGCTGTTCCGGAGAAGGTACTCACGAAAGCATTGCAGAGAATATCATCTGCTTTGGTGAGGAAGGCCATGGTAGATTCAAAACTTTGCACTTGGTCCCGTGCGACTATGGTTCCCGTATATTTTTCAAAACTGAGAATTTTGAGAGCAGGATTGGGAGGTAGATCATTAATCTGTTTGGAGAAAGGACGAGTGGCACTGGTATCATCATCATCCACTTCCTTCCTCCCCATTTCCATTTCATCCAATCTTTTTTTTTAAGAGGATAATATTTATTGCATCGATCCCCTGGCTAAAATGAGAACTATGATGGGTCCTTTCTTTTTCTCTATGCCCATTCTCTATACTTTGTTCCTCATGTTCCTAATGATTGTTCCCGTGTACAGATGGTGCTCTGCTATTCAGTGGCTTGAAATGACGAGGAGGTGTTCTGTCCCTTCTAGGTGCCATTTCTGGACGGGGTAGACGTGTCCATTTGGTTAACCGGACCGACAAATCGGCCGATTTTTAACCGGTCAACCGGTTTAACCGTAACCGATTTAACCGTAACCGGTTTTTTCAAGGTTCGGTTTCGGTTGGTGTAGTTCAAAAATCGTGAATCGTCGATTTTGAACCGCCGATTTTGTGCTCTGTCGAGTCATGAGGGTTGCTCGATCGAGCAAGACATTTTCCAGTAAGTCTTTATCATTTCATGCTCGGTCGAGTCATATGAGTTGCTCGGTCGAGGGGTCATTTTCCAGTGTATTTAACCGGTCATGCCTCATGCTCGGCCGAGCAGAACGCCAGAAATTAAAAAAAAAAGGGTATGCTCGACCGAGCAACACTAAAGACTCGGCCGAGTAGATCCAAACCGGATAAACCAGAGGTTAACCGGAAAACCGTTAAAATAGTATAACCGTCAATCCGTAACCGGTCTGGTCGATTATCCTGTTCAATTTTGATTAAGGGATTTCAAGGTTGAAAATCGGCGGTTTCAACCGGCTAACCGCCGATTAACCGAAACCGACCACGTCTAGGACGAGGAGGAGACCTGTGATGAGGAGAGCCCTTATGCCGAGGGGGACTCCTAGGTCTAGCAGGACTCCTGCGCCGAGGAGAGTGGTTACGACGAGGAGGGGATTTTTGCCTTGCATGACTAAACCTTGCTCTCAAGTCAGCATAATTAACCTCATGGTCCCTCTGATTATTCAGATGATTTCTCAAATCTTCATTGTTTCGTGTATTTCCATGTACAGGAGCCTTATGACGAGGAAGGACATCTTGGAGAGGTTTCTGCCTGGGTCTACCTGCAGGGTCATGATGAGGGAGATTTTGGCCAGGAGAAAGATTTTATCTATTCTCCCGACTACCAAGTCTGTCAAGATGACTCTCTCCTACATGAGAATTTCCAGTCCTTTGTAGGCCTTATGAATTCAGCATGGAGTGTTCATGATCCAGTTGCAGTAAGGCACTTTGTGTTTCGTAAATGCGTTGCAATGTTTCCATCTGTTGATGCAAGATAGTTCTGTGATCAATCTGTTGTGGGGAAGCTCCAGCGCCCCCCTTGGCGGCATTCCTCCCCGTCTAGCTGCCAGCAGGCCTTCCTTGGCGCCGACGACGAGGAGGGTTTGGCAGTATTACCTCGATTACTGGTTGTCCACTAGAACGCAGGTTCATTCCTAGTGGGTCCAGCCCATCGTTAAATGGTGGAAAAGGTGGCAGTTCCCCATTGGCAAGAGAAAAAGCAGTAATAGCGTTGCCATGAGTCTCCTCCACAAGAGGGTTATCCTGATCAGGAGTGATACTAGCATCGTGTCCTTCTTCCATTAACATTAGGAGAACGGAGCAGAATTTTTCAAGCTATTCAACGGATAATACGAATCATTTTCCGGCAATGGAACCACACTGATGATGTCAAAAATATTCGTATCAGCCCAAATCAAGCGGCAAGTTGTATCCTGAATGTTTGAATAGCCTGAAAAATATGAACAAACACGTAAACTAAGTCGGGGCTTCACCGGCGAATGCCCTCCGACGTGAGAGTAAGTATTTATTTTGTAGAGGGCAAATCAATTGATAAAAGTTGAGATTCAAAAGATGCGTTCACCTGAATTATGTGGATTATGCATTGTATTTAGAGGTCTAGGATGTATAGAGTATATGTTTGAGTAGGAAGTTGTATGAGAGTAGGGTTATAATTCTAGTTGAACTATAACTTCCCACAATCCTTGTTTGAGTAGGGTTTTATAATTGGCTTATGTTTGTATGCCTAGAAGGCATGTTACTCGACATGTGATGTTGGTCGACACGTTTGGATGATGAGGAAGAGCAAGGGTGGGGAAGCCCATTTCCTTGCCCTGATGATGACCGAGGAAATCCTTGGTCGTCCTCTGGTGAAGCCCTCGTCGGCTTTTGTAGGTGCCTTGATCAGCATATGTGAATTTTGTGGCTTAGTCATTATTTGATCTGATATGTCTAGTTCGAAATATTGGAAAATGACGAGTATGAATGACAAGAATAGGTAGGGAAGCTCAATATTCATGTCGTATTTGAGATTTGTATGAACTATATTTTGGTCTTAATATATTGAATATTGTCCAATTAAAATTCATGTTTGTATTTAAGTTTATACCGTTCATATCCTATGGATAAATTCTTGATTCCTTAACGAACATCAATCAACCAAATATAAATATACTCCCTCCGTCCCAGCAAGAGTGTCACCCTATTAGTGGTGGCACGCAAATTAAGAAAAAAGTGAAAAGAAAAAATATTCAGTATAATTTGAAAATAGGAGAGAGAATTAGTGGAGGAAATAGTGAATTTAAAAAGTGTTGTGAGTGTAGAGGAGAGAGAATTAGTAGAGGGAATAGTGGATGGGATAATAAAATATTAATAAAATATTTTCTTTTTAGGAAAGGTGACACTTTAAATAGGACGTTATTTTGAATAAATGGAGGAAGTATTTGAATTTTGACGAGTCCAAAAAATTCTTGTACGAGTTTTTCCAAGAAAAAGATTTATGTTTGTTACAAAACATTTACCCCAGTGTGAACATCAATCAACCAAATATAAATATATTTGAGCGCCCCTCGTGCGTTACCTTTTTACTGTTTTTGCAGTGTTCCCTTTTTCTGATTTTCAATGAATTTTTGTGTCTTCCAGCAAAAGGTCAAAAGGTCACTGTTATTTTCGTTTAACGACATTCGTCCCATCCGAAAAAGTATAAATGACTTTGTACAAAAATTAATAAAAGTATTTAATGCATTATGATCGCGCAGGAAAACGCGCTCGATTCTTTGTGTCTCAAAGAATGAGTGAAATTTAGCTTTGGATCTGCACAAAGACAAGAAACAAGGGTGAAACTGCGCCGGGGGTCTTCCGGCAAGCCCCTCCGGCGTGAGAGTAAGATGATGGACTGGAAAAGTGGTGTAGATAATATGGTATGAGTGTGGGATACGTGAATATGTAATAAAGCATTACATGTGTCCATGCTAATACTCTCTTATTTATAGTAGGAATAGTGATGTTAGGGTTTTCACCAGAGCCGTTGGATTGGGTGGTCTCCAACCGTTAGATCAGCTATGTCTTCTAGGTGTACACGTGTCACGCTGGGATTGGTCCGTCTATGTAAGGACACCTGCAGCCTTCGACATTGATAAGCGGCTTGCCTTATAAGGGAAAGTCAACCCGCGTACCTTTTGTAGTTATTGCGGTGCATGATTGCACATGTAACAAGGCACTTTATGCGAGTGCCGACATTATCTCAAATTAGCTAATTAACCAAGCTTGTCGAGGAAGCTTAATAGGAGAGACGACACAGGCTGTCCGTCCAGTTGGGTCGTCTCTTCGAGGGGTGACTCGACGAGAGAGAGAGTTAATCGTTCAGTGACGACGCTCACTCTTGGACGAGTGCTGGTTCGCGCCGAGAGAAGGCTCGTCGTTAGATGAGCTTAGCTTACCATCGACGATCTCTTCTTGGTATATCGACGGGCTAGAAGTTAACCCTTCCCTTAATGGTACGATAGCTCGTCGCTTGGATGGGCTTGGTCGCTCAGTGGCGACGACTGCCAACCAATGTTGGACGGGCTATGGCCCAAGGCTTTGATCTGATCCTTTGTGGTCGGTCTTTTGATGGGCCCGCTGGGCCTCTGGGCTCGTAGCAAAGTATTGGGCTCGGCCCATCACAGAATATCCCGTTCAGTGGCCCCCAACTCATGGTCGTCTTGACGGGCCAGGAGTTGTCATTTTCCCTCCAAAGTAATCCGTACGACCGTCAGTTTGAATTTTGAAATATGGTGACGTCAGTATTGATGACGTGGATGGTTGGGATTTCTTCCTTGGTTGACACGTGTCCTTTGAGGGGACATTCGCCTCGAAAGTTGCAGAGGGTATTTAATGCCCCTCATCATTCCGCCGTTTGGGTTCCCAAGTATAAACCCTCCATCTTCTTCACATATAAAAGCCTCCTCCCTCCTTCATTTCGAACTTTCCACACCTTTGATCAGTGAGAGCAAATCAGCAAGGGGCGATTTCCGGCAAGTAGCAAAAAAGGATTCCGGCAACCGTGCAAACGCTTTCCGGCGACATTGACTGTCCTGGCTTCACCACCGTTAGATAATCCGGCAGCTTGGATTAGGAACTTCTTCGATTTACCACCGGCGAACTCATCGGAAAAACCATCTCCGAGCCCAGAAACAGGTAATTTCTTCATTTATTCTTCGCTTTCTGGATTTTTCTTTGGGGCTTTGGAACTTAGAGTTATGGGACCCAGAACAGTCAGCTTTGAGAGAGGTGTTAAGTTTGGTTTTGGGATAAATCAAAGAGTATACAAAGGTGCCAGGGGGGTTTGGAGAGAGATTCCTCTGTCTGAGTGTTCTTCAATCTTGGTGAAGTTCAACTTTGAAGACGAGCCCTTGGGGTTCCCAGAGGGAGAGATTCTAGGGGATTTTGAGGACGGTGACCCAAGGGTAACTCCCTTCCGGTCAATGAACGATCTGCCTACCCATATTAGGACCCACTACTCTTTGTTCCGTCGTGATTCACTTAGGGTTTTGGTCGTAGGGGAATCTAGGTCGCCCCTAGGTAGGTCGTCGCCTACAGATGTTAGGACTGATTCCCCTCTTTTATCTCCTTGTTTTGTAGACATGGATCACGACGGGCGTTCTAGTCGTTCGGCCCCAGAAGCCAACGAGCCGAGCACAAGTGCAAGGGGCAACCAGGCAGCTAAAACCTATCATACATTTGTACGAGTGGGATCATCTGATAGTGAATTTGGAGGTGGGGCAGGAGGGAAGTGGGCTATTCCCAAGATCGAGCTCAGGAAACCTGATGTTGGGAAACAAATGATCGACGCTCTGCGAGAGTCGTACAGAGTCCAAGCTTCGACCTATAAGTTGGAGCATCTCAGCTTATCGAAGTATGAGCCCCGTCGCCAGGCCCTTTTAACTAGCAAGGAGAAGGTGGCCTTCTTCTACAAACAATTTGAATTTGGCCTGAGATTGCCTCTAGACCCTTTCATTAATGAATTCTTGGAGGACTCAGCCTGTGTGCCCATGGAACTTAGCGCCAATACCATCAGAATTTTGTGTGGCTTTGCCGTCGTCTGCAGATTCCTTGGCTACGAGCCATGCAACAAAGTATTCCGTCGCTACTACCGGACGGCTCGGAATACTTCCAAAGGGAAGACGACGGTGAGTGTGTCTTCGATCAGGAACGCACGGAATTTTTTCTTGGACATCCCAAATAAGGTGTATGGATGGGAGAACCACTTGATATTGGTGGAAAGCCGAGTGGGATGGCAGTTTCCTTTTCCAGAGGGTCACAAACTAGTCAGTGATAGGCATATCTTTCAAGCTCCGTGGGCCGACGAGCTGAAGGGAAAGATTGACAAGCTGTTAAATCTTGGATGGGTCTCGTACAAAGACATAGAGGCCTCACAATGGAGATACATCCGAGCTAGCATGATGTCTAAGCCGTCCCATGTGGCTCACTGAACCTTTGGTGAAGATAAAGCTCGATGCTCGCTATCCCGATTGGATTGTTCATCAAGGGTTTACTTTTAAGGATAATTGTGTGAATTGTGCGACGGCACGAACTGGTCGTCTTGAAGAAAGTTGTGAAAACCTTGAAATGAATGGGGGTTGGACTCCTGCTATCTTTTCAATTTTGATATTCTCTTGTCTCGTCGTGAGTAAAAACTAACCTCTTTTACTTGGTCGTTATGCAGTTCTTACCCAAGACGACGTGGATAAAATTGAAGAAAGGATCATGGACGGCCATCCGAAGCGAGTGACAAGGGGGCACCAAGAAGAAGGAGAGGGCTGCGACCCGTGCCATACTTGATCGTCGGGAGAAACAGACGACGAGGAATGAGCAACTCCCAAAGACCTGCTTTGGTGCCATCCCCGATGATCGAGAGGAGCCCGTCGTTGAAGTGCTTAACACCGGAGGTCGTCAATCCGTTGATGCGCTGAGAGAGCGGCTGGGATGGAGATTGATTCAAGTATGGAAGGCTGTTGGAGCTCAAATGGCTATTGCTGACGAGGCCGAGCGTATTGAAGTGGAGAGCACAGATTCAAACCCCGAACTTCGTGAGGTCGACGCTCGTGCCTCCAAAAAGAGAAAAGGTCATCTCATCGATCCTCCTAGCTCGTCAGATCATCCCTCTCCCCAGCAGAGCGCTCCAGGCTCGTCTTCAGCGGTCTTGTCTAAGACCAAGGCCAAAGAGATGGCGACCTCCATTGCCAGAGCCTCTCATATAACTGGGATCCCTTATTTGCAGAGAAATGGCAATGCGCTTTTGCTGGGGACGGCTGCGACAAGGCGTGGACGGGATGTTGAGTTGACCGTCGGATGAAGGAGGCCAATCTTACCCCGAAACCTTCCATGCCCGTCTAGGGCTAATTCGAGCGAGGTACTTCGAATTAAAATTTATGTTTTTCTCCGTCTTTTATACTTGTGCTAATAATTTAAGCATTGCGGCTATCGTTGATGATGGACGCAATGACGTCGGCCATAGGGAATGTCTTGATGCCGAGCTTCGGGGCAACGAGCAGCCGATGAAGGCCGTTGGTGATAAGGGAACGGGCGAGCAAAAGTTGAAGGAGGCGGAGACCAATGTCGGCGAGCTCACTCTTGCCCACGAGCTCTTGGTTAATGAAAAGGATAACCTTACGAAGGAGATAGATGCCTTGAAGGAAGGAAAGCGAAAGCCGAGGGCCGACTCGAAGGTGTTCTCGGACGGTCTTCGCGTTTGTGAGAACAAGTTTTAGAAGGCGGCGGCTCAGATCGAAGCTATGAAGGCGAGCCGTGATGCTGAGCTGGCCCAAGCCAGGCTTGATGCCGTCGACGACTTCAAGAAGAGTCTTGAGTGCCTCAATCGGTCACCAAGCATGCTAGTGGGTTCTTCAAAGATGGGGCTAAACACATGGCCGGGCGGCCTGCTGGACCTGCGGTAAAAGATCTTCTCTCCGTCAGGAAGTTGGCCGACCTTTGCACGGAGGAAGCTCACGACGACGAAGCACGCTCGGTCCATCCCCTCGTCCCCTATACTGACAATGATTTCCTTATCATAAGGGAGGATGACGCCAAAGTCGGAAAAGACGAGTGGCCTATCCCTGCCATCGTCCCGGGTAACTTCGACGCATATTACAAATACTTCATTGAAGACGGCCACGACCACGATGCGGCTCCTTGGACGCGGCGGTGCCTCGATAGTTTATCTCATTGAAAAAACTGTAATGTTCTTAAACAATGTTTAGTTTGATTTGGTTGTGGCTCCAAACATTGTCTCCAAACAATTTTTATTTTTTGTAATATAGTCGGCCTGTTTCCTCATTGTTTAGAGGGGGTCGTACGTACAGTGTTTTTTTTTTTTTTTTTTTTTTTTTTTTATGCTTAAGTTATTCAATGCCTTTGTTTTCTGTTGGTTAATCTGTGTTAATCGTAGATAGCATGTGATAACTTGTTTTGAACGAAAAGTTTGAGGACAAGCATGATTGGTCGTCGTTAGTGACGACCAGAACTTGGGTCGTCCTAACGTGGTCGACACTTGTTTAAACTTGTATTTTCTCAACTTCTCAATGGCTCGTAGGAATAGTACGAAGGTTCATAGGCTTCTTGCTCGTAGACAAGATTCTATGGACGAGTCGTCTTATTCCGTTATAGTGTTCGACGAAGTCTGGCTTTGTCTAACCTTTATACTTGGCTAAAGTGAGTGTAAATGTCGAAGTCTTTGCCTCGACTGATCTTTATACTTGATCAAAGTAGTTGTAGGGGTCGAAGTCAGGCCTCAACCGTCTTAAGTTTCTTGAGTTTGTAATGAACGAAGTTCGGTGAAGTGATGAGTTCTCATTGATAACTTCTGATTAACAATCGTACATTGACAACTCATTTACTTCCTACGACTGGGATTTATAAGTTATCCCTTACGTACTTCAAAAATTACGAATTCCAAAAACTTCTCACGAAATGACAATCAAAAGTTTAAATTAAGAACCACAAAGGGGTGCCACGAGGGCGCTAAATGTTTTCGACGACGACGATCAAAAGTAATACTTCGTCGAGGTGATTGGCGTGCCATGGATGCTTGAGATGTTCCCGTTGGGCTTAGACGGGCGGTAGGTTCCTTCTCGACCACACTTGTGACGACGTACGGTCCTTCCCGGTTGGGGAGAGTTTGTTTGGCGGGCCTTGAGTCCCATCGCTTCGATCTTTCGAAGCACATGATCACCTACTTTAAAGAACCTTCTCTTCACCTTCTTGTCATGATAAGCCTTGGTTTTCTTTTTGTAATTCTCCATCCTTAATTGGGCATCCAATCTCCGCTCGTCTACGAGGTCGAGTCAACTTGCCGGTTATGGATGTTCTTTTCAACGTCGTAGAGAGCAACTCGGTACGGTGGCGGTGAAGCTCGGCGGGAGCCGTGGCCTCGATCCGTAGGCCAAAGCAAATGGGGTTTCCCCGTGGGCCCCGGGTGGTTGTGCGGACGGCCCGAAGAGCCGAGGGTAGTCCGTCCAACCATCTTGTATCTTTTCCTTCCGATTTTTACACAAAGCGGATAAGACGAGCTTGTTCGCCGCTCGGCTTGCCCGTTGCCTTGGGGATAGGCAACGATGACTTGGAGTGTTTGACCCCCATCTGTTCAACTCTTGCTCGAATTTTCTTGAAAAGCTGCGAGGCCATTATGCAAACGATCACCCTCGGGATTACGACGACACCATATCGAATCATGGATGAAGCTTAGGGCATTGTTTTCAAGTGATTTTGTTTAAGGCCTTGGCCTCCACCCACTTCGAAAAATAGTCAACTACCACAATTACGTATTTGACTCCTCCCTTGGTCAGGTGGAAAAGGCCCAATCGGTCAACACCCCACATATCAAACGGCCACGCGGCAATGACGGGGTTTGCTCGGTAGTTGGTAGCTTGGGGGAGGTCGGCGAAACGCGGCAGTATCACACTTTTTACAAACTATTTGGCGTCCTCACGGAGAGTGGGGCCGATGGTATCCCATGGTAATGATCTTATCGGCCAATGTGCGAGCCTGGGGTGTCCCCCGCATTCTCCTTGGTGTACCTCGAACAATAGCGAACGACCTTGTCGGGGTGGACGCACTTCAATAATGGTGCAGTAATGGATCGTCGGTAAAGCTCTCCCTCTACGACCGTAAATCTGGGGGACTTTCTCTTTATTTGCCTTGCCAAAACCTCATCCGTCGGCAACTCATCCCGTTCAATGAAAACTTTCAGCTCGTCTATCCGGCATCTTGGACCGTCGACGTTGCACATGACCTTTACTCGATCGTAGGCTGGTTGTTCCAAGTAGGCTAGGCGATGGCCGTGCTCCTCCTCTGGGAGTTGGTCCGTAGCTAGCTTGGAGAGCAGGTCGGCGTGTTCGTTGTTTTCTCGAGCTATCCTCTGTATGGCCCAAAATTCTAACCCCTGGATTAACTCTCCGACCAACGAATGGTACTTCTGCAGTGTGGAATCGATGACCTGATATTCTCCACGCACTTGGTTCACTATCAACTGGGAATCACAAAATGCTGCGATTTTGGTAGCTCCAAAACACTTGGCGTATTCGATGGCTGCTATGAGCGCCTCGTACTCGACCTGGTTATTAGATGCTTGAAATTTGAACCTCAATACTTCTTCAAAAACTGTCCCGTTTTCTGGTTCAACAAGAACGATCCCTGCTCCGCTCAGATTTCTGGTTGCTGACCCGTCTGAAAAGATCTTCCAACAAACCTCACGGAAAACTTAACTCCATTTAGGCATTCAACGACCTCCTTTCCTTTGCTTGCTTCTTTGTAGGCTGTCCTTTGATAAATGCGTCGATGGTGAACGACGTCTCAACTAGAAAGTACGCTAAAGATTGTACTGTAGGGTCTTTCTTCGTCCTATATTCAATATCAAACTCGGTCGGCTCAATGCTCCGGCTTGAGAAGACGACCGAGCTTTCAGACGGTGCAAGATTCAAGGCAGCTGGGGCATCCGTATAAACGACGATAATACGGGGCGAGTGTGAGAAGTATGCTCGTAGCTTTCGTGCCGCGATGACGAGAGCGTAAGCGATCTTCTCCGCGTTGAAGTAACGAGTTTCCACATCCGATAAAGCCTTGCCGACGTAGTACACGGCCTCTGGGTTCCACCTTCCTCCCTAACCGCACGGCGGCGACGGCCTTATCACTCGCCGAGAGATATACGTAAAGGTTTTCTCTGCTACGGGCTTGGAGGAGTGGTGGGGAGCCAAGATACTCCTTCGGCTTTTAAACGAAAGAGAGCATTCATCCGTCCATTCAAGTCCTTTCGCCCCTCGGAGCTTTAAAAAATGGAAGTGACCTCTCGGCAGACTTGGCTATAAAACGACCTAAGGTCCGCTACTCGACCATTTAAGCGCGAACCTCCTTGATGCTCGTAGGTTCGGCCATGTCTATCAAAGCCTTAATTTTTTCGGGATTGGCTTCGATTCTCAGAGAGCACGAATCCTAGAAACTTTCCCCGTCGTAACACCAAAGACGCATTTAGCCGGGTTGAGGACCATATCATTTGCTCCTGAGGTTGGAGAAAGTTTGATGTAGGTCGTCGACATGCTTTCTCTTTCTACTTTTGACGACCATGTCATCAACATACGCCTCTAAGTTGTCGCCGATCCGGTCTTTGAATATCTTGCTTATCATCCTTTGGTAAGTGGCCGGCGTTTTTAAGCCCAAAAGGCATCTTCGTATAACAATAAGTTCCCCTCAAGCGGCTGAAAGGCCGTCTTGAATGTCTTCTTGGCCATCTTGATTTGGTGGTAGCGAGAATAAGCATCAAGAAAGCTCAAAGTAGTGTGACCGGCCACGAGAATCGACGAGCTTGTCAGTGCAGGCAAAGTGGTAACTGTCCTTGGAGCATGCTGGGTTTAGATCGGTAGAATTCGACACACAATCTCCACTTCCCATTTGGCTTTTTCACAAGAACCACATTGGCTAACCAAGTTGTGAACCCGGCGTTCACAAATAATTCCGGCTCTCGGCAACTTCTCAATCTCTTGCTTTATAGCATTCTCTTTTTCAGCTTGAAAAAACACGACATCTGCTCTTTGAATTTCATGGTGGGGTTCACTCCAAGCCTATGAATCGCCACGTCCTCTCTAATCCCCTTCATATCTTCCACCTTCCAAGCAAAAACATCGAGGTTTTGTTTGAGTAGGGAGATTATCTCTTCCCTCTCCTCGCCTGCGTAACCGAGACCCCGCTTTATTTTCTCGCTCGGGATAACTGGGTTGATGATCGGCTCTACTAGTTCGTGCAAGGCTTCATTTCAGGGGCGTCGTCCCTAAAGTCCATAGACTCAATGACGATCTCTTTAATTTTTCTTCTTGCCTCGGGTGTCAGATCTGGTACTTCGTCGTCAATCAATTTATCCAGCTCGGCCCCCGATTCCTGAGCGACCAAAAGTTGTGGCTTTGCACTACTGGTCGAATCCATGAATACTTCCACAAAAACCTCGGGGTCGTTTATACACTTGATTGTCGAGATGCCGGCGTACGAGGTCGTCGTTTGCTTGACAGTTTTAGAGAGCTTCACGATGTGATCTGGATCGTCGATTTCAATGGTCCGTTTTGCCTTCAGTACGTGCTCTAGGAATTCTCGGGGCCGTCCCCAACACACATCCTACTCCTAAGACGGAAGGAAATTTAACTCGCACGATGGGGCACCGAGGCGACGATTCCTAAAGCGGCTTGACCGGGTTGGCCAAGGATAGCATGGTAGTCACTGACGACGTCGATCACAATAAAAGTTATCGTTTTGATTGTTCTCAATGGGTGTTCCCCAATGTCGACTGGAAGATCGATCTGGCCTTTCGCATCTACCCGGTGATTGGTGAATCCTTCTAGACGACCTAAGTAAGGACTTAGACGGCTATCAGGTAGACCTATTCTCTGGTAGACGTTGTAAACAAGATGTCCTTGGCCGCTCCCGTGTCGATCAAAATTCTCCTTGATTCGCAGCTATCGATGAAGCTGTATGACTAGAGTTTGTTGACGAGCTAATGGATCGGGCCGGAAGCTCGTAGGAAAGAAACTTATCACGTCGTTTAGGGTTTCGATTTTGGGGGACATGTGGGGCCTTCTTCGTATGGTAGATGGCACTCTTAATCTCGATTCTTGCTCGTCTCCTCGAGATTACTAACACCATCCTTGGATTCCTCTCGTGGGGTCGTCGTTAACGGCTTTCTGGGTGTTGGCCGCCCCGACGATCCTTCCTTACATATTCTCCAGGTCGTCCATCGTCGATCCATCTTTGAATAATCTTTTTCAAGCTGAAACATTCCTCGGTATCATGTCCTTTGTCCCCCGTGATATTCGCAATACTTGTTCATGTTTTTCTTTCCCTTCCCGTTGGGATTCATCTTTAGCGCCGGCCAAAATCAACGCTTGCTCAAAATTTACGCTCTAGACACGGTAAGCGGAGTGTACGACTCCGGACTTTTTCGCTTTCACTTTGTTTTTCCTTTTTCTCCGACCTTATCCTTCTTGGATTTTGTCGCTTCAACCTCGTCGACGGCCTTTCCCTCTCTTTGCAACTTTCTTTCTTGGGCCTTCTACAGGCGTACGCATGGCATAGAGGTCTTTGCGGGACTTGGCCGGTGGACTTGAAGCTCGTAGCCTGCAGAGTGGGAAATGACAGGTACTGCCCGAAGCAATTTATGATTTCCCTGTCTGTTAGGTCTTCATCAATCGATCTACCGCTTCTTGAATCTTTTGAAGTAGCTCATCGAGCTTTCAGCTGCTCCTGGGATATATTGCTAAGGTCGTTGATGCCTTACGACGCTCTCCCGCCGTATGCAAACCTTCCTAAAAACTTCTTTCTCATCTCGCTTCCATGATTCGATACTCCTTGGGGCAAGCTTCTAAACCACCTCGGAGCTGCGTCGACCGGTGTGCTTGTAAGAGCCTTGCACATGATGTCGTCGTGGCTGAAGCTTTTGCTACTACGTACATCCGTGCCTCAAGGTGTTGAGATGTGGTCGACGGCACTGGTAGAGCCGTCGTATGGTTTAAGTTCGGGTAGCTTAAAGCACAGTTCTCGGGGGTCCCGTTTCCAACATCCAAGGTGCAAGAGGATTCATAGTGCCGCCATCGTCATCGAGTCGGAGTCATTTGTCCGTTTTCTTTCTTTTGTTCGTCGGTTCTCCACTGGCGCCTCGGCCTCAAGAACTCTCTCATATCCACTCCTCTGTTGAGCCGGCTTGGGAAATCCTATCTTGACGGGGCCCCCGGGTAACGGTGTTAGACCGTTGCCTCTCGGTGGGGGCAGGTCGTCGTGAGATGGATCGCTCCCTGTAGCTAGGAGGGGGAGACGGCCTATAAGATCTTGACATCTCTCGTTCATGACGAGGTGGGGTACGAGTTCTCTCTCTTTGGCTCTGCGCTCGTTCATTTCTTGATGACGGAGTCTGTGGACGACCACGGACAATTTGATTCTAATTTGCTTCAGGATTATCGACGGCTAGAGCTCTACGAGGCTCTGCTTCCCCAACTCGTCGTTGCTGTGACGGTGCTCCTTGGCTCCGTCTCTCATTAATGTGGTCCCTTAGGTCAAGCTGTGGTACAACACGCTCATTCTCAGTGGCAGTCCCTTCGCGACGACCAGCATTCTCTCTTTGGTTTCTTCTCCTCCTTCCTGACGAGATTGTTTGGTAGGATGCCTGGGGAGCTTGAGGAGCGGCCATACGAATGAGCTCGTCTTGGATTTGCAAAAACTCCTTGAGGGCGTTGGCTCTTTCGACGAGGAAAGCCGCTCTGTCGAGATTAGGGTTAGAGGGACCTCCTGCATATCTTGCCGTTGTCTCAGGCCTCCTTTCCAGTCGAGGTCTCCTCTGGCGCTCAGCAGCAGGCCTTTTCTCTCTTCTCCTGGCCGTTTGAAGGCCTGTATCGTCAACCATCCACGTGACACGGTAACCCTTAAGTTAGGGTTCCTAGGTGGTGAGGGTGGCCTAGGATTTTCTTCTTTGAGGTGGTACGCCCTCATCTGCGTAGACTTGCGGCCGTATGGCCATCGACACCATTTTTCAAACTCTTACGCTTTTATTCCTTCTACTGGAGATCACTAACACGAATTCCCGGCAATGGAACCAATCTGATCGCGCAGGAAAACGTGTGGGCTCAGTTCTTTGTGTCCAGCAATGAGTGAGCTAGCTTTGGATCTGCACAGCACAAGAAACAAGGGTGAAGCTGGCGTAGGGGTCTTCAGGCAAGCCCCTCCGGCGTGAGAGTAAGATGATGGGTGAAAAAGTGGTGTAGATAATATGGTATGAGTGTGGGATACGTGAATATGTAATAAAGCATTACTCGTGTCCATCTTTGTTACTCTCTTATTTATAGTAGGAATAGTGATTTTAGGGTTTTCACCGAGAGCCGTTGGATTGGGTGGTCTCCAGCCGTTAGATCGGCTCTGTCTTCTAGGTGTACACGTGTCACTTGGGATTGGTCCGGTCTATGTAAGTGACACTGCAGCTTCGACATTGATAAGCGGCTTGCCTTATAAGGGAAAGTCAACTGCGTACCTTTTGTAGTTATGCGGTGCATGATTGCACGTGTAACAAGGAGGCTATAGCGGGTCTGACATTATCTCAAATTAGCTAATTAACCAAGCTTGTTGAGGAAGCTTAATAGGAGAGACGACCTGGAGCTGTCCGTCCAGTTGGGTCGTCTCTTCGAGGGGTGACTCGACGAGAGAGAGAGTTAATCGTTCAGTGACGACGCTCACTCTTGGACGAGTGCTGGTTCGCGCCGAGAGAAGGCTCGTCGTTAGATAAGCTTAGCTTACCATCGACGATCTCTTCTTGGTATATCGACGGGCTAGAAGTTAACCCTTCCGCAATGGTACGATAGCTCGTCGCTTGGATAGAGCTTGGTCGCTCGGTGGCGGCATTGTTGCCCGATGTTGGACGGGGAGCATGGCCCCGAGGCTTTGATCTGTTCCTTCGTGGTCGGTCTTTTGATGGGCCCGCTGGGCCTCTGGGCTCGTAGCAAAGTATAGGGCTCGGCCCATCACAGAATATCCCGTTCACATTAATTGTTATAAATATGAAAAATGAGATATGAAAAAGAAAGTGGGGTATATAATAATAAATGAATAGTTATTAGACTATCCCTATCACTAACCCAATTCAATTCAACACAACCTCAAATAAAATATTAATATCTCTCATTTTTATATACACAACTCTCAATCTTATACTTTCTCCGTCCCACATTAGCTTACCCATTTACTGTTGAGCACGAAAAATAAGGAGTGAATATATATAATATTATTAAAGCAGGAGTTATGAGTGGGTAGGAGAGAAATAGTGGGGTAGAAAATAGTAAGTGGATAGTTGTTGTGACTATGACAAGTGGGTTCCATGAATAAAGAAGTATTAAAAAGTTTTTTTTTTTAGAAAGTGAGACTTTAAAGTGGAACGCCCAAAATAGCAAAATGGGTAAGGTTTTATGGAACGGAGTGAGTATAATTTATACTCCCATCAGTGATCCAACCCAACCCAACCTTTTAATAAAATATTTATTTTTCTTTACTCCAACTTACCTAAAATACTTATCATTTTATTTTTTTAAATAATGTATTAGTAATAATATTTCTAAAATTATTCGTACAATTATTAAAAATAATTACCGATACAATTATTAAAAATAATTATCCATACAATTATAAAAAAATTATGAATTTTGATATATTTTTTATTTTATTATTTTATATAATTAAATAAAATATACTAGTACTAATTTTAAAAATATATTTATATAAACACATGTCACCCAACAAAAGAATGACATGTGTACAAAATATGGGAACAATTTGGTGACCCAACCTGAGGGTTTGGGGGTTGACTGGCCACCCTAGGTTGCCCATTTTCATGACTTTTTCATGTTTTTTTTTTTTTTTTTTTTTTTTTTTTTTTTTTTTTGTTGACCCTAGTGGTGACCCAACAATGGGAGTCACCGATGGGGATAATCTTATGAGTATGATAATTGAGTCTCACAAATAAATCATTATTAAAAAATTTATATTGTGAGAGTGTACATTTTTAAATAGGAAATTTGAAATGAAAATGTGTGCATTTTCGAATTGTACAGAGGGAGTCTTACAATAAAGGTTTTAAAAAGTAAAAAATAAATAAATTAAACATATTAATAAAATTTTATTTGTAATTTATTTATTTATTACTTTTTACGTTCTTAAAAGATTGTCCTGTTGTACATTTTGTAATTATTAAGGAAGAGCTTCACCTTTTTGTACCTTAGTAGATTTGCACTAACATTCATGCCTAAGTTTAAAAAGAGACATACTTTTTTAGACAAATCAAAATGATAAATATGACAATCTTTTAGGGATGAAGGAAGTATAAGTATAAATAAATGGGACAGCTTCCCTCGTTAACTATGCAGCTCTGGCGATGGGTTGGATCTGTCAGTTTAATCTTTCGTTCTTTATGACCATTCTTTTTAAAAGGCATTAAATTTATGTCTTTAGTATGAAAGAGTGGGAATTTGACAATGCTAAAAGATAGGACCCCCAAACTATGTGTGTGACGATGTTTGCACGAGCGTCCTGACAAGTTTGCTGTGTAGCAGAACAGACTAGCAGTACGATCGTACAATCTCTTTGACCACTTCCTACGTGGAAAATAATTACTCGTTCGGTCCCAGAATAGACGTGTAAAAGACAGTGTGAGACTACTTTCTTGAAAAAATTTTTTTTTTTTTTTTTCTTTTGAAAAGGGCAAAGTCTCTTATATTTCTTGTGAGTATAATGAATAGGGAAAAAATGCAAATTAGTACCCTAATTATTAGACTTGTTTAGTTTTTATATCTAAACTAATTTTCGTTGCAAATAAAATATCTTATACTCTCTTCGTCTCGGCTCAAAAGGTAAAGTTTGTGCCTCGCACGCAAATTAAATAAAGTGATATAGAAAAGAGAAAAAGTGTAAATGTTGTGAGTATGAAAAATTAAATAGGAGAGAGAATGAGTGGGAGGACTAGTTAGGAGAGAGAATGTTGTGAGTGTAAAAGTAAATTAAGAGAGAGAATGAGTGGGTGTAATAGTGAAAAAAACTTTTCTTTTTGGGAAAGTGTCATTTTAAATGGGACACCCAAAAAGGAAATTTGTGGCTTTTCGACCGAGACGAAGGGAGCATGTTTTGGATGCTCGTTTAAAATAATTAGGGCTAACAACATTCATTTTTTTTCCGATTAAGTGTGCATGGATATGCATGTGACATATTTTATAAGGATAAAATAGAAAGATCAATGCAAAGTAAAATTTGTAAAATTTTAAAAAGCAAAAGGTGAAATACAATAATTTTAAAGGAACAAATTCAAAAAATTAATTTACACCCGATGGATTAAGTTCCTTCCTCTCTTACTCTCCTTTCTTGTCTACCATTCAGCAATCCCAGTGATGGATTAAGTTCCTTCCTCACTTACTCCCCTTTCTTGTCTACCATTCTGCAATTTCAGCATGACTTTCTTTAATTTACACTATCAATCTCACCCCTCTCATCCATATATAATCAACTCATCCGCACCCAATTCCCACAAATCAGCTCACACTACAAGAAAACAGGACAACTGAAACGGATTTTTCCATTGCAATTCAGGAAAATCGATTGCAAATTGTTGTTTGCAACCAAAAATTTCTGTTGCAAAGGCAGTCGCATGAAGCCTCGTCGCTATTTATGCGACCGCTTTCTTGGGTTGCAAAATCCTTGCAACGGAAAAAGTAGTTGCAAATTCTGTTGCAATGTGTTTCTGATTTATTTCTGTTTCTAATTGCAACTGATTTTTCTGTTTCAAATATGTTATTTCTGTTTCTAAAATTTGCAACTGATTTATTTCTGTTTCTAATTGCAACCGATTGTTCTGTTTCAAATATGTTATTTCTGTTTCTAAAATTTGCAACTGATTTATTTCTGTTTCTAATTGCAACTGATTGTTCTGTTTCAAATATGTTATTTCTGTTTCTAAAATTTGCAACCGATTTATTTATGTTTCTAATTGCAACTGATTGTTATGTTTCAAAAATATGTTACATAGAACTAAATTAGCAACTAAATTTTTCAGTTTCAAGTATGCAACCTAATTTACAACAAAAAATTATGTTGCAGAAAATTATTTTCTAAAAATAAAATATTACTAATATTATGCCTATAAATATTTCTCAATTGTACCTGATTGAAAATTTAACTTAAAATATCTTAAATCAAACAAATAAAGTCAACAAAGTTTCAAACATTACATTCAAAATAAATTCACAAATTGTAATACTAAAATGTCGTGTTGTTAAACTACGTAGAATTGTGAAGTTGACATACTTTAAACTACATAGGAGCTCGTGAACGATGTTTGAAGCCTCTAAGTCCTCGATTTGAGCATCTCTTGAACTTGCAATCGAAAATCATTTTTCGGTTCCTCAAATTTAGCCTCATATGTGGATTGTATTTTTGCCGTGACTTCATCCCTCATTTTCTCAACTCTTTCGTTCAACTAATCTTCAAACTCTTGCGTCTGTGTGAAATCTCCATTTGAACATGTAAATGAGAAAATCGTGCTGCTGCAGACACGGTTGGATCTTACGGTTTCGCGGATTAGCAAGTCAGATCTCAAACCTATGGAGGTTGAGTTCACGGCGGAAGAATTGGAAGTGCCAGATATTTCTGGGACGAGTCAGGGAAACGGTGAGTACTTTCCTGAGTTGGAATCGGTCGCCCGACCAGTTAGGTTTACATGGTTCTAGACACTGGGAGTGATGAAGGGTAGTGGCGGTGTGAATGGTGGTAATGGGTTGTGTTAGCCGTTGCTGGGGGTGACTTTATTTATATGATACGATAAAGTAAAGAAAAAAGAGAGAAATAGAAAAACGGAAATTAGAAAGAAAAAAAAAGAGTATTCAAAAAAAAAAAAAAAGAGTATTAAAAAAAAAACTTAATTCATTATAAAGAAAGAAGATTTTTTAACCTAATAGATTAATTATTTTTTTATTACACTTGATGGATTAAGTTGAAAATGTAAAAAAATAATTTATAATTAAAATTTTATAAAATTAATTTAATCCACCTTTTACTTTTCTTATAAAATAAAAATATTTATTAAACATGAGTTGTGATTTTTTTTAAATTATTTTTTATTAAGAATTAATTTAGTCCACCTTTTACTTTTCAGATTTACACTTAGAACCTTTATAGTTGTTTAACTTGATTTTGTGTTGAATTTCTTGTTTTACCCTTCATAAAATGGGCCACATGCATTGCACATGTTAATTTAATTGAAAATATGGATGTCGTTAGCCCTAGTTACCTTAAACGAGCATTCAAAACAAATGAGGTACTGTGGTTGAAACGAAAACTAGTTTAGGTATAAAAAAACAAACAAATCATATAGTTGAGGTACTATATTTGCATTTTTTTCTAAAGAATAAGATAGAAAAAAGAAATGAGGTAGAAAATAGTTAATGAATAATTTTTGTGTTTATGATATATGAGACCCACAAATAAAGAAGATCTTCTTCTTATTTACTGTAATTATTTTTTTTTAAAAAAAAACATTTCTTTAAATAACAAGCCTCGAAAAGTATTTGCATAAATAACCAAGTTTGATAAAACTTGATACTGGTAATAGCAAGTTTACACTATTTCTCGATAAAACTCGATATTTCTATTAGCGAGTTTTGTGAAATTTACTATTGGCAATAGCTAGTTTACCCTTTTTTTTTTTTTTCCTAAACTCGTTACTTCTAATAGCGAGTCATTTTTATAAATACTTTTCAGGGTTTGTTAGTTAGAGGAATAGTTTCTTAAAAATAAAATAAATGAGAAAAAAAAAAATCAAAGTAATAAAAAAAATTCATTCTATGATTTTGAACCTTTAATTGAAATAACCTTTAGATTTTTTTTTGAATATTTACCTTTAACGGAGGGAGTGGGTGGTTACGCCACATATTACCAATCTGGAATGAAATGAAGCATATCCTTCCCTCATTCCCTCTAAACCTAAAAGTTACACTTTTATTTTATATATAAAAAATATATTTTTTAGAATAAATGTTGCTTATGATCAATTAAGTTGAATTTTAATTGAAAAGGTTCTGAGAATTTTATTATCTTCATATTATTCAGAAATGGTTATTGATATATCATTAGAAACACTATTCATAACTAATTTTACATATTGGTTAAAGTTTAACTTAGTTGATCATTTGCGACTGGAGTATAAAAATATGTAAATGGTTTAACTGTTGTGGGTATAGAAAGTGAGACAGACAAAAGAAAATGGGATAAAAAAAGGGTTAATTACAAATTAGGGCCTGACTTTTCATATGAAGTCCCCAAGAGGGGCCTGACTTTTTTTTTTTAGCGATTTAGGGCCTGACTTTACATTTTTTGATCAAATCAGGGCTTTTTGACGAATTTTGTTAGAAAAGTTAGTTAAGTGACGAATTTTGGACTAAATTGAAATGCAAATTAGTTATTAAGGACTGTAATGTAAATTTTTAAAAATTGATGACCGTTACAAAATATTTTTTAAAAATAATATTTTTTGAAAATATAATATATTGTGAAAAGCTGTAATTTTTTTTATAATTTTTAAAATATGTTAAAATAAATGTTATAAATATAAAAAAATTTGTATTTATAAAGAAAATAGTATTTTTTTTTAAAAAATTAATTAATTATTCACGTAAATCTTGTAATATTTTTTTATGTTAAAAAATAATTAATGTTCGTATATTGGTATTAAAATACCTTTAATGTTTTAAACAAAAGAAGTAAGTTGACAATAGAGTTAGGTCAAGTTGACCTAACTAATGTTTAGTTATACAAATAATTAATGTTCGTAATTCGTCACTTAACTAATGTTTTAAAAAATAAGAAAACCTCCCCAGGGGGATTTTGACATAAGAAAATTTTAATGTTCGCATATTGAAAAATAATATTTTTTAAAAATAATTTTAAAAATAAGAAAACCTTTAATGTTTTAAAATTTTAAAATTAATTTATTTTAAAAAAATATTTTAGTTTTTTTTTCAAAAATATAAAATTATCTTTAAAAATACATAAATCATAAACAATTTATTTTTAAAAATTTGTAAAAAACGGTATTTTACAATTTTTTAAATAAAATTTTCCCTCCACCTCCCCAGTACTCATAAACACCACCGCATCCAACCCACCACTCCTCTCCACCACCGCCTCCGCGCACCACGGCCCCAAAATTTTTACAATTAGTAAAAAACGGTATTTTACAATTTTTTTAAATAAAATTTTCACAATTAATTAATTTGTTTACTCTAAATTGGAGAGAAGATTTGGTTTTGGGGGTGGATTGAACGGAGACGGTGGGACACCATAGTGGGGCCTAGTTTTTGAGGTGGACAAGGTATTTATTTTTTTTAAAAAAAATATTACAAGATTTACGTTAATAATTAATTAATTTTTTTTTAAAAAAAATACTATTTTCTTTAAAAATACAATTTTTTTATATTTATAACATTTATTTTAACATATTTTAAAAATTATAAAAAAAATACAGCTTTTTACAATATATTATATTTTCAAAAAATATTATTTTTAAAAAATATTTTGTAACGGTCATCAATTTTTAAAAATTTACATTACAGTCCTTAATAACTAATTTGCATTTCAATTTAGTCCAAAATTCATCACTTAACTAACTTTTCTAACAAAATTCGTCAAAAAGCCCTGATTTGATCAAAAAATGTAAAGTCAGGCCCTAAATCGCTAAAAAAAAAAAGTCAGGCCCCTCTTGGGGACTTCATATGAAAAGTCAGGCCCTAATTTGTAATTAACCCATAAAAAAAAGTAGTAACTATATACTCCCTCCGTTCCACGTGAATGTAAATCATTTTGGTGGGCACAATAACTAAGAAATATTATTAAGATAATGAAAATGTATGGTAGAAAATGAAGAGAGAGAATGAGTGGAGTTAATAGTAGGTTGGTTGAATAAATTGTATGATGAAAAATGAAGAGAGAGAATGAGTGGGTGGGGTAGGGTGAATATAAAATAATAAATTTGTTTCCATTTTGGGCAGTTTGCATTTACGTGGGACGGACCAAAATAGAAATAAGTTTGCATTCACGTGGGACAGAGGGAGTAGTTGTTATTATGCAAGTGGATCCCATTAAATAAAAAATTATTAAAATATTTTCTTTTATAGAAAGTGAAATTGTTAGTTGGGCAAAAAAAAATGTATTCTCTCCGTCCTAAAATTTGTCATATTTTGTCAACTAAGTTGAAGTTTGATAAATAAGTTACGAAAATTTGATTATGTTTATAATATTTCGAAAATGATTATTAATATATCAATAGAAACACTGTTAATATCTATTTTTAAATTTTCATGGAGATAAATAATTTACCATTACATATTGGTTAATGTTCAACTTAATTGATCAAATACAAGCATTTTTATGTGAAAGACGAGTAACTTTTAATGAGACAAATAGATGGAGTATATGTTTCAAATGCGAAATATAATAGGCCAACAATGTTGGAAATGTGGGAATTTAATTGGGTTTGTTCAGTCACACTGAACACTAATCTATCTAATATGATATGATTAAATTTCTGAATTCGTGATTAGTGCCAAATATCAAAATACACATTCAAATTCATGTGCAAGATACTCTGGGCTCCTCCCAACTCCCGAGATCTATAAACTCGTGTTCCAGGATGGAGAGTCCTAAAATACCATTTTAAAAAAACTTTACTTTACTTGAAAAGTATACAACTCCTTTTCAAAACAAATTCAAAATAACCTCTCTACACGGAGGCGATGCATAAACCTGTTTAAACCAAACACAACCTGTTTTTACAAACTATACAACTGGAAAAGCTTACACAAGCCAACCATAAAACAAACCAAACCCAAACTGAATTACAATACAACTCAACTGAAACATGTTTATGAAAGTTTTATATACAAAACATTTCCCCAAAAGAATAACAACCATAACAATCCCAACTCCCCAAGTCAACACATACCCCGACAACCAAAAGATGTCCAAACTCCTCCCCCCGGCTTCACTGGTCCGGTCTTCCTGTCTCAGCGGGATCTAAAACAATAAAGGGAGAAGGGATGAGATAAAATCTCAGCAAGCTATTATGTATGCAACAATATGGCATACAAGATGCAACACATAAACAGGTTGCTCAATAACAAATATGCAACACCAAATAGGTTGCTCAATCACATTAGGAAAACAGTAAACACTTTATGTTACCTTTCCCTTTACCTTTTCCATCTGAGTCATATATAGTACTACAATGGGAGTTATACTCCTCTCCTTTTTGTGAACTGCTGGTGCACATCCACATCTTATACGACCCCTTACAGAGATCCATATAAGCTACCTCGCTATCGTGTGAACGGTCGTGCCTATCCACTGAAGCTTAACCCCCAATTCGTGGCCACAGAATAGGGTGAACGGTAACAAGTAAAAAGACATCCAAGCACCTTATGAAATATTTTCTCATAAGTGATTGCATTCCTTATACCTCCGAAACTCAGCTGATATACCATATTCAAGCACATCACAGATACTTGAAAATAAGTCCACCCAATGGGACACCAACATATATAGAACATGGTACTGCAACTCATGTTAAACAATTGAAACAGTGCAACACGTATTTAACACTATGTGCACAATTAACTATGAATATGTAAACTCATATGGCACAAAGTATATCACATAAGTCCTACATATTCATTACACAATATGTAAACCAGTAACAGGGTACTATCACTCCTGTCCAAACCAAGTAAATAGTGCACTACACATTTTAGGCACTATAAGAACAAATAACCCTACACAGGTCATCACGTAAGGATACAATATCATATAAGTAACCCTATGCGTTCACAATACAATATTAAACACCTTCTTTTAAGGTTCCAAGTTCACTTACCATGTTTTATAAACTTTGGTTCACGTTGTACAATTGCTTCCCAAGCATTTTCAGGTCAATATTTAAAGACCTTCCCATTATCCAATTGGACCATTTCAAGTTCCACATTGTTGTACTAAAGTTGTACTTGAATCCTAGTTAAAGAGTGACTTCATTCATACCCATTAGACTAGGTGTTCAAGGCCTAGAAAAGGTTCAAAGGCGGCAGGGTAGGACACGACTCGTGCCCTATTACCCCCACCCGATACAGTCGTCCTGGGATTTGGCACGACTGTTCCCACCAGTCACCATGTGTCGCAATACTCCATAGTGCAAGGTCACGACTCGTGCTTAAGGGCACGAGTCGTGCCCAAGCCCAGAAACTGATGTTCATCAGCACATCAGCAGCACAACAACAACACTTCTGCAAGTTCCCAATTCAGCTAGTGAAAAGTCATCTCACAACAGTATATACATAGATTTTGGACAATAATATACTCCCTCCATAACCCATAACACCTCTATAACATGTTCCCAATTCATTTCAACCCATAATATCATCTTTTTACCTTTTTATCAAACTACTCATTCCCAAACCATATTTTCCCATTTCAAAACCCCACCAACTGGTTCCTTTTTACCAATAATCAAGTATATGGTAAGAATAACATATTTAAACCAAGTATGAACAGTTATATGAAG
Source organism: Adenophora triphylla var. japonica (assembly GCA_022495995.1). Taxonomy (NCBI): domain Eukaryota; kingdom Viridiplantae; phylum Streptophyta; class Magnoliopsida; order Asterales; family Campanulaceae; genus Adenophora; species Adenophora triphylla. The sequence goes on along the minus strand of JAFEMH010001198.1, from coordinate 127,826 downwards.
GAACCATAACAACTTACCAAGTCAAAAGGAAGATATAATCGGATAAACTTGCTCTATTCAACTCCCGTAGCAAGAATTCAAAGACGGAATCAACAACCAAGCAACCTCTGAATTTCTGGAATTTTTGGAAAGTTAACTAGGGTTTAAGCTCTTAAGAACGTAGGGAGTGAATGAAGAAAACTGAGGAGGTGAATAAGGCTTCTTGAAGAAGCCAAAATGAGATATATATATATATATATATATATATATATATATATATATATATATATATATATATATATATAAAACATTTTCACACAAGCTCCTCCAAGATTGAAAACCTACTCTCAACCACCCTAAACTTAGAATTATAACTAAGCTCCTCATACTTTTTCTAACACTTTCAACTCAAATTCTCAAGTGTTACCACATTACTACACATTTCTCCCATTTCCATTACTTAGACATTATATGATTAAGATCGCTTTAATAACATCTAAATCACATAGTTTATCCCAATAGCCAAAATGAACACTTAATAAACCAAATAACACAAAACAAGGGATGAGATGCAATGCAAACCCAACCCCACGTGCTTCACGTGTGATCAAAATGTGTCTAGGTTTAAGGTCGTGACATACTCCCTCCGTCCCATTGATAGCTTCACCTTTTGCCAAAATGGGTGTCCCGTTAAAAGCTTCACATTTCTTAAAATAGCAAATAATATTTACTATTCCACCCACTGATTCTCTTTCCTACTTTACTTTTATACTCACAACACCAATCAACTTTACTATTCCCTCCGCTCATTCTCTCTCCTATTTTACTTTTATACTCGCAACACTTTCTCCACTAACCTTTTTTCTTAATTTGCGTGTCATACTCAAAAGGGTGAAGCTATCAATAAGACAGAGGGAGTATTCATATATCTAAGCAAAGATATTAATTTTGCCTTTTTTTTTTTTTATTACCCAGGTTTCCCAGCTTCGTCGAATCAATCCTGGACCACCAGGTACCGGCCCCTCAGTATGCTGGCGGAGATAAATCACGGGATGTGCCCTATGCAGCCAGGGTGGCAGCACCCCTTATACACCTGGCCTCAAGGGAGCCCTCCTACAAGACATTTATATTCTTACAACACCAAATGGCTGCTCCAACTGCTCCTACCGAGACAATTACATCACTTTCACAACACCAAATGGCTGCTCCAGTGCTCCTGCCAAGATTTGAACTCCCCACACTGAGGTTGCAGCCCAAGAGCTGCCGTTCCTTAATCGCACGAACGCTGTCTTAAACTCCTAAGAACCCTAAATTCAAGGTAGGAATGAAACCACAAATATTCGAATAAAACACATTTAGAGTGAGAAAAATCTTTTCAATTATTAGTGATGAAAATACATCAAATGAAATTGACAATCATATGGAGTTTGTCTATGAAAAGTTGGCTAGTCTAGTCTAGTAATGAATAATAATAAACCCTCATTATCATGTCCCAATTACATCGCACCAAACATGTCCTAGTCTCCCTTTCCACAACCCAATTACATTGTGCCTGCCCGTGATTCATACTACATTCTTCCCACCGACTTAAAACTTTCTTGGTCGCGGCATCAAGATTAAGAAAAATTATTATAATATTCCCTCCATCCCAATCTAAGTGTCTCAAAATGGGTTCGACGCGAAAATTAAGAAAAGTGATATAAGAAAGAGAAAAAATTTAAATGTTGTGAGTATAAAAAATTAAATAGGAGAGAGAATGAGTGGGTGGAATAGTTAGGAAAGAGAATGTTGTGAGTGTAAAAGTAAAGTAGGAGAGAGAATGAGTGGGTGAAATAGTAAAAAAAACTTTCCTTTTTTGGATTGAGACATTTTAAGTGGGACGCCCAAAAAGAAAAGTTGAGACATTTAGATTGAGACGGAGTGAGTAAAAAGAAAGAAAATGAATAAATGAGATGTTGTAAGTATGAAAAATAAAATAAAAGAGAAAATTAGTAAGACTAATAGTAAGGAAATTGTTATTGTTAATATAACAAGTGAATTCCTTGAATATAAAAATAATATAAATTTATCATTTTGTTATATTATAAGTCAAATGGTACGCCCAGAATAACAAATTATTGTAAGTTGGGTGAGTAGGATGGAGTATTGCCCTGCAATTTTCAATCCATGCCTATTTACCTTGCAAGGCCTAACACATTCATAATTATTGAGGCTAAAAATACAAAGAAAATTTTTCTGTTATATTTCCTGCGTCTTCAAATTAATTTAAAAATATTTGCATATTTATTTTAATAAAAAAAAATTGAATTTTGTTTAGCATTCATTCTGTAACAGAGATATATTATGGCCGCATCGGCTCATCATTTTTGCTTACATGCTTCCGGATACTAAAAATTCTAAAGATCTTATAATTGTCATCACAACACAACCATGTTGAAGTCTCCGCTTGCTATACAGGTAATAGAATCCAATAGTTCAACTTAGGCACAATGAATTTGCTGGTTTTTAAGGACCCGAAACTGTTCTTACCAAAATTTGCTCATGTTCACGTGCAAGTCACTACGATAATGCTATCTATTTCCTCTTTTAACCTCTTTTAAAATTAATATTTGATATTAATCTAATATACAATACAAGGGGCATATAACTGCCTCTTATCTATACATAAAGAGGGGTCAAGATTAAAAGCTGAAAATCTGATCCAACGGTCTAAAATCATTTACCTAACCCACGATCTCTTCTCTTCTCTCCTCTCAGTTAAACGTTAAAATCCATAACTCCCCCAATGTCAGACGCTCCCCTTCCTCCTCTGCGACAATCCCTCCTTCATCAGCGCCGTCACCACTGAATGTCAGCCGCTTCCGGCGTCAAAGCAGAATCAGAAGCCATCGACTTCGCGAATCTCATACCACCGTCTTCCTCATTCTTCTCATCTCAACGCCTGTTTTCCAATCCTAAGCCCCAGCCCCAACTCCCACTCCGTCATTGTCGCCTGCAACATATTATTGCTTTCATCGTCGAGTTAATATGTGAGGGCTAGCGGGGGTGGGATTAATGGGTAGATAGATGAAGGCGCAACTCGCCGGACTCACTCGCTCAATTCAGGGGCGGATCCAGGCGGGGGCAGGCGGGGGCACTCGCCCCCACCTAAGCAAATAAAATGCAAAGTGGAAATTTTTTTTTTTTGCCCCCCCATATTTTTTGTTATATATGTATATATATAATTAACTTCAAGATTAACACCAGTGAGTGGTGCAGTTCAGTGGTAGAAGGGGTGAAGTTAAAGTCTTTGGTGTTTTCTTTTAAATTCATGTTCGAACCCTGCTACCTACATTTTCAATTAATTTTATTTGTCCTCCATCTTTGCTATTCTCTCTCTCTCCATTTCTTTCTCTTAACAGTTTTGTTTTTCTCCTTCTCCTAATTTCCTCACATTTTTTCAATCTTAATTAATTAGTTAGGCTTTTCCCATTTTTTTTGTTTTTGGTCTCACTTCCATTATCCCAAGTTTAATTAGCAAATTTGAATTTCTTTTTTGTACGAGTAATATATTTTAATAAATTGTTTGCGTTAAATACTTGAACATTATTTCAATCGTTCTTTGAATTATTTACTTTTATCATTTTTGTTAACTAAAATACATTGTATTTTATGAATCCGACCCATTTTTTACTTGTCCGACCCGAATTTTTTTTTTCAGGGGCGCTGCCCCCGAACCCCCGTGTAATCTTGCCCCCCCCCCTCGAGCAATTCCTGGCTCCGCCCCTGGCTCAATTCTATAGATCTCATCTGCCAAGGTAATTTTCCCGAAATTTCCGATTTTTTTTTTGTGATTGGATATGTGGTATTTGGATTGTTTGTGATCGGAATTGGACAATGTAGTTAGGATTTGATCAATTTGTTGGTTGAATTCAATTATTCTTAGATTTCTTAGGTTTAGTGATTTTAATGTTTGTTAATTTAATTGGCGAATTTGATGGTTTTGTTTCTGTAGGTGAATGGATCCGGGGCTTATTTTTATTTGTTTTGATTATTGCTTATAATTTGTTTGGGATATAGTTCAGGTTTAATGTGCAGTGCGGGTTGTCGGTTATGTTAGGTTTGTTTGTTGGTTCTTTTCTGGTTAATTTAGAGATTATTTTTTGGAAGAGGGGGAAAAAGTATTGGACTTTTGCTATTTAATGTCAGAATTGAAGCAGTGATTTCCTTTCCTTGCGGATGCTATTTTGATTCACACTTGGGAAAAGAATTGTGAGATCAAAGTTTATTTATCTTCCTCAAGTAAAAATAAAATAAAATTAAGTTCTTACATGGGAATGAAATGAAATGGGAGGAATGAATTAGGGTAGATCTGGTAGTGGGTTTGGGTTTGGGTTTGGATTTAGTGGGCTGGGTTGAAGTAGTTGGATTCTGAATCTTAGCCAACTTCTGAGATTGATGATGGTTGTATTTCAGGATGCTCTCATAGTTTGACATAAATTTTAACTGTATTAAGTAACTCGAGATTTTGCTGTTAACAAAAATAAAAAAAATTGAGTTTTTAGTGAAAAGAGAAGAGACTAAACCATTTTAAGGATTGGACAGTGTTAGTATTACATTGTAGAATATAATGAGCGAGCTAATTGAATGAAATACATCAAACTCATGCCTAATTGACTTCTTGATCATTTTTTAGGGTAATTCTTTTTGTTTATCAAAAGTGGCCCCAATTTTTTTATTTTTTTTAACCATTCATCTGTAAAGTTAGAAAGATAAGTTTTAATTAGTTTCCTTGATGTTGCACCTGTACATGCTTAACACATTGGCATATTTCTCTTCCTTTCTTCAATTTCTATGTTCACAGTCCGTAGAGAAAATAGGTGTTACAGAGGATTTAAAAATCTTTGCATCTCCATTATATTATGGATATGATTCTTAGCAATAATATACAGTTCTGGGGATTTAAATTTTATTCCTCTGTATACCATCTTGATAATGAATGCTAAGTTATGATTACATATTTATATATAAAAAAATTGAAGTACATTTATTAGATGTGATACCTGATTAACAAAGATGCTATGAGACGAACGAGCAAGCAATGAAGATGTAAGTGCCGTAGACAAACTGCTGCTATTTTCATTTGCCAGAATTAGGCTCTGGCAAACTTTCATGTTTTTCTTTGTAGACACCACTTGCTGAGACTTCTGCAGAAGATAATCATCATTTTGTATGATATCTTCCATCACTCTAAGAAGCTTATCGTGATTAACAGAGTCAAAAGCTTTTGATACATCAGCTACAACAATGTATAAACTGGGCTCAACACTCGACCCTTTTTTTAGATCTGATATGAAAGGCCGCAGTTTTACGTAGACATCATTGTAATCAAAGACCGATGAGCCCAGTTTTTCTGGCCTTCTAAACTGTACATCTTTTAGGATTACATGCAAATCGCGAAGAACAGCATTTACAGACTTGTAATGCTCATATTGGATCCTTTCTGGATGCAAACTTGATGATATCTGCATCCGATCACCTTGCATTGTCCAGGATTTCCTCACAGGAATTTTTGATGGTGCTCCAAGATTTGCTAATGGCCTTATCCCATTTCCTTTCGGCCGAAGCCTGACTCTTGAGAATCCAAAAGTTCTATTAGTTAATATCTTTCTTACAGATGCTTCATTCAATAAATGATAATTTTGATCTTTCAAGGACCTAATGGATTGTGTCATTAGCTTCTCCCAGATTGAATTATGATAATAGAACACTTCCTGTTTCCCATGCCCACTTTCAGTTACATAGAAGTTAGCTCGCAGCAATGGCCTCACAAGATATGAGAATAACCAATATATCCAGCAATCCAAAAGTTTTTGCTTTACAATATCTGTACCATTCTCGCCTCCACTTAATTCCCCCTTTGTATTAGCATTCCCTCCCTTTAAAGTTCCTAGCACATGATTGTTCAAGCAATATGAAGAGTTTTTATTTGAGAGAAAGGGGAACTTTGACTTCTTCAATTTATGCATGCATTGCTTAAGTGAGAATTTCTCAAATCTCCGTAGACTAATAAACTTGGATATGTTCCTTCTGAGAATTCTCCAATTATGTGAAGTTTCGAGTAGATCCGGAGGAACAATATTCCTACAAACAGCCCATATAAATGACACCACCTTCGCTTTTGAGCTGTAAAGCTTGATTGGCCCAACAGCAGCTGTATTGGGAGATATCTCATGAAATTCTGGATCAAGAGGACAAATACTCTTCAAGCTGTGCTGTTGGTCATCACCCTTCAACCCAACACACTGTCTCACGCTTGCATTAATTTGACATTCATCCTTCTGAAACCAAGAATCTGAAATATATAGACTTTCTATGGTGAAGCAAAATAAATGTATGGCGTAAATAATTAGTAATAGAATTGAATGAGGTATAGGAGTATAATTCTTATTCATTAAATCGAATTCATAAACAATATTATAGACAGAGGGATATTTATGGAATCCAAGAGTTACAAACCATATAGTTAGCATGCGATTTCAGTTTTCCCGCGTCTTTTTCTTTCCATACTGTCTTTCTTTCCCTACTGACCCGTGCCAATGGCACGGGCTTTTGTGTACTAGTCTATAATACAATACACAAAGCAAATAACTGCCTCTTATCCCCCTATAAGTGGTGGCTAGGATTCAAAGTTGAGAAATTGATCGGACAGCTGAGATTCCTCATTCTCCCCCACTGTGTTTCAACTACCCCACTCTTCTCCTCCACAAACCACAAGCCTCCCCCTCTTTCTTAACGCCATTCAGCCTCTCCTCACCACCATTCCCTTCGATATCACCCCTCTTCCCTGCCCACAATCTTGCCCTCTTTTTGAAGCATCCTATGTCCGAAGTGAAGCCAACATCCCCTCCGAGATTTGGATTTCAACACCCAAAAATGCATAACAAATCTCCCATGGCCAGATCAGAAGAAAAAGAACAAGGGCTCTCTCTCTCTCTCTCTCTCTCTCTCTCTCTCTCTCTCTCTCTCTCTCTCTCTCTCTCTCTCTCTCTCGTTCTCTCTCTCTCTCTCTCTCTCTCTCTCTCTCTCTCTCTCTCTCTCTCTCTCTCTCTCTCTCTCTCTCTCTCTCTCTGTTATCTGGGTTTTGTTTCGAAATTCTGAATATGGGTTTCCCTCTTTATCTCTCAATCGAATTGCTTTCATACATTCATTAAATTGAAATTTAGAATTTGGGAATGAAGTAATTGAGTTTGTTGCTTTTCTTATGAAGATTGTGTGGCCCGCTTTCATGTGTGTTGCATTGAAACTCAAATGGATGGTGTGGAGTTCAAAATTGATAGTGTTACCTTTGATTGACTTAATTTATGTGAATAGGTGGTGTTGGGTTTGAAATTGACGATTTTCAGAAATTGGGGGTTTCAAAGTTTGAATAGTGGTGGTTGGTTGGTGGTGGTAAGTGGTGGCGTTTATGGTGGTGGCGGTGGAGCATGGATTGAAGGCTATAGGTTAATGTACTAGGTTATAAGAAATATAGCAATTAAAGAAATTAAGAATGAATAATGTTTTGAACAATTTATCCTTATAGTTCAACAATTACAAAAAGAAAAAAACATTGTTTGCCAACCCAGTAGTAACGGAACCAAAAAAGAATTAAACAGGTCAAATTTATTTTAAATCTAGAATATTGTAAATAATACCTACTACAATTATTTCAAATGGAAGCAAATTTTAAAGTAAGTGTTATATTTTCTTGGTACAAAGGGAGCAAAATTATTAATTTTTAAGTATGAAATGAAAATAATCAAAATTGTCCATAACTGAAATGGTAGTTTTGAAAATATGAATTGCTTCCTTACAATTGGATGTAGATCCGCCAGTTAACAACATACTCCCTCCGTCCCACATTTTTATAGACTTTTGAGTTTTGCACGAGAATTAAGGAGGAATTATTATATTGAAAGTGTTGTGAGTGTGAAAATAAAATAGGAGAGAGAATGAGTGGAGAGAATAGTAAATTATAATGGTGATGTGAGTATTAAAATAATGTAGGAGAGAGAATGAGTGAAGGGAATAGTAAAGATTCCTTTCCATTTTAGGAAAGTATATATTATTGTGGGACGCCCAAAAAGAAAAGTTTATATATTATCATGGGACGGAGGGAGTACTTTTTATCCATTTAAAATACAATGAATAGTTTTAAAAAAAATTATATCTCAACCCAATAACTTTGTTACACATTTTACATTAATTTCTTAATCTCCGTGCAAACTCTTATTAGAAAACTTAAAATGTGACGACAAGAATATAATAAAAGTAAAAATGTCATAGATTCAAATGTTCAAATTTTAAGCGAATATTTAAATGATGTACCAAACACATTTACATTTACAGAAAAAAAGAGTCTGCTTTAAAAAGTTTCATTTAATAACTGTTCCGTTTTTACAATTCTCCATTTTAAAATTGTGTATCAAATGACCCCCTAAACATTTTCAAAATATGAAAATGTGTAAGAGTCAGATTTAGTAATTTGTTAATTGTAATCGATATAAATAGTCAAAAAAACACTTAATTTTTAAATTTTTTAGTTAATGTAATTAATGAACCCCCTTGATTTTGGTACTGGGTCCGCCACTGAATTTCTCTCTATAACTAAATGATTCCTTTTTGTGTTTATGTGAAGAATGAGACTAAGTGGGGGTGGGAAGGAAGTCGATACCTTCACCTAATTGTTTAGTCATACTCATGGCCTGGACCACTTGTGTTATAGTCCCAACAAGATAGTATTTGCATTACGCAATTCACCAGCATTCTTTTCTATTAATTTCTTCCCTGATGCAAATGATATTATCATTATTGATGATTTCTTTGATAATGTTTTTCACCTTCTTCTCTTTGGCTTTGTTACTGTTTCAAAAAAAAGTTTGATTCCCTCCTGATGATTGTAGGAAATGGCAAGGATTAAGAGAACACCAACCAAGGGTATGAGCAGAGTATAGAGAATGAAGTATTGGAATGCTAAGGACCACAAGAAAGTTTAGACAGACCCGACATAGATTAAGAGATACCCGCAGAGAGTTAGAGGCAGACCTATACTTTATGAGGCGGAAACTAGACCGAGATGAGGAATGGGGAGAGTACATGATGAACCAAGCTAAGAAATTGATCGATGCAAGGGAAAGTGAGAAAGGTCAAGAGGAATGAAGAAAGCCTAAAGAAGGGACAGTTGTCTAATTAGACACTCTTTCTGGATATTAGTAGTTGATAGGGTACAATAGATAATGACGTGAGTAGTTAGTTAGTCTAGCATTAGATTTTAAAGATTGTACCTGCTATATGGGTTTCTATATTTAAAAAGTCATATAGTTAGCATGCGATTTCAGTTTTCCCACATCTTTCTCTTTCCATACTATCTCCCTTTTCATACTGACCAGTGCCAATGGCACGGGCATTTGAATACTAGTTTAATTTAATTTGAAGTTGTTTTGGTCAAATTTCAACAAGTATCTCGAGCGATAAGAAAAATGACTAAAGTGATATGAATCAAGGTACAATGATTATCAAGTTGAATAGAAATGGACACAAGTTGTTTGTTGACTAGGGAAAGCCCTTGAACAACTTGTTCGCCGGCATAAAACCCCGGGAGGTTTGGTACCTGCCTGGACCGAAAGTTTACTAAGTGCTTTTGTGATTACAAAGCTAAGAGTGTATTCAAAGGGAGCTTAGGCTATAGAGTGAACGTGTGTGCAAAAAATACAGTGTTTTTCCTTTTATACCTCACTACAACGGCTAATTACAAAGAGAATAATGGGCCTAAAATCTCGGGATAGAGGTTGATCAGTTGAGATATCTTCGCCATTCTTGTTGATGGAGGGGATAACGACTTGTTGCTGAGGAGACGTCTTTGAATCGGTCTTCACTTCCTTTGACACGTTCCCTGAAAAATAGGGTTAACGTAACTATGTTCCAACCTGCAAAAGATCAAGTTGTAATAGAACAACTCAAGTTTGTTAGTACCAAGTTGTAAACAAGTTGATTTAAAAACGTAGGGCCCAACAATTGCCCCCAAACTTTTTGAATCGTAAAAACGCAGAATATAAAGAGACAAAAAGATTTAAAAAGTTTGCCAAAAATGGAGATGAAGTACGGCGGTTTTTAAATGAAAAGGTTTTGATGGGACGGTTTGAGTAACTTTCAAAGCAAAAAGTCATGATTGTCTTTGACTCCCAACCGCTGTCAACTTCTATAATAAATAAGACTCTTCACAACTCTCCCTTTCACAAAATAAAAAAGGTTACTTTCAAGGAGATTTTCGAGAGGAAGAATTCGAGGAAGGAGACCGGAGAGAGGATCAAGTGGGAATTTCCGGTGAGTCTTTTGCTTCTTTTTCAATTTCCTCTTTGATTTCCTGCTTAAGTCGTAGAATGGGGAGGAAAAAGATGGTGAATTTAATCGAGAGCGATGAGGGTTTGCCTGAGGGTTTTCTAACCCAAAACATGTTGAAAAATCCGGACAAGGAGAAATGTAAGATTCCTGCGGCCAACTTAGAAATTATCAAGAAAAATCACGCTATGGCGTACGAAACCGAACTTTTCACACACCCTGACCTAACTTCGGAATGCTTCTCTCCCGAATGGGTATGCTTTCCTGAATACCCCTTTGTTATCGGCTTGAAATTTCCTTTTCCAACTTTAATCACCAAGTTTTTTGTTTCTTCAAAACTTAACTACGCCCAAATCATGCCACAAGGTTGGAGATGCCTTCAAACCCTAGTTAGGTTAAGTGCGGAAACAGAGTTGGAAGTGGGTTTAGAGGAATTTGCCTACACAACTGAGTTTAGGGGATTTGGTCTTGGGAGGTTTGGTTTTAGGATTAAGACTGGTAGGGAGCCTCTCTTGAATGATAACAGTGATCCCGCTGATAGAGGGTAGAAGAATAAGTTCTTTTTTGCGAGGAGGAGTACCCTGGTGTCAAAGGAGGGTGCCAATTTCAAGTGGAGGTCTCAAGGTAGCATAGATAATTCTTCTTATTCTAATAATGCTTCTTAATAATCCGCTAACTAACTCCCTGAATTTCTTTGACTTAGTGGCTAAGCTGAGTGTGCTCTTTGCTCATAAGGATAAAACAGAGGAGAACGTGAGAAAGATTTACGAGTTGGCTCCACTAGTGAGGTCTTTCAAGGCATTGCCAGTCTTGTTTGTTGCAGATCCAGAAGGAGAGATCAATCCTGAAGAAGCTCAAGAAACTAACCCTGAAGAAGCTCAAGAAACTAACCCTGAAGAAGCTTTATCTGAATCTATCAAGATGTCCACAGGTTAATCTAGCATCTTAGAGTTTTGCCTATCTTCAATTTGTTCCAACTCCTTTAAATTGTTCTAATTCTACACCCCATTTTTTGCAGCTACTCGATCCAAAGACACTGTGAGTGCTGCAGACCTACTAGCTGAGGCTAGGGCAAAAAGTTTTGCAAGAAAAGATAGCAAGCGTCCCACTCCCAGGTCTGTGGCATCTAGCTCTAATGTGAATGTTTCCAAGAAGAAGGAGGAAGCAAAGAAGAGGAAATTGGCGGAGGCTGAGGCCACAGACGCAAGTGAGGATATGGAGATGGTGAAAATAGGAGAGAGTTTTAAAGCTGCGATAACAAGTTTTGTTGATAAGGTAAAAATGAAGAGACCTTGAACCTTACCAAAAAGTTGATAGAATATTAACACTTCTTTTATGCAGGAAATTATGAGTCCTATTATTGCCCATGTTGATGCTCTGAAGATCAAGGCGGCAAGATGCAGTTATGAAGCTGCAGAATCAAGGAAGGAAGCCACCAAAAGCGCTGATGAAGTAGAGAGGTTGAAGGAAGCGAGTAAGTATGTTGGTGAAGTGGAGAAATTGAAGAAGGACTTTGAGAATTTGGGGAAGGAAGTGGAAGTTGTCCGTGCTGAGAACGAAGCTCATATGAAGGAGCTTGAGGCCGCAAAGGGGGACTTCAAGTTCAATGCTACCAAGACATTGCTAGAGGCCAGAATTCAACTGATGGAGGAATACAAGAACAGACAAGCCCCAACTTGGAACTTGGAGGAGGAGAGAAGAATTTTAGAAGACCACATGGGAGAACCAGCAGATGTAGAGGAGGTGAACTCAATGGCCCTCGAAACTCTAATTGATGACACTGATAAGGCTTTGAGTACCATAGTGGTAGCTCAAGTCGAAGAAAATGATCATGGGAAGGAGTCAGCAGTACCACCGACGGCAGCAGGCCACAAAGTTTAAAAACAATTTGAAACTTTTTTGAGCTTTTTGGATGGGAGAACAAAAACAATTTCTTTTTTTGCTTTTATTTGTCATACCTCTGTTGGTATGTACAAAAAATGGGGGGTCTGTCCCCAAGACAAGTTTATTTTGGCATGTAATGGCTCATAAGAGCCCAAACAATCTATTTGAGGGTACTGGGTTGGTCTAGTACTCCAGCTTTATTAGGTTTTAAGGGGTTAGTTGGCTTATCCAACTTGTCCCTCAGTTGAAAAAATCTTTTGAAAACATTTTGAAGTTTCAAAGAAGTATTTTGGGTTTTTCAAAAACGCTTGCTTGTTCATTAGATAACATGTTGATGTTATAAACAGAAGGTAACATGAAAATGTTACAACCAGTAGTTCACAACTTGAATAAGTGTGAAATCGTGCGTCCAGGCGAAGGTGTCAAAACCTTAATTCGTTAGAAAAGATGAAAATCTTTTAACCATATGTAAATTGTACCTTTGATCAGAGGTAACCGTTTGAAGAGATAGAACGAGCATCAGTCGTCCTGGCGTGTCAACAAGTTCTATCCCTCTCCAGCTAGAGTTTCAACACGTATCAGCCGTACTGGCGTGTCAACATGTTGAAATTCTCCTTCCTAGGTCTAAACATGTTGGAGCCGTACTGGCGTGTTAACATGCTTAGACCTACTCTAGCTTTAGGTCCCAACAAGTATCAGCCGTACTGGCGTGTCAACATGTTGAGCCTACTCCGTTTGTTCAAGTTGTATACCTTGCAAAAAAAATTCATGTTAGGGTTGGGCGTTAGCGTAGTTAACGCCCCTCCGATGCTTAAGTTAGTAAGGATTCTCAATAAAACTTGACAACTTGAAACACGTGAATGAATTTGACAACAAAAATAAATCATACCTGAGAAGTCTAGTTGTTAATAACTGGACTTACATAAAATAAAGCTTCAAATGGATGGCATTCCAACTCCTAGGGATTCTGTCTCCACTTGGGGTTGACAACCAATATGCACCCTTGCCAGCTTCAACATCGATGAGATATGGTCCTTCCCACTTGGGAGCTAATTTACCTGCATTTAATTCTCTTGTATTTTGAAATACTTTTCTCAAAACTAAATCACCAACCTGGAACCTTCTTATTCTGACATTCTTGTTATACGATCTAGCAATCCGTTGTTGATAAGCTGCCATCCTTATTTTGGCTAAATCTCTGATCTCATCAATTGTATCTAAATCTTGGGTTAGCAACAGGTTATTTTCATCTTGAGTTAACAAGCCATACCTTGCTGTTGGGATTGTCACCTCGACTGGAATTACAGCTTCTACCCCAAATACCAAAGAATATGGAGTCCTACCTGTGGCCCCTTTTGTAGTGGTCCTATCTGCCCAAAGTACAAGTGGTAACTCTTCGGCTCACTTTCCCTTCTTTAGATCTAGGTGCTTCTTTGATGGATAAAATTCCACTGTGTAATAAAAATACCTTGCAAGTGTACAAGTTACCGAAGTAGCAACGTACAAAAGTAAGGATCGAACCACAGAGACTCGTGTGCTTTAACAAATTGATTTAATTAGTGTAAACGAAATAAAAGGGAAAAGGGTTTTTTGATTTAATTGAATTATAAAACTAAGAAAGCAAAATAAATAAATTAAAGATAATAAGAGACAAGGGATTCATGGATTGGGGATCATAACAATTATCACTTTATGCTTTTTATTTCATGTAAAAAGGATTCAATCTCATTCTTGGGTTCGTTCACAAAAATCTAGGGCTAAGATGTTCATATATTCCGGTAGGTCAATAAGAACATTAGAACCCTAATAACTCTATCATGTTCATATATTCCGGTAGATCAATATAAACATTCAAGAATTTCAATTAAAAACTTAAGAACAATGGAACCTAGATTCGTTTGATTTCCGGTAGGTCCTCAATTGAATCTATTCTTCTCAACAATGGTCAAATTACAATTCATCCACGCAAGTGCAATGATTTGTATCCAAATAAATTCAAGAGGTCAAAAGTATATTCCGATAGGTCAATACAATTGATCTCAAGAACAATAATTAAAACCGTTGAGAAGAACAAGAACAAAAGAGAGATAGGAAGAATTAAAGCTTTAGCATAAAGATCAAATTGCTACTCACCTCAATCCATGAATCAAATAGTTTAGCCTTGAATGGCCATTAAAATAAATAAAGCAAAACCTTGTTCTTTAATCTTCATAAATAAATAAAACCTAAACTAAAAATATAGAGAGAGAATAAAAATATAAAAGATTCAAAGATTCCAAGAAAATAAAAAGATAAAAGATTCAAGATGATACAAAACTAGTCTAGGGTTGTTTATATAGGAGGAGGGAGGTGAAAATCCTTTTTGGAAACAAATTAGGGTCAAAATCCTAGTCCAAGTAGAAAATCCCCCAAAATTCGTGGCTGATTCTGTGCAAATCTGTGGAAAATCTTTAGAATCCTTCCAAAATAAGGAAACTGGCTGCAACTGTCCGTACGTACCGGGCGCGCGCCCACTGAGACCGGGTGTACGCCTGTACTCAATCTGAAAGCTTCCGGGCGTGCGCCCAATTGGACCAGGCGTGCGCCTGCTAAATTTATTTCTTTGGCCCAGCTTTGGCCCAATTCTCTCTAGCTTGGCCCATGAATCCTTGTAGTGGCCGGCCACTTCTCTATTTGTTCCTCGACCATGGCCCCAAAAAGTCTAGGCCATGAAAATTTGGCCAGCCACAGCCGTGAACCATTAATACCATTTATTATCCGTTTCGTCCCGCTATTTTGTAGTCGCACTTTGGCCACTATAATGACTTCTTTTGCACTTCGCTCTTCAGGATTTTATTTTTCATTTAATCCCACGAATTTTTATATATCAAATTCATCCAAAAATTCCATATTTCCAATTTAGTCCCTTAATTTCCAATATTTCCACTTTGGTCCTTGAACTTCGTAATTTCCGTTTAGTCCAAAAATTTTCCAAAATTGCAATTTGATCCAAAAGCTTCCAAAGTACGCTCCAATCCTCCATTTTCTCAATAATTGCACTTCAACCCCTGTACTTTCAAAATACTAGAAAATACATTAAATTCTCAAGGTTTCGAGCATCAAATAAGCTAGGAAATATATCTTTTGGATGGATAAAACCACATCCATCAAATACCCCCAAACTTATCTTTTGCTCGTCCTCGAGTAAAACAAAAGAAATAAACAAAAACAAAACTATCCTAACAAATAAAAACAATCAACAGAAAATATTTTTGATATGTTCTCAATATATACAAAGTTGCCGGCCAAGCAAGTCTCAGATTCTCACTTAAATATGCTAAACGAGTGCCAATAAGAATATGCAATTACAATTACATTAATGCATCTAACCCACAATTTTCCACCTACTCGAATGATGAATGAAATATGGGAGATCATTGTCACCAAAAAAAAATATTTTATAAGGTCACTAACCACATGCTCTAAATCAATGATACAAAGATGAAATTTCTGCACAAGGGACACTCATATGCATATTTAAACAAAACTGTCAACCCGGCTACTCTTTAGGGATCAAATATGGCTTTACGGTTTGTATTGTATCGCGATAAACGCGGGCTAGATTCACGGTTACAAATGAAGATAAGGACATACGAAGTCAAGCAAGTGAAACTAGAAAGTCTTCATCATACATCCTCACATTGAAATTATCACTCCGCTCCAAGCCAACCCATTGATTTAACCCCCAAACTTATAATTTTGTACACTTTCAAACTTTTACTCGATCACCTTTCTTTCTTTTTGATTGCTTTCCACTTCAACATTAGAGAGGGCAAGGCAATTTTTTTTTCTTTTCTTTTCATTTTTCTTTTCATTCTTTTTTTTTTCTTTGTACAAATAAATCACGAAGAATGTGCATTCGATACTTTTTGCTCAAGCCCCTCTTTTCATTACATAACAATTCATAGCCCTTTTCTTTCTTTTCATGACCACTTTCCACTCAATCATTTGATTTTCAAAACATCCCCCAAAAATTCCCAATTCCCAATTCATTCCCTAGTTTCACTTTCTTGAAAAGGTGAGAAAATAGTGTATAGGTTAAAAGGGTAGGATAATGAGGGTACAAAATAAGGCGAATGGTGGTCTAAAATAACCTCCCACTTTGTGAGAGATTCCATTCTTTTTTCAAGCTCAAAAGGGGGTTCTAGCGGAAAATTTTTATATAAGTGACGAGAAAGTTAAAGGCTCATAAATAGGGTTCAAAGAAAATAGCCACATATCACTTCCCGAATAGCCTAATTGATGTGTTATTGACAGTCATGCAAACATGTTCTAGGGACCCCAAGAATGTCAAAGTGATCCTATAAAGGTCTCCTAAATTGGTAACAGTGATCAAGAAAAATGATGGAAGTGAATGGTGGTGCAATTGTGTTTTACATGTATTAATGCAATTCTAATTAACATATTCAAATTGACACAAACTAGCAAAACTCAATCAAAAACTCTCTCAAATCATCACGGACGTTGGCCAACTTCCAAACATATAATGAGAACAAAATTTTTAAATTTTTCTATTTTTTTGGAGGGTGACACTATATACACTCCCCTATAAACCCACAAACTCGGAGAGATATCTACCCCCAAACTCAAAACATGCTATGTCCTCATAGCAAAGAGAACAAAAACATGCCTTGGGTTCAAAGGACAATATGACACAACAAAACAAATAAATAAAGCAAATAAAACGTACCTACTTGGGTTGCCTCCCAATTAGCGCATTTGGTTAAGGTCGTTAGCCCGACCATTGCCCCTCTTACTTGGGGTTGAGATTGACCTCAATGGATTTGGCCTTTGCTTTTCGGCCCTTTGACCACTTTTGATTTTCTCGGGCACAAACGCCCACTTCCTTCCATGCGTAGGTCCATTTCTTAATTAATTCAGGTGGAGCCCACGAAACTTTGGGTGTTTTATGCTTCACCCTTTCTCTTTTCTTTTTGTTGGGGCTCTTGCCCCCAAACTTAGTTTGTTCCTTCACCTGCGGAACATCTTCCTCAACAAGATCAAGGAGGTTATCTTGAACAAAAATATTAGCAAAAATAGTCTCAGATAAACCAAGCAAATAACTCTCCTCTCTAGGCACCTGTAATTTTAAGGGGACAAGAAGGTTGTGTGATGACCTCAACTCCTTTTGGGAGTGATTTAGGGGGTGATATGATCCGTCACTCCTCGAGTGTTGATCGGCCTTAATGTTGCTAGCCATGTGACAAACGTCCACATTATCCCTAATTTTCTCACCGTCATCCACACAATAATTCTCAATCGCAAAATCCATAATGTACCCTGCAAATTCCTTCTTTGGTGGAGGTTCTTTACAATTTTCAAACATGGAGAACCTAATCTCCTCCCCCATCACAGTCAATGCAATATTACCATGTGGCACATCTATCACTGATTTGGTGTCAAACAGAAAAGGTCTCCCAAGTAATATGGGAGTTTTCAGTTGTTCCTCACTTGATCCCTCCATACACACCACATAAAAATCAATGGGGATAATAATTTTATCAATTTTAACCAACACCCCTTCAAGAACCCCTAAAGGTCTTTTAATTGAGAGATCCGCCAATTGCAAGTCTCTCATGGGTGGTTTCAACTCACATGCCCCCAAACTTTTAAAAACATGAAAGGGCATCACATTGACACTTGCCCCAAGATCCAACAAACCTTTAAAATTTTGACCCCCTAAAGAAATTGGGATAGTGAAACACCGGGGTCTTTTTGAACATGTTTAGTCTTTTCAAACTCCACACCTCTCTGGGGTGTGGTTTTCACAACATTGGGGGGAGGGGTTTCTAAATTTAATGCAGAAAATACATCTTGAACCTCCCCAATCTCATCCTCTTTCTCACTAACATTATCAATATTATCACATTCAAAATCATCAAGAGAAGAAAGAAATACCTCCTCAATCTCATCACTTTCATCCCAAATAGTCACTATAGACTTGGCTTGCTCTGGTGGGTTTTGAAAATTTTCTTGTCTTTGGCCTTGTACCGCTTCCACCAACCTGTCAATTTGGGTCTCGTAACCTCGCATGGCGGCCTCATGATTTCGAAGGCTTGTTGTTGTTCCATCTTGTACTGTTGTTGCTCCATCTTTAACTGCATCATGGGCTCTTCCCAAGGCTCTCTGTTCCTCTCAAAGGGTCCCTGCGGTGGTGGTTGGGGATGGAGAGTTTTATTCTGCTGTTGATTTCCTCCCCAAGAAAAATTAGGGTGCTTTCCCCACCCCGGATTGTATGTTTGTGAAAATGGGTTGTTCTGCGGGAAACTACGCATATATGCTTGCATTGCTGTACACCTGCTCATGATTATATAAATGGGGACTAGTGGTGGGGCAAACTTCATAAGAGTGAGTGTTAGAACCACAAGTTACACAACTATCATGCATTACATTACCAACAGATGACACATTGGAAGCAGAATTGAAAGTACTACTCATGGCCAACTTATCAAATTTTTGATTAAGAAGCGCAATTTGTTTTGAAATCTCATCACTCAACCCTATTCCATTCACACTATTTGTTTTACCCCTTGACCCCTTTTGTTGAGAATTAGATGCTAATCTCTCAAATAGATTTTGGGTCTCATCCGCAGTTTTGGCTCCTAAAGAGCCTCACATTGCGTTATCCACCATAGCTTTGATCGGCTTGTGTCAACCCCCCATAGAAAGTTTGATGCAATAAAGGCAAAGGAAAATTATGGTGGGGACATTGCACCAAGAGCATCTTAAATCTGTCCCATGCTTCATGGAATGCCTCAAAAGAGTCCTGTGTGAACCCTATAATTTTCTGTCTAAAAGTGGCTAACGTAGCATGTGGGAAGTATTTTCTCAAAAATATATCATGTAATTCATCCCAAGTATTAATGCTCCTAGGTGGGAGCAACATGAGCCACTTCTTAGCATTATCCCTCAAAGCAAAGGGAAAACATTTTAGTCTTAAGAGCTCATCAGTCACACCGTCTCTCAATGGAAAACTAGACACAATCATCATATATTCCCTCAAGAAATTCAAAGAATCTTCAGAGGGGAGGCCATGAAACTGAGGGATCATGTTAAACAGATGGCCTTTTACCTCGTAACTTTTTGTTGCATCATTCAACACAATGCATGACACAGACGTGTCCACCCGCGGCCTAGAAAAGGCATCCATAGTAGGTGCTTGCAAAGCCATATCAATTTCAAATTCTTCTCCCTCGGTGGAAGAAGTGTCTAATTCACTCAAAGTTACCTCTGTCTCGGTGACAGAAGTTTCAGAATCAGTCTCGCTCACTTGAGTAGAGGGAATGCCTCTCTCAACTTTGTCAATATCGTCGTTCAAAGGAACCAAATTAGGATCCAATGACCGGCGACCAAACATGCACCGATTAAATAAACTTGTTAAAAATCACAACAAGTCCCCGGCAACGGCGCCAAAAACTTGATGGATAAAATTCCACTGTGTAATAAAAATACCTTGCAAGTGTACAAGTTACCGAAGTAGCAACGTACAAAAGTAAGGGTCGAACCACAGAGACTCGTGTGCTTTAAAAAATTGATTTAATTAGTGTAAACGAAACAAAAGGGAAAAGGGTTTTTTGATTTGATTGAATTATAAAACTAAGAAAGCAAAATAAATAAATTAAAGATAATAAGAGACAAGGGATTCATGGATTGGGGATCATAACAATTATCACTTTATTCTTTTTATTTCATGTAAAAAGGATTCAATCTCATTCTTGGGTTCGTTCACAAAAATCTAGGGCTAAGATGTTCATATATTCCGGTAGGTCAATAAGAACATTAGAACCCTAATAACTCTATCATGTTCATATATTCCGGTAGGTCAATATAAACATTCAAGAATTTCAATTAAAAACTTAAGAACAATGGAACCTAGATTCGTTTGATTTCCGCTAGGTCCTCAATTGAATCTATTCTTCTCAACAATGGTCAAATTACAATTCATCCACGCAAGTGCAATGGTTTGTATCCAAATAAATTCAAGAGGTCAAAAGTATATTCCGGTAGGTCAATACAATTGATCTCAAGAACAATAATTAAAACCGTTGAGAAGAACAAGAACAAAAGAGAGATAGGAAGAATTAAAGCTTTAGCATAAAGATCAAATTGCTACTCACCTCAATCCATGAATCAAATAATTTAGCCTTGAATGGCCATTAAAATAAATAAAGCAAAACCTTGTTCTTTCATCTTCATAAATAAATAAAACCTAAACTAAAAATATAGAGAGAGAATAAAATATTAAAGATTCAAAGATCCCAAGAAAATAAAAAGATAAAAGATAAAAGATGATACAAAACTAGTCTAGGGTTGTTTATATAGGAGGAGGGAGGTGAAAATCCTTTTTGAAGACAAATTAGGGTCAAAATCCTAGTCCAAGTAGAAAATCCCCCGAAATCTGTGGCTGATTCTGTGCAAATCTGTGAAAAATCTTTAGAATCCTTCCAAAATAAGGAAACTGGCTGCAACTGTCCGTACGTACCGGGCGCGCGCCCACTGAGACCGGGTGTACGCCTGTACTCAATCTGAAAGCTTCCGGGCGTGCGCCCAATTGGACCAGGCGTGCGCCTGCTAAATTTATTTCTTTGGCCCAGCTTTGGCCCAATTCTCTCTAGCTTGGCCCATGAATCCTTGTAGTGGCCGGCCACTTCTCTATTTGTTCCTCGACCATGGCCCCAAAAAGTCTAGGCCATGAAAATTTGGCCAGCCACAGCCGTGAACCATTAATACCATTTATTATCCGTTTCGTCCCGCTATTTTGTAGTCGCACTTTGGCCACTATAATGACTTCTTTTGCACTTCGCTCTTCAGGATTTTATTTTTCATTTAATCCCACGAATTTTTATATATCAAATTCATCCAAAAATTCCATATTTCCAATTTAGTCCCTTAATTTCCAATATTTCCACTTTGGTCCTTGAACTTCGTAATTTCCGTTTAGTCCAAAAATTTTCCAAAATTGCAATTTGATCCAAAAGCTTCCAAAGTACGCTCCAATCCTCCATTTTCTCAATAATTGCACTTCAACCCCTGTACTTTCAAAATACTAGAAAATACATTAAATTCTCAAGGTTTCGAGCATCAAATAAGCTAGGAAATATATCTTTTGGATGGATAAAACCACATCCATCAAATACCCCCAAACTTATCTTTTGCTCGTCCTCGAGTAAAACAAAAGAAATAAACAAAAACAAAACTATCCTAACAAATAAAAACAATCAACAGAAAATATTTTTGATATGTTCTCAATATATACAAAGTTGCCGGCCAAGCAAGTCTCAGATTCTCACTTAAATATGCTAAACGAGTGCCAATAAGAATATGCAATTACAATTACATTAATGCATCTAACCCACAATTTTCCACCTCGGCCTGAATGATGAATGAAATATGGGAGATCATTGTCACCAAAAAAAAATATTTTATAGGGTCACTAACCACATGCTCTAAATCAATGATACAAAGATGAAATTTCTGCACAAGGGACACTCATATGCATATTTAAACAAAACTGTCAACCCGGCTACTCTTTAGGGATCAAATATGGCTTTACGGTTTGTATTGTATCGCGATAAACGCGGGCTAGGTTCACGGTTACAAATGAAGATAAGGACATACGAAGTCAAGCAAGTGAAACTAGAAAGTCTTCATCATACATCCTCACATTGAAATTATCACTCCGCTCTAAGCCAACCCATTGATTTAACCCCCAAACTTATAATTTTGTACACTTTCAAACTTTTACTCGATCACCTTTCTTTCTTTTTGATTGCTTTCCACTTCAACATTAGAGAGGGCAAGGCAATTTTTTTTTCTTTTCTTTTCATTTTTTTTTTCATTCATTTTTTTTTTGCACAAATAAATCACGAAGAATGTGCATTCAATACTTTTTGCTCAAGCCCCTCTTTTCATTACATAACAATTCATAGCCCTTTTCTTTCTTTTCATGACCACTTTCCACTCAATCCTTTGATTTTCAAAACATCCCCCAAAAATTCCCAATTCCCAATTCATTCCCTAGTTTCACTTTCTTGAAAAAGTGAGAAAATAGTGTATAGGTTAAAAGGGTAGGATAATGAGGGTACAAAATAAGGCGAATGGTGGTCTAAAATAACCTCCCACTTTGTGAGAGATTCCATTCTTTTTTCAAGCTCAAAAGGGGTTCTAGCGGAAATTTTTTATATAAGTGACGAGAAAGTTAAAGGCTCACAAATAGGGTTCAAAGAAAATAGCCACATATCACTTCCCGAATAGCCTAATTGATGTGTTATTGACAGTCATGCAAACATGTTCTAGGGACCCCGAGAATGTCAAAGTGATCCTATAAAGGTCTCCTAAATTGGTAACAGTGATCAAGAAAAATGATGGAAGTGAATGGTGGTGCAATTGTGTTTTACATGTATTAATGCAATTCTAATTAACATATTCAAATTGACACAAACTAGCAAAACTCAATCAAAAACTCTCTCAAATCATCACGGACGTTGGCCAACTTCCAAACATATAATGAGAACAAAATTTTTAAATTTTTCTATTTTTTTGGAGGGTGACACTATATACACTCCCCTATAAACCCACAAACTCGGAGAGATATCTACCCCCAAACTCAAAACATGCTATGTCCTCATAGCAAAGAGAACAAAAACATGCCTTGACCATTGGCTTGTACATAAGCCAATGGTCCATTATCTCTTACCTGTACATAAGCTTCTGCCTCGATCCATTTTGAGAAATAATCGGTTAATGCCAACATGAACACTTTGCCTCCGGGAGCCTTAGGCAACTTGCCCACAATGTCCATGCCCCACTGCATGAAAGGCCAAGATGAGACTATAGAATGTAGAGGCTCAGCAGGTTGATGGAAGATATTGCTGTGTCTTTGGCAGGCATCACACTTCTGTACATAACTCATGGCATCTTGACGCATGGTTGGCCAATAGTATCCTGTCTTGAGGGCCTTTGACGCCAATGCCTTGCCACCAGAATGGTTCCCACATATTCCTTCATGAATTTCTTTCAACACCGGTTCAACTTGTTCATTATCAATACATCTTAAATAGTGCCCTGCAAAAGATCTCTTAAATAGCACATTATCCATTAAAACGAAAGTTGAAGTACGAATCTTAAAAGATCTAGGATTCTTAATATCTGGCGGAATAGTTCCAAGTTGAAGGAACTCAATTATTGGATGGGTCCAAGAGGAACCTGTATCTTGTGCCCCATTAGATTGAGTAACTTCTTGAATTTCCTCAACTTGATCTATTGCCGAGAACTTAACATAAATAATGGGAACGTTAGTATGCAACATTGATTTGCAAGTTGAACCCAAATTGGCTAATGCGTTCGCTTCTGTGTTTTCTTCTCTAGGGACCTGTTCCAAAGAGAATGATAGGAACTTTGACGCTAAGGCCTTAACATGTTGGAGATACAGAGTCATCTTGGAATGCTTCGCCATATAACTGCCATTAAAATGGTTAGCTAGCAATTGAGAGTCAACAAATACATTTATATGCGTAATATTTAAACTTAAAGCTGTGGTTAAACCCATGATTAAGGCTTCATACTCAGCTTCATTATTTGTTGCACTGAATTCACAAGATACAGCTTGAGGTATGATATCACCTTGAGGGGATTTCAGCACTATTCCCAAGCCAATTCCTTTGGAATTTGAAGCTCCATCTGTAAACAGTGTCCAAAATCTTGGAATTGTCTTACCTTCAAGTTGTTGTACTTCCAGTTCCACCTCGGGCTGCAAACTTGGACTGAAGTCAGCTACGAAGTCTGCTAGGGCTTGAGATTTGATGGATGTTCTTGGCTCATATGAGATGTCATACGTGCTCAACTTGACCGACCACTTGGCCAACCTGCCTGACATCTCTAGAGTTCTCAACACATTTCTCACAGGATAATTAGTTCTAACAGTTATAGAATGTGTTTCGAAATAATGACGCAGTTTAGTAGCAGCAGTAGTTAAGGATAAAATTAACTTCTCAAGATGAGAGTACCTAGTTTCAGCATCTAATAAAGACTTACTCACATAGTAAACAGGATGTTGTTCACCTTGGATTTCTTTCACCAATACTGCACTAACAGCATTTTCAGATACAGCTAAATATAAATAAAGGGGCTCACCATGTTCTGGTTTGGCAAGTAGAGGTGACGTCACCAAATATTCTTTAAGTTGCTTAAAAGCTGCCTCATGTTGGTCAGTCCATTTGAAGAGTTTATTCTTTCTTAATACTTCGTAGAATAACCTGCACTTATCAAATGATTTAGATATAAATCTATTCAAAGCAGCTACTTTACCTGTTAACCTTTGGACGTCTTTGATATTCCTGGGGGACTCCAAGTTGAGAATGGCTTTAATCTGCTCGGGACTGGCTTCAATTCCTCTCTTGGTTACCATATAGCCCAAGAATTTACCTGCTCTAACACCAAAGTTGCACTTTGCCGGATTGAGCTTCATGTTGAAAGCTTTCAAGATGTTGAAAGCCTCAGCAAGGTGTTCTACATGATCTTCAATATGCTTGGACTTTACTACCATGTCGTCTATATAGACTTCCATCGTCTTGCCAAGTTGATCTTTGAACATCTTGTTCACCAGCCTCTGATAAGTTGCCCCTGCATTTTTAAGACCAAATGGCATAGAAATGTAACAATATATACCTTCCGGGGTCATGAATACCGTATCTTCTTGGTACGAGGGCTCCATTTGAATTTGTTGGTACCCTGAAGACGCGTCCATGAACGTCAAGATATCGTGGCCAGCTGTCTCATCAACTAGAGAATCAATATGAGGAAGAGGGAATGGATCCTTCGGGCAGGCCTTGTTCAAGTCTGTGAAGTCCACGCATACTCGCCACTTGCCGTTCCTCTTCTCTACCACCACAAGATTGGCTAACCACCTTGGATATTGAACTTCTCTGATCATATTGGACTTCAAAAGCCTCTCAACTTCGTCTTTTATGATCTGGTTCCTCTCCTGAGCAAACTTCCTTCTTTTCTGATGAATAGGACGGATGGTTGGATCTATGTTCAACTTGTGAGTAATGATGTCCTTGCTTATTCCTGTCATGTGTTAGAACATGGATTAATTAATATGTGTTATTTAATTCCATTTGTTATAATCATTTAATAATGTTAAAGTATAGACAAAATGTGTAGAATTCCATTAGGTGTAAGTACCATTAAATGATGGGCATAATGGTAACTTCACACCA
Organism: Adenophora triphylla var. japonica; assembly: GCA_022495995.1. Taxonomy (NCBI): domain Eukaryota; kingdom Viridiplantae; phylum Streptophyta; class Magnoliopsida; order Asterales; family Campanulaceae; genus Adenophora; species Adenophora triphylla. Next base: position 102,345 of record JAFEMH010001198.1, on the reverse strand, counting down.
TCATCTTTATGAAAGGGTGTAGTCCCTAAATGAAGTGCCCCTTGGATTCCTATATAAAGGCCTATCCATCAAGCCTATGAATCTACTAGTTACATCATTTCTCATTCAGTCAAAACTCTTCCTAAGTAATTGAAGATTAAAGAGATTAAGGGCACTTATCATTTAGAAGATCTACTCTTCCCTACTTTCTCATTTATTCAAGAACAAGATCAAGAACACAATCATGGAATCACAAGGTACACGCTTCCGTATTATTCTTCTTCTTCTTCTCCTTCTCTTCTTAATCTAGTTGTGAGTCGGTTCATGGTTAATGGATCGTTTTTGTTCCAACAATTGGTATCAGAGCCTACTCATATACTAGATTGAGTTTGAAATTCTTATAAAGCCTTATGCTTTAATTCTTGTATGATTTCATTTAGTTTTTGTTCTTGTTCATGATACTCATCTTGTCTAAGAGTATTATATTCATAAACTTCATTCTATTTCTGATTTTGGTTTACTCAAGGCTTTCAATTCTTAATGTAAGATTATCCTATTTTGGACATAGCCACCATCATTTGATGCGTTGCGAGTTTGTTCAAATGTATAGCCACACATTTAAAAATGTGATGTGAGTATAAGGATCTACTTGCTTTGGTTGAATAATTATTCACCATTAAGTTAAGAATTGATAGTCTAAAGGGTATCGGACCACAAAGGGGGGTGCGGGGGGCTACGCCCCCCGCGGTATGGTATGACTCTCTCTATTTGGTTCAAAACTGTTCATAAAAGGGTTCAAAACTGTTCATAAGAGGGTGTTAAAAATGGTGACTTTTCGTCAAATCTGGGCACTGGGCACATGGGAGGTCGCCCATCTTGATCTGGGCGGTCGCCCATGTGTACAGTAACTTCAATGCCTGTGAAATGCAGCTTGGGCGGTTGCCCATCTTGACACAGGCGGTCGCCCATGTGTACAGCGACTTTAAAATTTGTGGAATTGAAGCTTGGGCGGTCGCCCACCTTGACTGCGCGGCCGCCCATGTGTGCGAAGCTTCAATGTTTATAGAGCTGCAATTTTTGGTCATTCATACCCTTTTGGTCTTTTGTGATAATTTGTTAGTAAATTATAGTATCTGGACACCAGTCGCGCTTCGGCGGTTCTTAGAGTTTTCGAACTTTAAGAATGGACGGGTAGAACAAAAGGATACTATCTTTTAATGATAAATTTCACTTATTTATTTACCCTTTAAATTTTCAGAAATAACCTTAAGGCCTTTTGTTTCCGATTAATTATATCCTTAACATTTTGGACATAATTAACATGCTTGTTTCCCAAAGGAGACCTTGTTGATTAAATTCAAACTTGTTAAAAGATGAATGTAAATATTGATATGTGATAACATGCTTGTTTCCCAAAGGAGACCTTGTTGTTGACTAAGTATTTACATTCATGGGGTAATAATTGAACTAAACTTTTGGTCATTTTAAATCTTTGTGAACCATCCCAAAGGAAGGCGGGTGTTTAAAGTGAATTGTTTATATTCTTTATTGCCGGGGAACAAGTACCTTAAACTTTAGGACACTTTTTGTACTTGATCCGGCCCAAAGGAAGGCAAGTATTTAAAGTGTGTTGTTTAAGCTATTTGTTTACCTTAAGATAAATCAAATTGTGAGTCAATTCGCAATCCAAAGATTAGTCTTGATGTCATGTTGATTATCTTTTATTTTTGATGGAATTCATTTGATATAATTAATCGTTATGTAGTTTCTTATATATGTTTTGTTTCATTCTTGTTCTTCTCCTTGATTTGATTAATGCTTCATCCGTAACTACTTGCTATAAATGATGCACCTTTGCTTCTTGGGACTAAACTTAAAACTTGGAAAAATAATATAACGATGATCTTAGGCAATATGGACATCGATCCCGCATTTGGGGAATCAAGTCCCGCTTGCTCTCTCTAAAGGAAATACCGTTATAGAACGGAAAAATGTTGAGCAATGGGAACGGTCCAACCGCGTGAGTCTAATGATCATGGAAAATGCGGTTTCGAGACATTTTTGGACAATGTCTACGAGATCGAAAATCTTTGAGATTTTACTTGAATTCTTGTGGAAACTTGTTTCCATTCGATACAAGGGTGAAGAAAATCTTAGGGAGTACATTATTGAATTATTTCATCTTTCGATCAAACTAAAGGCACTTAAGTTAGAGATTTCGGAAGATTTGCTCGTGCACTTAGTTTTGATCTATCTTCCTCCTCAATTTGGTCCTTTTGAAGTGACCTATAAATGTCAAAAGAAAAAGTGGAATATTAATGGATTACTTTCACATATGACATTAGAGGAAGATAGGATGAAATATCTCAAATTAGAAAGTACTCACTCAGCATTTACTTCTTCTCGTGGGATTAAGAGAAGAGGGAAGGAAATTACGGTTGCAAGTAAGAAGCATAAAGGGATCATTTAAGGATCATAAAGTCAAGAAATGCTTCTTTTGCAAGGACCTTACTCGCATGAAGAACGACTACCATAAATATCGCGAATGGCGAATTCAGGATGGTATGTCATTTGGTCTTGTTTGTACTAAGGCAAATTTGGTTTCAATTCCTTAATATACATAGTTGTTGTATTTGGTGCAACAACTCACATTAGTTCATGTATGCAGGGTTGCCTGAATTACCGAATCCCCAGTGAAGATGAGAAATACATCTATATGAAAGCTGGAAATCCGGTTGAAGTTATAGGCATAGGGATTTTTGTTAAGTACTGGCTATTATTTTTTTTTTATTAAATAATACATTTATTGTACCGTCATTTAGGCGGAATTTGATATCAGTCACAGTATTAGATCGGGATGGTTATTCCTGTTCATTTGGTAATAATAAATGTGATCTTATTTTCAATTTCGAGGTTGTCGGTATTAGTACTTTATCTTAACAATGACAATTTTATTTACTTCAAACAGTAAATACTATTAATGAGTCCCATAATAATGAAACCAAAACTAAAGGCACTAAGCAAAAGTTATCAAGTGAAAATTCTTGTATTCTATGGCATAGGCGTTTGGGTCATATCTCCAAAGGGAGAATTGATAAAGCTTATGTCGGAGGAAATTCTAAAAACAACTTGATACTCCGGATAAAACTTTTGCATTAAAGTGTTTTAAAGAATAAATTTACAAACATTAAAGGAAATAGAATTTTGAGAGTATCAAATGTCTTGGAACTAATTCATATGGACATTTGTGGACCATTCATTAACCCTTCATGGAATGGTCAACAATATTTCATTACGTTCATGGATGATTACTCTCGTTATGGATACATTATTTTCTTCATGTAAAGTTTCAATCATTGGTCGTTTTCAAGTCTTTTAAGGCATAAGAAAGACTATTAAGAACGTTAAATCCGATCATGGTAGTAAAAACTACGGACGGTATAACGTATTGGGTGAATAACGTCCGGGTCCTTTATATTCGCTATTTTGAAGAGTGTAGGATTGTCCCTCACTACACCATGTCGGGTAAACCTAGCATAGTATATTGGAGAGACATAAATCCTTAAGGATATGGTAAGAAGTATGTTTTCTTGTACTTCTTTACCTCACTCATTATGGGCGAAGCATTAAAACCGCAGCTTATATTCTCAATAGAGCACCTTCAAGAGCTATCGACAAAACCCCTTATGAGTTATGGACGAATAAGAAACCGTCCTGAAATCATCTGCATGTATGGGGGTGTCAGGCGAAGCTAGACCTTATAGGCCTAATGAGGGCAAACTGGACCTTAATACTGTTAGTAGCTATTTTATAGGGTATGCCGAGAGATCTAGGGGATATAAATTTTATGACCCGAAAACTAGAACATTTTTCGAGACTGGCAATGTTAGGTTCCTTGAGGATGTTGAATTTAGTGGGAGAAATAGTAATGTTTTTGAATTTGAAGAGTTAGAGGAACCACTCTATGTTCCTCAAACTTTAGTTCCTGTTGGAAATCAAGTAATTGTACCTGAAATTCAACAAAGAACATACAATTCAAATTAATATAGAGACTCCGTAAATAACGGACAACATGGAAATGTTGGACATGAGGAAATTCAACAACCTCAAAATGAGGATGAACCGATTGCTCTTAAGGAGATCTACTAGAGAAAGAAGAAGTTTTATTTCGGATATTTATGATATGTATCTTGCGGAGAATGAGGACACCTTAGGTTTAGTGGGAGATGATCTAATCACCTTCCATGAAGCCATTAATAGTTCTAATTCTCATAAGTAGATCAATGCCATTAATGAGGAGTTAAAATCAATAAAAGACAATGACATTTGGGATCTTTTCCCATTACCTGAAGGTGTAAAACCTATTGGTTATAAATTGATATTTAAAACCAATAGGGATTAGCAAGGTAATATGGAAAGATATAATGCACGTCTTGTTGCTAATGGATTTACTCAAAAGGAAGGCATTGATTATAAAGAAATATTTTTCCGATATTTTCTAAAACCTCTTTTATGATCATTATGACATTAGTGGCACATTATGATCTTGAGCTTCATCAAATGGATGTTAAGACAGCTTTTCTCAATGGCAAAATTGAGGAAACTATCTATATGAAGAAACCGAAATGGTGACTAATTCGGATCAAACTAGTCAACTGGTTTGTAAACTTAAGAAATTCATTTATGGGCTTAAGCAAGCATCTCGTCAATGGTACTTAAAATTTAACCAAGTTATTCTTTCATTTGGCTTTGAAATGAATCTTGGTGAAGATTGTGTGTACCATAAGTTCAGTGGGAGTAGATTTATTATTTTGGTCTTATATGTGGATGATATTTGAATGATATTTTTCTTGCTAGTAATGATAAGGACCTTCTAAAAACTAAGAAATTTCTCAAACAAATTTGAGATGAAAGATCTTGGTAAGGCATCTTTTGTATTGGGAATCCAAATTCATCGTGATCATTCACGAGGTATTTTGGGATTATCACAAAAGAGCTATATAGAGAAGGTATTACAAAGGTTTAGCATGGAAAATTGTAAACCACATGACACCCCTGTCTCTAAGGGAGATAAATTCAGTTTAAAGTAAATGTCCTAAAGATTAATTTTAAATCTAAGTATACGAAAAATATCCCTTATGCACCGGCAGTAGGAAGCTTAATGTATGCGCAAGTCTGTACTCGTACAGACCTTGTATTTATTATTGGGATGCTTGGTCAATACCAAAGCAATTCGGAAAGAAGAACATTAAGTCGCATCCAAAAGAATGATGAAGTACCTATAAAACATTAAACTACATGCTTATGTATATAAAATCGGATCATTTTTTTTTAGATCATTAAGTATTCCGATTATGTTTTAATGGATGCAAAGATGTCGAAAGACATCATATGGTTATGTCTCTTGTTGAAGAGAAATAAGTATAAAATGAACAAATAGATATACGACTTATAGGGATCAAACTCCATGTTATTGGATCCATTTTGTAAAGCGTAATCTCTTTTGATGTTTCACGAGCATACTGCTCATATGGGTGAAACGACTTTTGATAATGCTTAAATCAGTGAGAGTTTGTGTTGTTTTCTATTTCTTTGTGTTGTTATTATTTATATTGATCTCATTTGGCTAAGTAGGACTAGTTGGAGAATATATATATATGCGTTCTTCATATATATTCATTAATATTTCATGCTACATATCTATACTTAATCTATGTCGTTTAGTTGGATATATATATGTGATTAATGCGGGTTTAGTTGCGAATCAATTACAACGACTGCCCCTTTAGTCCCTATACTTATAAGACTAATGGACGGGATTGTGTTGGATGACAATAAACGTGCACATAAGGGTTGTCATTCATGTTATAAATGATTAAGGAATTTATTTAGTAAAAGATACATATTAATATTAATCCAAGTGGGAGATTGTTAGAACATGGATTAATTAATATGTGTTATTTAATTCCATTTGTTATAATCATTTAATAATGTTAAAGTATAGACAAAATGTGTAGAATTCCATTAGGTGTAAGTACCATTAAATGATGGGCATAATGGTAACTTCACACCATCATCTTTATGAAAGGGTGTAGTCCCTAAATGAAGTGCCCCTTGGATTCCTATATAAAGGCCTATCCATCAAGCCTATGAATCTACTAGTTACATCATTTCTCATTCAGTCAAAACTCTTCCTAAGTAATTGAAGATTAAAGAGATTAAGGGCACTTATCATTTAGAAGATCTACTCTTCCCTACTTTCTCATTTATTCAAGAACAAGATCAAGAACACAATCATGGAATCACAAGGTACACGCTTCCGTATTATTCTTCTTCTTCTTCTCCTTCTCTTCTTAATCTAGTTGTGAGTCGGTTCATGGTTAATGGATCGTTTTTGTTCCAACATCATGTCCTCGTGCTTCCATGCAAAACAACATTCCTGACTTCTTAAGAACTCAATCAGCTCTTCCTCAATTTCAGATGGAAGGTCTATACCAACTTGTACTTGGGCCTCAGGATTCGACTCATCAACAGGAACATTTTTCGTCTCATGCTCCACTGCTTCAAGAACATCCTGGGCCTTTTTCTTTAATTGCTATGCTTGACGAGGAATCGAACTTGCTTTCATATTAACCTTGTAACATTCTTTAGAAACTTGCTGATTCCCCTTCAATTTGGCTACACCCCATGGTGTTGGAAATTTGACACATTGGTGATAAGTCGACGGCACGGCCTTCATGTTGTGGATCCAAGGTCTTCCCAAAATGACAATGTACGAGGAAGAACATTCGATCACACAGAACCTTTCCATAGCATTCATACCCTCTAAATAGATAGGCAACTTGATTTCCCCGACTGTTTGCTTTATCTCACCACTGAACCCTACCAGCACGGATGAATTCTTCACAACTTCAGATAAAGGAATGCCCATATCTTCAAGAGCATGAGTGAAGATTATGTTTACCGAGCTACCGCCATCAATCAGAATTCTCTTGACCACACAATTGGCAATCTGCACCTGAACAACTAGACCATCATGATGGGGGTCCAACGTGTTGTCTTTATCTTCATCTTCAAAGGAGATAACTTGACCATCTGTGAAGTCATGACGCCTTGAGGGAAATTCTGACTAATCCTCTTTAGAACTCTTGGCATGACGCTTGGCTGCAGAGTAAGTTGTGCCGCAAATATGGGATCCACCTGAAATGACATTTACTACCTTGGTGGCTGGAGGAGGTGCAACTTTCTCGGGTCTGGACTGCTCCCCTGAATCAGGCTCTTTAGACTCGCTTCTGACCCTCTTCTCGCCCAACAAATCTTTAAGAAGACCTTTGGACAGCAAATGAGCAATCTCCTTTCTTAAGGCAAAACAATTCTCAGTGGTTGTGATGATGTTGCCATTCACGGGAAAAATTCGATTTTTCGTTTCTTTGAAAACCAAATAAAATCGGAAAACGGAGTCGCCACGCCATTTTTGTTTTAAGGGCCAAAACTTTGAAAAATGCCCGAGATTAGAGATTTGGGTTCGGAGGTCATGTTACACGCCGGGAAGGACGTTAGTGTGCACCCGGAATACCTCGTAAAACGAGTCTTCCAAGCTGAAAATCATTTGTGTGTGTGTGTGTGTGTTTTGGCCAAAATAAGTTGAAACTCAGAAAAGTAAAAATTAGGAATTCTTTATTAGACTTTGGACAGATCCCATGATTTTTGGTGTGATTTTTGGGTTGAGTCTTGGTACTCAAAAGATTTTTGGAAGTTGGAAATCACTTCTGCCAGAATGAAAAAGGCAGTGAACACTTGATTTTGAAATGGATTTAAGAGCTGTAAAACTTCATAATCTGAGAAAACTCAAAGAATGAAAGTTGTTCCAGACACCTCAAATAAGATTTCTGTGAAATAATTTTCCATTTTGGAGAAGATTTGAGGACCCAAAACCTTCTGGAAATCTCAGATATGAGATCTGGACTCCCAGAAACTGGTGATCTGACCTTCAAAAGAAAATTTGGAAAATGGAGTTTTACTCACGTAAAAAATAAAGTAAAAATATGTCTGGAAAGCTCTTGATGTTGGCTACAAAAAGTGTTTTGTAGTTGACACCAAATTCCAAGTTTATCTGTGTCCAAAAATTTTGACCATGGACTGGGGTCTTAGAAAATTGCTACTGGACAGCAACTTCTCAAGAAGGAAAAACATGATTTAAAGGGGGGTTTTGCATCCATGCTTGTCCCCATTTCCCTAGGTTTTGATTAGTGATCACTTGACATTTTAGTGGTGAATCAACTATATCAAATCATCCTTGGGGTACATTAGGACTAAGCACTTCATTTGCTTGGGAAGGGGAATTTTATCATTTGAAAAAGAGATTTGATGTATGAAAATGATTTTTAGAGTTTTGAAAACTTGTTTGCAAGTAAGTAAAAGAAGAACACTTTGAAAGTAATGTTGATCCTTGTAGAGGATCATCCATGGAGATGAACTTCCATGGTGATCCTCTTGGATCTAAAGCAATAAATGAACAAATTACATCTTCAAAGTTTGAGATACATGCATGGATGAGAGAAATTTAGGGCAAGGAGAGGGAGGTTATACCTATCTTCCTTGTGTTTGTGTTTGAATGGATTCAAGGCTTGGTTTGAATGTGTTTAGGGTTGGTGATTTGAGTTGGTTAAAGAGAAAACAAGTAGATAACAATGAAGTCCTCTATGTTTTCTCTCTAATCCTCCTCCTAAGGGGTGATTTGAGCTTGGATTGGTGTATGTATGAGAGTGTTTTGAAGTGTTTGTGAGTGAGTGAGGTTTGGGAAAGATTGGAGAGAAAATGGTGACAATTCAAGTGAATTCCCACTGTTTTCTCTCTATTTTTCGCTAGAGTGCTGTTGATGAGTGAATTTTTTGTTCTGTAAACTGAGAGAGGAGGGTTTAATTTATAGGCCCTCTGAAATGACAAACAGATCCGCACGGAGGGTATCGTAAACGTGCCTGGTGCATTAAATGCTGCTCCAGGCTTTGAACAGGAAGAATATTATTCAAAAAATTCCAGCAGTTTGTTTTTCAACTTGCCTAATTCGAATTTTTCCAATTTCTTTTGCTTTTTGAGATTCTTTTCTTGGTTTAACTTTAAATGGCAATGCCCACTTTACCCTTGCTTTGTTAGAAATGTTAGGAATTGTTAGAAATGTTAGTAATGTTAAAACTTTCGTTAATTTTCTAACGAAAATACTAACAACTCAAATTGGACCTAGCGATCGAGTGATCGAGTGGCTGAACCTAGCGATAGGCTACCTACGTATCCTTAAGAGGAATCAAGCCGGTCGTAGTTCGGGTCTTTGACCCTGGAATGACTATTTTAGGGAAATCGCCCTAAGGTTTGACTATTTTTGGGAAGTCGCCCTATGGTTTGACTATTTTTGGGAAGTCGCCCTATGATCTGACTATTTTTGGGAAGTCACCCTAAGATCTGACTATTTTCGGGAAGTCACCCTATGATCTGACTATTTTTGGAAAGTCGCCCTATGGTTTGACTATTTTTGGGAAGTCGCCCTAAGATCTGACTATTTTTGGGAAGTCGCCCTATGATCTGACTATTTTTGGGAAGTCGCCCTATGATCTGTCTGTTTTTGGGAAGTCACCATATGATCTGACTATTTTTGGGAAGTCGCCCTATGGTTTGACTATTTTCGGGAAGTCGCCCTATGATCTGACTATTTTTGGGAAGTCACCCTATGGTTTGACTATTTTCGGGAAGTCGCCCTATGATCTGACTATTTTTGAGAAGTCGCCCTATGATCTGACTATTTTTGGGAAGTCACCCTATGGTTTGACTATTTTCGGGAAGTCGCCTTATGATCTGACTATTTTTGGGAAGTCACCCTAAGATCTGACTATTTTTGGGGAGTCACCCTAAGATCTGACTATTTTTGGGAAGTCACCCTGGTAATGATTTCGGTTTGTCAAATTAGGGGATGATTGCGATTTATCGCTTTCCTCGTATTGTGTGTGATAGCGATTTAGGTGCCTCAAACCTTAATGATGGAGTCTTAGGTGCCTTGAACCTTGATGATGGCGTCTTAGGTGCCTCGTACCTTGATGATGGCGTCTTAGGTGCCTCGAACCTTGATGATGGCGTCTTAGGTGCCTCGAACCTTGATGATGGCGTTTTAGGTGCCTCGAACCTTGATGATGGCGTCTTAGGTGCCTCGAACCTTGGTGATGGCGTCTTAGGTGCCTCGAACCTTGATGATGGCGTCTTAGGTGCCCCGAACCTTGGTGATGGCGTCTTAGGTGCCTCGAACCTTGATGATGGCGTCTTAGGTGCCTCGAACCTTGATGATGGCGTTTTAGGTGCCTCGAACCTTGATGATGGCGTCTTAGGTGCCTCGAACCTTGGTGATGGCGTCTTAGGTGCCTCGAACTTTGGTGATGGCGTCTTAGGTGCCTCGAACCTCGATGATGGCGTCTTAGGTGCTTCGAACCTTGATGATGGCGTTTTAGGTGCCTCGAACCTTGATGATGGCGTCTTAGGTGCCTCGAACCTTGGTGATGGCATTTTAGGTGCCTCAAACCTTGATGATGGCGTCTTAGGTGCCTCAAACCTTTGTGATGGCGTCTTAGGTGCCTCAAACCTTTGTGATGGCGTCTTAGGTGCCTCGACCCTTGATGATTTTGGGATAGGTGGTCCTTTGGTGGACTTCATTGGAAGGGATCGGTCTTACGTCTGCTGCCGAAGGAGAGGATGACCGTGCTGGTCGAGTGGCTGGACCTAATGATAGGCTACCTACGTATCCTTAAGAGGAATCAAGCCGGCCGTAGTTCGAAATCCACTGGACAGTTAGGAACAGGTCTAGGATCCTGGGCCTTTTGATAATTCGGAGGCTGTCACCTTAAGGAACTAAAGCCTACGTCGCTATTTGCAGAGATAGAGATAGATAAAGGTATGGGTAATCATGCAACATTTGAGATATGTTGAGGGACTAACGTACCTTTGCTGTGCTTACCTGCAGGAGAGCAAGTCGCGGGGGCTGTGTGGTAGTTGATAGTGTTGAGAGTCTCGATGTATCTGATCGAGATGTTGAAACATTTAGGGGCGTGAGGTACCTCTGACCGATTGGCATTTGAAAACTTGGCGTCTCTGACCGAATTGCATTTGAGAATTTGGCGTCTCTGACCGGTTTGCATTTGGGAACTTGGCGTTCCTGACCAATTTGCATTTTGAGAACTTGGCGTCCCTGACCGATTTGCATTTTGAGAACTTGGCGTCCCTGACCGACTTGCATTTTGAGAACTTGGCGTCCCTGACCGAATTGTAGACACTGGAGGTGGTCTTCGTATGTTTGTGGATGTTGGGGGTTGTCTTCATTCATTTGTGGATATTGGAGGTCGACTTTAGCAAGTTGCAGGCGCCGGAGCTTGTCTTTGGGGACTATCTTTGCCAAACTGTAGATGCTGGAGGCTGTCTTCATCCATTTGTGGACATTGGAGGTCGCCTTTGCCCAACTGGAGATGTCGGAAGATGTCTTCACGGACTTGATGCACTGTAGACCTGGAGCCAAAGTGGTGTTGTCCTAATGTGCAGGATCGAGGTGTCTGAATCAGGCTGATGTCGACTTGAGGTATCAGTCATTTGGGTAGTTCCGTTGAAGTCATTGGAATTATGCTTCGGTGGAGACCATCCTTGCTGCGGAGAGGCTTTCGGGTAGTGATGCACATATGACATTCATGATGATGGATGCATGCATGGAACTAAAAATGATTCGCAATAGCTTAGGTTTTTTTTTATTGATTCATGTTTTGCATGCTACATGAGCCCTGGGGAGATTTTTGTGGGGATGCATGTGGTGAGAGGGTTTGTATGTGTTGTTGACTGTTTGGGACAAGCTTTGAGCTGGTGGGGTGATATCCTTTGGTCGCGGACTGAATTGGATGTCATTGATGAGGTCAATTTTGATCTTGGGATGAAGTTGGATTTGAACCCCGAGTCTCGATTGAAATTTCTTTTCAGTCTCGGACATTTGAAGCTGACGCTGACAAGCTCTAGAATCAAAGCATGTTGACATGAATGAACCCTCTCTTGCTTGGGTTAGTTGTGATTTGACATAAATTTGGAGAATGATTTGGCGAAATGCTGATATGAGGAGATTCCCAATTCTCAACTTTTGATGATGCAGGGAGTTGCCATATACCAAGTTCTAAAGCTAAAACTCCAAGATAGTTGTTGGGGTGACTTAGCCTTTCTTCTGAAGATAGGTGTGACTTGATAAAGCCCCATTCCGTGAAAGAGACATGGCGAAAGCCACGAAATCTTTCTCTGAATGATTAGATGAAGCCCCAGGTTCGACAAAGCGTCACTACAGAGGTCCAGTTAAAGGTTTGACTGTAAAACTGACATACTGATGAAGTACCGAGCCAATCGATCAACGTGAGAGTCCTCAAGGTGAAGTCACAGCATTACGTCATGAAGTGAGAAACCCATCCTTGATAACAATTATGCAACTAGAATCCTCCCTTCGAAGGGTGTCTTCCATATGGGAACTGTTAGCCGTACTTGGCTGGTTCATGGCTTCAATCATATTCACCCTACGGTTTTTTTCCTAGGGAATGGATTGTTGACTGTATTGGGCCCTTGGGGTACCTTTTTCGATCAGTTCTCACACCGCCCTTTTTCAGGGGCATACATCGGGATCCATGGACTGATGGTTGTCTGGTCAAACCTTCCTTCACAAATTCCTGAAAGACGTCGCTCAGAGGCATTCCGAAATCTTCAAGCTTGAGGCTTCGCGACTTGGGCACATCACCTTTCCTTGGCACGAAAGGAGTGGCATTGTTGTAATCCTGTCCCGAATAGGGCTGAGCAGGAGTCGTGTTGGAGGTGGAAGAAACCCGGTATCCGTAGCGGTGTGCGACAACTTGCTGGCGATTGTAAGCCCTCTCAAATTTAGCCCCGAAATTGATCATTGCCCGTAGATCCGGATAGGGAAATTTCTAAGTGAGGCCCTCGGATGTGGTTTCGTGCATGAGCGAAAGATGTCTAGTTGTTCCTCTTGAAGGAGGAGTTGCCATCTTGCTTGTAAAAGTCCCCGATGTTCTCGTCGGGGCTATTTGCATTGTTGTCTGCGAGGTCAACTCTATTTGCTTCCTACTCCAAGTTAGCTAGTAATCTGGTCCCATGTAGCCCCGGCCTCGGGTTTTAAGCGGAAGAACCATTTTAGAGCACTTTGGACTTCAAAGAGAGATCAAATAGTCACCAACTGCTGATTGGTACCCCTTTTGACCTTCATTGCCAAGGTATACGTGTCCAGATGGGTTTTCGGGCATGCAGTGCCATCAAAGAGATCACAATTAGGCATCACGAATTTGTGGGGAACAAAGGAGTCCGGGTTCGTTGGCCGGAAAGCGACTTCTTACACCAATTCAAGACTGTGCTTTCATTTCCTTGTGTCGTTCCATGAACCAAGCCAGATGAGGGTCCTGTGGGGGTGCCATGGCGTTCAAACCCGTGACTGAGCTAGAGAGAGGAGCTACCACTGGCGGCAGACTGGTGGAGGGAACGGCCGATTCGGGGACGTAGGTGAAAACCTGTCCTTGGCCCGAATCACCCCGGGAGCTCGAGTAGGACCCCGGGCAAAGGGATAGAACCTTGCGGCGTGCGGTTGATTTTCAACTGGCAAAGAGGGCGAAGGCGCCTTGATGTAGCCGGGTAACTCGGATTTCCGGAGTAGAGGCCCATAAGTAGGCTTAAGTGCGGGCCGCCGTCCCCGATTGTTGAATTGCATAGCCGAAGGTGCATAACCAGTGGGGTACTGCGGTCCTAGTGATTCTCGATGAAACCGGGATGGAGGCTTGGTAACCCATCGAAGCTTTGAGTGAGGAATGGATTTGTGAAAGCCGTGTGAGGAGCGGCCGAGCTAGCATCATTCCGAGGAGGGGCTCCCGACCGTTGCCCCGGGACCAGCACCGTGGAAGCATTCCGAACTGTTGCTGCGAAGGCCCCGATAGATTGGTTCCAAACCGAGGTGGGATTCCAATTTGCCGTGGCATTCCGAGGTAACCCCAACCATGAGAAGACATTCCGTACCGATTTTGCCCCGCCGAGGAGCCGTGAACCGATCGGTCACGTCAGGACCGCATGGGTCCAAGTAGTCCGTATTTGGGGTTTGCCGTCCCGTTGAGACGGTCATGAAGGGATCTTGTGAGGCTTGTGCGGTGCCGGGATTGGATATCTTGAACTAGGTTGCCGTCAAGGCATTTCAAACCGATGTAACCGAGAAGCTCCCGACCGATCCGTACCGAACCGCCGAGGCGTACCAAACCGTCGTGACATACCGAGCCGACCCCGACCGCTTTGAGGCATACCATACCGGCCCAAATCGGATCAAGTCAACTTGTTTCCCAAACTACCGTCCTGCATCGAACCGTGAATGTATACTGCACCGAGGCCGAAATTTGAAAGGATGGGCCGATTCGCAAGTTGAGAAGAGTGTGAGGAAGGTGGTGGTAGTCCTGTTCGGCCAAGATAGGGATGGGGATCCTCTTCCTCTTCTACCGTGAAAGTCCCATCGGGGTTGAGGGCAATCGTCAAACCAAAATTTCTGACATCTTCCAAGGATGAACATCGAAACCTCATTCTGATTGGCACAAGGAGTTTTTATGGACTCGGATTCCAATATTAGCCATGGAAATATGATGAACCTCGGTCTGGTTAAAATTCCGTCCTCATCTTTGGACATCAAAGAACTTCACTTGACAAACCCATGACCAACATGGCGATCAAATCTCACTTTGCTTGGCGGAGCCTTGGTCTGAAGAGATGTATTTGCGAAGTCTTGATTTTGAAGAAGTGACTTGGCAAAGCCTCGCCTCATGACCGTGAATCTGACACAATTAGAGAGGCTTCAACCTGGTAGGCATTGCAGGCTGATACTGAACAGAGACCCAACCCATCTTGTAGCAAAGTGAAGAACCAACGTGGACCCGGCGTGACCAGAGAAGCCCCACTCTAAAGAAATGGCTTGACGAAAGTCCTCCCTTAAAGAGTACAAAGGCACTCTAATGCAAATTGAATTGTCATGTAGCAAAAGAGGCAACCCATCCTTCTATATTTACTTTATTATTTTCTTTATTCAATTAGTCAACCGTAAAGGAAAGACAATCTGGAAATGTATACCCGCAGGGGCATATATTTTTTTCGAAAAGTGGGGATGAATCCCCGATTTGTATTATTTGATGGCCTCATTTGATGAAGGCACAAAAGAACTTGCTTTGGGTTTGACTCTTTTGAGAGAGTATAAGCACAACAAGGTGTGGAAAAGTGTATGGAAGCCCCCGCCGATTTAAAATTAGTGTTTAGCTCTATTTTTCCTATAATGTAGAAAAAGAAGACTTGTCGAGACATCTGAAAACATGTTTTATTCAAAATGATCACAAGATTGCTTAAAACCCTTTATTGATGTTCGGGTTATTCAACCCCTAATCTCGATATGAACAAACATTTAGATTAATTAGGAGGAGAAAGTCAACTGATACCAAGAGTCGAAGTTGGCAAATGGTGAAGAGGGATTGTGTATAGGAGGGGCCATTGATGAGACCGAATTTTCTGGGATTTGAATGTGTTTATGACCGGACCATTTCTGGTTGCCTACGTCCCCTTAATATAAGGAGCTCAGGTCGCCGTAGTTCGGGCTTGAACTGTGTTTGGCTTTGGGAAAGGGGGTATGAATATTTGTGATACTTTTGGTGAAAAGGCTCGGATAGGAAATTTGGATGATAAGGTACGGGCCTCGAGATGTTCCTTGACAAGTCGTTTTTTGACGGCTTCTTCCGGGATTTCATTGCTTCTTGATCATCATCCTTCATTGGGGAAGAAAGATTTTGAATTCAGCTTAAGGGCTTATGATGTGTTTTTGCCGTTGCTTTAACTGCTCCCTTGTTGTCGACAACTTCCGTTCTTCGGGCTTTAATTTTGCCCATATGTCAAGCCTCTGATCGGCGGTGCTGGGTCCTTGGCCTCGTTTTTTTTTTGAAGCTATTGCCTTCTTTTTTTTTTAAGCTTTTGCTTGAGCTTTTTTTCTTTGAAGCTTTTTTTTTTAATTTTTTTTTTTGAGGATGAAGGCAAGCCTCTGCTTGAACTTTCTTGATGCACGTGAGGCGAAGGCAAACCCCTGGTTTTTTGTCGACATGGGGTCAATCTTCCGATGCTGAGTGACCTTTTGTTGTTCTTCGATGCTGCCGCTGTCGTTGACTTGGTCAAGGTGATGATGGGGACATGTTTTGGAAAGTGTATGGCTTGATGGAGTCCTTTGTGAGGTAAGGAAAGTGTATAGGGAGGGCATTAGTTGACTTTCTCGCACCAATTAATTAAAATCTTAATCATTTTCAGAGATTATTTGTTGAGCAATGCAAGTGATCATTTAAAATAAAACCATTTCATTAAATGTAATGTAGGTGTGCAAATAATGTCTCAAGTCTAGCGAGAAAAGAAAAAGACTCTTTTATAAAAAATTTAAGATTAACTACAATGTCCAAGGAGGACTTGATTGAACGAAGAAAGTACTAGAACCTACGAAGGTTGACTAAAAGACTATTTTAATATTAAAGGATGGGTAGCCCCTAGTATGGCTACTTTTTGTTGTTGGACCACGTCGTCTCTATCCTTCAGCAGACTATGCTCGCCTTTGGTAACTTCAAGGAATTCCTCGCTCACCGGCCCTGACGGTTGCCTTATCTGCCATCAGATCATTATCATCCCATTTACCCTTGGCGTTAGTCGTGAACTTATCGGAGGGCGAGAGTTCAAAGCATTTCACCGAATTCGGCTTTGCCATGGTCACATGCTTGTTGCAGTCAAACCAGCCATCCTCCACATTTGTTGCGACTAACTCATCTGGCTTGGAGCTTGAATCATAAAACCCAATCATGTTTATACTCGTGTTGTTTGGGAAATGATCATTGGCAGGGTTGAGATCACTGAGGTGCTCGAGTTTGCCCTTCTTAATTAGCCCCTGAATTGCTTTTCTCAAAGTTGTGCAGTTGTCGGTTATATGACCGTGATACTGGTGGAAAGCACAATGCTTAGTGGTGTCAAAAGGGATTTTGGAATCCTTGGGCTGATAGTTTCTCATGGGTTCGAGGAGACCCTGCTTTAGTAAGCTATTGAAAACTTTGCTTAAGGGAACACCCAAATCCTCGGGATGTGATTTCTCCTTTGGGGGAGAATAAACTCTTAACGCTCTTTGATTCGAGATTTGGTCATTGACTTGGTCACCATTCTGAACGGGGTTCGCCGGTTTTGGTCCATTGGGGCGCTCAAGCTTGCCCGCTTCGATTAACCTTTGAACCGCTCTCTTCAAGATTGTGCAGTTGTCGGTCGTGTGGCCATAATAATCATGGAAGGCGCAGTGCTTACTCATGTCGAGGGGTACATTTGAGCTCCTCGGATGGTAGTCCCTGAGAGGCTCCAAAAGGCCTTCCTTTACTAAACCTTTGAAAATTAAGCCCATGGGCATCCCAAAATCATCAAAATGCTCTCGTCGCCTTAGAGGACCACCATTTCTTGGTTGCTTTTGGATGCCGTCATTTGTACACAATGCCTTCTTTCCTTTGATGGATGTTGCAGCCGTGTTGGAAGGGTAAGGCTTATAGTGATGAGACATGTTCTGACCCGTAGTGTTTCCCCGTGCACGAACCCCTTTGATGTAATCATCGATGTAATCGTCGAGATTCGACCTTTTGTAAACCTCATTCGTGTCAGATACACAAGGTTGGTATGGTGAGATGGCCCGAGTCGAGCGATCGTCGATACTCTCGTTGCTAGGCTTTTCTTGTACCTCCTTAATTGGTTCCACCAATAATCCATTGGACGAGTCAATAGGAACAGTAGGACTGCACGACACCGCCACAAGATTGGCATCAGTAAGTGAAACCACAGTAGGAAGTACTCTGGTGGGAGGGATGACAGTCTGAGCATTAAAAGCGCGACCGGAACCCTCCTCATAAGGCCTGACAGTTGCCGAGGATGAGGATATATGACTCGTAATGGGTGGATACCACGGAGCAATGAGCGCGGATCCAAAAGGCTGCTGAAAACATGAGATTTGAGGCATCGTAACAGTAGGACTGAACGTGTCTTGACCGCATCGAGGAACGTGACTACAAGGGTAATGTGCATACTGTACTTGATGAACAGGAGCAGCTTGCGTAACAGCCGGGTGGAGAATTTGATGAGGAGTATTTGACCTTGTCGGACTTCCCAACCGGAGGGGCGAGATAGAGCTTGGAGGATGTTGTGAATACGGTAAACCTGATGAAGTGGTGATAAGAGCCTGGTGGCCCATGTGATCTTGCAGTATCATAGGGGCAAATGTGCCTCGAGAATTGGAGGAAGCAAGATGGACCCCTCTGAACCATGGAGCCTGAGAAGCAAACTGACCCAAAATGGCTTGCGGAGCCACGTCACACTGCTGGGCTTGAGAAGTCGCGAACTGACCCATTCCGAGATGATGACCCAAACCAGACTGATGTTGTGAATTAGTAAACTGACCCCTTCCAAGCAGTGGGGCGAAAGCCAACTGATTCAATCCCGTGGTGAGACCTCGAGAGACACCGGGGCAGGTTGACCTAGATCGGACTGTTGAGGAGTATCGAGCCGTAGGGCCGAGATGTACCGAATCGACCACCCTGCATCGATGGCCCGGCCAGACCGAGGTTTTGGAGTAGCGAACCGACCCATTCCAAGCCGCGGCGTAAATGCATCGATTGAAACCCAAAGGTGAAAACCGAGAGGTGCCAGGGGAAGTTGACCAAGATCGGACTGTTGAGGAGTATCGATACGATGAGGCCGAGAGGCAGGCCGAGTGATAGGCTGGGGGATGCTTGGCCTATTAGTAGTTCCACACGAAAGGGAGCAGGGCATTTGACGGTAGTTGGCATACCTGGGAGGGTAATTAGTTCCAATCTTCACATCAACCGTAAAGGTTCCATTAGGGTTGCGAACAATTGCTAGCCCCTGGTTTCTGATACCTTCCAATAACTGACAAATCTGAGCCTCTTGATGTTGTCTTATCTGTTCCAACATCTGATTCCACTGCTCGGAATTTTGCGAATTTTCGGGGTGCGGATCTGTACGTCCCCCACTGTTCTCCTCTAAGTTGGCCATTCTGAAACTTTGAGCAGAAGCGAGGGAGGAAACTGATGAAGTATCTACTCCGGAATGACTGAGCTGAACAAACGATGACCCGGGGCTTGATCCAAACTTTGTTTACTGTGGAAGGCACGAAAGGGTGTGGTTCAGACTCGGGAAAGCGGAACAGGTTGGTGTTTGGGCTTAGGGCTCATGTAACATGCGATTATTCGTTTAAATTTACTTAAAACATGTTTTATTAACCTAATCGGTTGGAAAAGATTGCTCTTCTTTTTCGCAAACTACTCTGGATCCTGGATCAGTGGGCCCCGTCACGACGTCTATAAGCCCCTCGTATTCCACCTGTATTTCGACCTCCCAGGGTGGACAGCCCCGGGCGAGGGTCCTATAGGGCAAGCGGGTCCCATCGACCGAAAGAAAAACGATCCTAAAAGTCTGGCGGGTAATCGAGTCTTAACGAGCATTCGATGTAAATTACGGACAAAGCTGACGTCAAAGGTCAAGATCATGTCCGAGGGCTCGACGAAATGTCGGCATGATTTGGACTGATGAATGTCCACAATTGATCTTGACTTGTCGTCAATTAGGCCGTAATTAGGCATGGAATAATCATTAATCCTTGATGACTCAGTGTCATGCTGGGAGTCAGTGTATAATTTGTGCCAGTCAGAGCCGAAGTCAAGGCGCCGGTCAATATCTTGGTCAAAGTCTGCGGCGGAAAATCGGCATGACTTCGACTGATTAGGGTCCTCGAAAGATATTGAGTCGGTATGCCGACAAAGGCTTGAAAGGAAAGGTCTATATACAGACAGGGCATGACACAGACCAAACTAAAAACCAACCGGGTCTCGGACAAAAGTGTGTCACGGACAAGTGCAGGGTCGACACGAGGCTCCATGGGATGTTTGGGTAGTCCTGTGCTTGCACCGAGAGGCATAATAAGATCAAACGGGCTGCGACAAGGATTTCCCCGGGTTAGGGACGTAGTGTGCAGTGTACGGTCAACGTGCGCGTAGTGTGCAAGCAGTCTATCTTCTTTTTCTGAGTAAAATAGAAATTTTTTATGTGTTAAAAAATTATGATGCATGATTTTTTTTTTGAAAATTTTCTTTTTTTTTTTTTGAAATTCTTTTTTTTTTTGAAAATAAATGCACACATAAGCACATAAACACAAAAATTCCAACAGTTAGGGACATGATTCCGACAGTCAAAATTTTGACTTTTTCCGAGGCGGCCAAAACAACACGAAAACGTGCAAAATAAACACACACAACAAATGATTTCCAATGCCGGGATGGAAGCTTGACCCTCAAAAGCTTTTCCTTTTTTTTTTTGAAAACGATGATACCGGTACGTGGGATTAATAAACCACAATTTATCCCCGACTCGTGTTAGGAGGCGATAAGGGGAAGTTTAATGGTTTCCACCAATATACCAAATATCATTTTTTTTTTTAGAAAAAGCTTACAAAATCCCCAGCGGAGTCGCCACTGTGATGATGTTGCCATTCGCGGGAAAAATTCGATTTTTCGTTTCTTTGAAAACCAAATAAAACCGGAAAACGGAGTCGCCACGCCATTTTTGTTTTAAGGGCCAAAACTTTGAAAAATGCCCGAGATTAGAGATTTGGGTTCGGAGGTCATGTTACACGCCGGGAAGGACGTTAGTGTGCACCCGGAATGCCTCGTAAAACGAGTCTTCCAAGCTGAAAATCATTTGTGTGTGTGTGTTTTGGCCAAAATAAGTTGAAACTCAGAAAAGTAAAAATTAGGAATTCTTTATTAGACTTTGGACAGATCCCATGATTTTTGGTGTGATTTTTGGGTTGAGTCTTGGTACTCAAAAGATTTTTGGAAGTTGGAAATCACTTCTGCCAGAATGAAAAAGGCAGTGAACACTTGATTTTGAAATGGATTTAAGGGCTGTAAAACTTCATAATCTGAGAAAACTCAGAGAATGAAAGTTGTTCCAGACACCTCAAATAAGATTTCTGTGAACGAATTTTCCATTTTGGAGAATATTTGAGGACCCAAAACCTTCTGGAAATCTCAGATATGAGATCTGGACTCCCAGAAACTGGTGATCTGACCTTCAAAAGAAAATTTGGAAAATGGAGTTTTACTCACACAAAAAATAAAGTAAAAATATGTTTGGAAATCTCTTGATGTTGGATAAAAAAAGTGTTTTGTAGTTGACACCAAATTCCAAGTTTATCTGTGTCCAAAAATTTAGACCATGGACTGGGGTCTTAGAAAATTGCTACTGGACAGCAACTTCTCAAGAAGGAAAAACATGATTTAAAGGGGGGTTTTGCATCCATGCTTGTCCCCATTTCTCTAGGTTTTGATTAGTGATCACTTGAAATTTTAGTGGTGAATCAACTATATCAAACCATCCTTGGGGTACATTAGGACTAAGCACTTCATTTGCTTGGGAAGGGGAATTTTATCCTTTGAAAAAGAGATTTGATGTATGAAAATGATTTTTAGAGTTTTGAAAACTTGTTTGCAAGTAAGTAAAAGAAGAACACTTTGAAAGTAATGTTGATCCTTGTAGAGGATCATCCATGGAGATGAACTTCCATGGTGATCCTCTTGGATCTAAAGCAAGAAATGAACAAATTACATCTTCAAAGTTTGAGATACATGCATGGATGAGAGAAATTTAGGGTAAGGAGAGGGAGGTTATACCTATCTTCCTTGTGTTTGTGTTTGAATGGATTCAAGGCTTGGTTTGAATGTGTTTAGGGTTGGTGATTTGAGTTGGTTAAAGAGAAAACAAGTAGATAACAATGAAGTCATCTATGTTTTCTCTCTAATCCTCCTCCTAAGGGGTGATTTGAGCTTGGATTGGTGTATGTATGAGAGTGTTTTGAAGTGTTTGTGAGTGAGTGAGGTTTGGGAAAGATTGGAGAGAAAATGGTGGCAATTCAAGTGAATTCCCACTGTTTTCTCTCTATTTTTCGCCAGAGTGCTGTTGATGAGTGAATTTTTTGTTCTGTAAACTGAGAGAGGAGGGTTTAATTTATAGGCCCTCTGAAATGACAAACAGATCCGCGCGGAGGGTATCGTAAACGTGCCTGGTGCATTAAGTGCTGCTCCAGGCTTTGAACAGGAAGAATATTATTCAAAAAATTCCAGCAGTTTGTTTTTCAACTTGCCTAATTCGGATTTTTCCAATTTCTTTTGCTTTTTGAGATTCTTTTCTTGGTTTAACTTTAAATGGCAATGCCCACTTTACCCTTGCTTTGTTAGAAAGGTTAGGAATTGTTAGAAATGTTAGTAATGTTAAAACTTTCGTTAATTTTCTAACGAAAATACTAACAACTCAAATTGGAACACTTACAGTGGTATGCCCAAAATCCTCATGAAATGCGCACCACTTGGACTTGTCCTTCCAAGTTGTTGACTGGTCACTCTTCTTGGGCCACCTCACTTTATCTCCAAGATTTCCCATGGCACACAGAATTCCTGCAATGTCCACAGAAAAGCAGTATTCAGAAATTTTTGGATAATCATTATCATCTCCCTCTTGATCATCATCTACAAAATGAACTCTAGAAGATTCAGATTTAACAGGGGGTTTGCCCCTGTTAGACTTATAGTGATGGGAATCCGATTTTCTGTCAGAGGGTTCAAATAGAGGAGTAGGAGTCCTCCCAGTTGACTTCCCCATTGCCAGGCTGTCATCCTCCAATCTGATGAAAGGCAAGGCTCTGGTCCTGATTTCTTCAAGTTGTTTCGCAGGAGTCATCACCAACTCGTTATAGAATAGAGAGCTCTTCTTCAGGCCTATACGGAATGCTTCCGTAGCTGTGGATACATCCAAGTTGGGTATAGTCACCGCCTCCTTGTTAAACCTGTGCAAATACTCTTTAAGACTTTCGTTAGGCTGTTGCACAATTCTATAAAGGTCACTAGTCAACTTGTCAAATGCCCTATTGCATGAAAACTGATTGATAAACATATTGACAAGTTGAGCATAAGAAGAAATAGAGTTTAGAGGAAGTCCCGTTAGCCATTTTAAGGCTGGTCCAGACAAAGTTGAGCCAAAACCCCTGCAAAAACATGCTTCTCTAAAAATAGGGGGAATACTTATAATATCCATTGATTCCTGATACAACAACACATGCTCTGCTGGGTCGGTGCTTCCATCATACTTCTTCATATGAGGGACTGAAAACTTCTTTGGGATCTCCACACTAGCTATTGCTGGAACAAAACGAGATTCATTATAGCAAGTTGGAGAAACTTGGTGGTATGGCACATTGACTTCAGGTATGCTCCGAAGCAAATCCTTTATAGTCTGCATTTCCTTAACAAGTTGACTCTCTGCGAAAAGAGGATTGTTATTAAACTGAGATGCAGAAGTATCAAAAGCATTAAAGAAACTCCCTGTTTGCCCCATTGAGGGTGTAGCATAGGTGTAGCAAGATGACAACACAGGTTGACTAGCTAGAAGGCTGAATCTTGGTTGCTCAATTGGAATGGACGTCACGATAGTACTTTCTGCTGGCAAAGTATTGGACATAGGGATATCTCCGAAATGGCTTGGCCCTGTACCTGCACCAAACAAAGATCTGGGAAGTAAAGGTGAAAATGGAGTAGATGCTTGAGTCTCGACTTGCTTCCCTTTACGCAGGCTATCAATGGCATTGAATATCATGGCATTCGTATGCTCCTGACCATCCAACCGATCATTCACTTTCTTCAACATATCGGCCATGTTGGATAATATCTCCAGATTGACAGCTTCCGCATTCAAAGATGGATTGCCTGGGGTGCCGGAAACAGGAAGCGGCCGACTCCTCTCACCTTGACTGCCGGACGGCGGATTGGCCATTTCTACGCAAATAATCAAAGTTTCCCACGGACGGCGCCAAATTGTTTTGGTCAAATTTCAACAAGTATCTCGAGCGAAAAGAAAAATGACTAAAGTGATATGAATCAAGGTACAATGATTATCAAGTTGAATAGAAATGGACACAAGTTGTTTGTTGACTAGGGAAAGCCCTTGAACAACTTGTTCGCCGGCATAAAACCCCGGGAGGTTTTGGTACCTGCCTGGATCGGAAGTTTACTAAGTGCTTTTGTGATTACAAAGCTAAGAGCGTATTCAAAGGGAGCTTAGGCTAGAGTGAACGTGTGTGCAAAAAATACAGTGTTTTCCCTTTTATACCTCACTACAACGGCTAATTACAAAGAGAATAATGGGCCTAAAATCTCGGGATAGAGGTTGATCAGTTGAGATATCTTCGCCATTCTTGTTGATGGAGGGGATAACGACCTGTTGCTGAGGAGATGTCTTTGAATCAGTCTTCACTTCCTTTGACACGTTCCCTGAAAAATAGGGTTAACGTAACTATGTTCCAACCTGCAGAAGATCAAGTTGTAATAGAACAACTCAAGTTTGTTAGTACCAAGTTGTTTGATGCAAGTTGTAAACAAGTTGATTTAAAAACGTAGGGCCCAACAGAAGTGGTTTCAAATATACTACATTAATCATGACCGTCCATCCACTAACAAATTGATGTGATCAATTATAGGCCATACGTAGGAGAGGATAAACAAATTTAATTTGGGTGAGCAAATCAAAATCCATTTTTTTTTTATATTTTTTAAAGGAAGATAGAGTGTATAGGGAAATACATTTTAATAGAACACTCTTTTGAATAAAAGGTGAAACTTTATCTGAGGGAGTATATATTTTCTATAAACAGAAATGTATAGTATACTGTTATTCTACATCACTGAAATCTTACAAGCAAACAAAGGTAGCATCTTTAATTTGGTACTGTTTTGGTCAAATTTCAACAAGTATATTTCGAAGGGAAGAAAAATGACTAAAGTGATAAGAATCTAGGTACAATGATTATCAAGTTGAATGGGGACGGACACAAGATGTTTGTTGACTAGGGAAAGCCCTTGAACAACTTGTTCGCCGGCATAAAACCCCGGGAGGATTTGGTACCTTCCTTGACCGTAAGTTTACTAAGTGTTTTTTATGATTACAATGCTAAGAGCGTATTCAAAGGGAGCTTAGGCTAGAGTGAACGTGTGTGAAAATACAGTGTGTGTTTTCCCTTTTATACCTCAAATAAAGCTAATTAACAAAGAGAAAAGATGGGCCTCAAAACTCGGGATTAAGGCTGATCACTACAAGAAAGGAGGCTATTTACGGCGCTCATTTACGGCGGTGGACACGCGTCCGCCGTATATATATATAATATACGGCGGTATGCACAACCGCCGTATATATTATATATATACGGCGGTATAGGCCGCCGTAAATAAGTTATGTACGTATATTTGGCATATACGTATATGAGATCGAAGTTATATACGGCGGTTTATCAGTATCCGCCGTATATAGGTACTTATTATCGGCGGTGGACACGCGTCCGCCGTAAATAATACACAATATTTACGGCGGTGTACAATATCCGCCGTAAATGTTATTAAATACCGGGAAACCCAAATTTCCCTATTCAGTTTCGTGCTATCTCCATCTCAGCAGTCTCTCTTGCTCTCCTCAGCTAGGGCACAAATTTCCGACGCCGGTGACCAAATAAGCAGGTAAGAATTCATGTTTACTTTTAATTTTTGGTTTTTGTTGTTCTTGGTGTGGTGGATTATTGAAATCGACATTCTATTTCTCTCTCTCTCCTCCAGCCAGTGAAATTGAGCGTTGATTTCTTCGATCAACAACAATCAGGTATACATTTCTTTCCCCTTTTCTAATTTACTTTTAATTTTTGGGTTTTTTTTGTTCTTGGTGTTGTGAGTTGTTGTTGCTGTTACTGTCGTTGTTGTTGGTATTGCTGTTACTATTATTGTTGTTGTTGTTGTTGTTTTTGGTATTGCTGTAACTGCACATCTTTTCAGATTTGAGAACAAATATAACAGTTGCTAGTAAAGATTCATCTTCATTTATAACTTAACAGTTGCTTTTGCAAGCGCATTATTATACATTAATCGCAATGTAAACAAAGTTTTATTCTATACTGGCTCTGGAGATCTCCATCAGCAGTGATAGTTGCAAAACTCATGCCCCCTGCAAGTGGCTTCTCTCCTCATCGAAGGGAATGAAAGTGGTAGCTTATGTTCTATAAATAATAACTACTCCCAATCTGAAGATAGAAAAAGGGAGTTCATGAATAAGTTCCCTTTCTTGAAGGACCCGGAAAGAGTCTTAAATACTTTCACAAAAAGAATTACTCGATAATTTGACCTTAAGAAACCTTACTGGGATTATCAGGTTCCTCGAAGGGACCGAACACGATCCTGAACCAGTTTCCTCTCCCAATCTGCCATACCCACAAAAGCATGCTCTGGAAGATTCTCAACGAATCTAGATCAAAATCTTTTGCCTGTCAATTCATAACATAGCACACAGTAATGGAGCCCAAATATAGTTCATAATCACCATTTTTACATGCTGATATCATTAATTGAGAATTAAGAGAAATGTGCTTACAGGCCTTCTCATGTGGCGTATTCCAAGTTGTTTGCATCTATTGACGATGGATTCTATGTCTATTCCCCAGTACTCAATGTCACTGTCCTGCTGCAAGTTAAGAATGTAGGCCACATTCTCTCCCCGTTTTAGATGATCTATATCTTCAGCTTTCTGAGGCTGGGAACCCACAATCAAATTTTCTGTTATCAATGTATAATTCATGCCTGAAATCACAGGATAGTCTTATTAGATCCCCCTAGTTCCTAAAAATAGTTCCAAATCTTTTGTCGCATGTGCATCAATTCTTTTGCACATCAACCTAGTTCCTTAAATTAGCTTCTCAATTAGGGGGGGGGGCTTGTGAGAGAGAATGAATGAATGTTGTCATGGGGTTATACTATATCTTGGGCCCAAGTTCGACTAATAGGCTAGGCTCCAACAATGTATATTATCTATATCGAGCCAAAAGTTGTACATATTTAGACTATGTTTGTTTATGAGTTTATTTTTATTCTAAAATTTGTGTCTCTCGGTCTTATATATAGGTTGTATTTTAACGTTAAAAATATCAAGTCAAGTCATATATGGACAAAAGTTGGATTGATTTGGATAATCGAATTTCAAATGAGTATTTGTCTGGGGTTGACAACTTTCTCGATTTCTGTTGGTGTTAAAGAAATATATTGTCCTTGTAAAAAATGCGCAAATCGTTACCAAAAAGACCGTGCAACCGTGAGATCACATTGTATTGAAGTGGGATTTCAAAAAGATTACAAGAATTGGATTAGGCACGGGGAAGAGTACATTTCGGCGCGTAAGAATGATAGGACAGCGAAGATGGCATTGAAATTGAATTGGGCGTGCAAGATTGTATGAGGCGAATGGTACATGAAGGGATGGGTATGCCGGATAGTAACCGGCCAGGAATTGAAGAAATCGTACAATCGGATGCATCCACCGCAAAGTTTCTTAGACTTTTGAGAGATCGATCAAGCCTTGTGGGAAGGGTGTGATAAGTTTACGGTACTCTCATTTATTGTAGAACTTATGCACTGGAAGGCTAATTATCGAGTGACCGATAAGGGATTTACTTCTTTATTAAAAATTTTCATTAGGGCATTGCCTCAGTCAGCGAAAGTGCCAAGTTCCTATCGTGAGGCGTACAAGATGATTGCGGATTTGGGTTTTAGTTATAAAACGTGGGACGCGTGCATTAATCATTGTATGTTGTTTCGAAATGAAACGAAAAACTTACTAAATGTGAAATTTGTGGAGCCTCTAGATATAAGCAACAAGAAGAAGGGGGTAGCGGTGAAGGTGCGGAAACAAGTGGCAAGAATAAACTTCCCAAGCAGGTAGCGATGAAGAAAGTATGGTATTTTCCCTTAAAGCCAAGGTTGCAAAGGTTGTATTGGTCATCTAAGACCGCGACACTCATGAGATGGCATGCCGAGAAAAGAAAAGACGATGGTGTGCTGAGGCATCCTGCAGACTCTCGTGCGTGGAAGGAATTCGATGAACGTTATCCATTATTTTCAAGTGAAATTCGAAATGTTAGATTGGGATTAGCATCTGACGGATTTAATCCTTTCGTAACAATGACTATATCTCATGTACTTGGCCGGTTGTGCTTATGCCATACAATCTTCCACCTTGGTTATGCATGAAACAGCCATATTTCTTTTTGTCGGTGCTTACTCAAGGCCCAAAAGGGCCGGGCAACAAGATAGATGTGTATCTCCAACCGTTAATTGATGAGTTGAAGGAATTGTGGGAAGATGGTATATCAACTTATGATGCATCAAGGAACGAGATGTTTACTTTACGAGCTTCACTATTATGGACAATAAATGACTTTCCTGCATATGCAATGTTGTGCGGATGGAGCACTGAAGGTGAATATGCTTGCCCTTGTTGCAATGTGAGACCTCAAGCACGATGGTTGGATCATGGTGGCAAGTATTGTTATATTGGTCATCGACGCTTCTTGCCTAGGAGTCATGCTTTTCGTAAGGATAAAGGCTCTTTTGATGGTACTCATGAAGTGAGAGATAAGCCCAAGTTATTGTTTGGAACAAAATTGCTTAAACAAGTTGAAAATATGGAAACAGTATAAAATAGAAGATGTTATTAAAAAGAGGAAAAGAGAAGAGGGTGAGAAGCAACAAGCCAAGTTGGAGAAAAGAAAGGTTCCTAAGTTGTGTCACAATTGGAAAAAGAGGAGTATCTTCTTTGAGTTGCCATATTGGGCAAATAATCATGTTCGTCATAATCTTGATGTTATGCACATTGAAAAAAATGTGTGTGATAATGTGCTACATACTCTGTTAGGTACTGCGGGGAAATCAAAAGATAATGATAAAGCAAGAAAAGACCTAAAAGAGATGAACATTCGGAAACCATTGCATCTACAAAAGCTTCCATCTCGGCAAAGATATTATGCCTCAGGCTCGGTTTACAATGAGTAAGAAGCATAAAGACACATTCTTGAAAGTTCTAAAAGGAGTCAAAGTCCCTGATGGCTACTCGTCAAACATATCTCGTTGTGTACATCTAGAGGAAAGATCTATTTGGGGTCTTAAAAGCCACGATAGTCATATTTTGCTCCAACAACTACTCCCTTTAGCTGTTCGAAAAGCGTTGCCTACTACATTGTAAAAGCCATCATTGAGTTGGCAAATTTCTTTAGGCAATTATCCTCAAAGGTGAATACACTTGCTGATCTCGAAAAGATACAAGATCGGATGGCTGTCACACTATGCGCTCTCGAGAAAATATTCCCACCAGCTTTCTTTGATGTTATGGAGCACTTGCCGGTGCATTTAGCCGAGGAGGCCTTGCTAGCAGGCCCAATACAATTTCGTTGGATGTATCCGATAGATAGGTACATCCATATTAAATTTACTTTGAAAAAAGTTAAATTCCTTTTTACATCTGCTTTAGCATAAGTAAATGTTTTTGTAGGTTTCTACTTACATTAAAATTATATGTTCGAAATCGAGCCCATCCCAAGGCCTCCAAAGCTAAGGCAATTGTGGCTGAAGAATGCATGACTTTTTGTACGCAATATTTGGATGACATTGAGACAAAGTCCAATCGTCCTAGAAGAAATGATGATGAAGGTGATGAGTTAGGACGCTTTGTAGGAAAAGAAGAGGTAATTACCCTTGATTACATCACACGAGTACAAGCGCATAGATATGTGCTTTTCAATACTGAAGATGTTGAACAATACCTAGAGTAAGTGATTCCTTACATGAGGCTTACATTCCTTATATCTTTTATATTTCAAATTAATACTTAATTCATATTTTCAATCTGCTCAGAATGCATCGTGTACATTTGAGGGAGACACTACCTCGTAATCAACGACATCTTATAGAGAAAGAACATAATGATAAGTTTGTTAGCTGGTTTAAGGATTATGTAAGTATGAAACCACCTTCATATAATAGTTTCAATTTATCGTTTTAAATATTTTCTTATTAAATTTTATTTTTTATAAAAGGTATGCACGACGAAAGATGTAGTGCCCGAAAGAATTACGAGTCTTGCATTGGGTCCTCATATGGATGCGAGGCGGTATAAGTCTTACATAATAAATGGTTTTCGATTTCGAGTGAAGGATGTCGATAGACGGAGGAAAACTCAAAATAGTGGAGTCATGCTGAATGCAAGTGTGACAAGTTTTGCAAGCCGAAAGGATAATAATCCCATTGTAGGGGATGTTAACTTCTACGGGGAGTTGATTGAGATCCTTGAAATTCGTTATAGCAACTCAATAAGATTTGTATTGTTTAAATGTGATTGGGTTGATAACCGGACAGGCAAGATGAAAGATGAGCAAAAATTTACTCTTGTAAACTTCAATCACAAGTTGTATAAGGATAATCGAGTTGGTGATGAACCATTCATATTAGCATCTCAAGCTGAGCAAGTTTGGTATGTTAAAGATCCTATAGAAAGTGATTGGAAAGTTGTGATGAGGATTACACCAAGAGATAGTTTTGACATATATTCAAATGATGATAAACAAGTTTCAGATTCGATTCCACAATTGGTACCATTTTGCTCACAAAATCTGGATGAAAATGTTGCTAACGAAGAAGCATCAGGTCGAGATTGAAACTACTAATATCAATGACCTAGATGTTGATATGACCGATAATGATGATGTTGATATGGCCGATAATGATGATGATTAGTTTGAGTAGTATTTGTTTAGATCTTATTTGCTTACTATTTACTAAGACAATGTTATTACTTAAGTTTCATGTTTCAATCAAACTTGTTATTTTTGTATGGTTGAATATTAATATTGTTACTTCTATATAATATGTATTTGTTTAGGTCTTATGTGCTTACTATTTACTAAGACAATGTTATTACTAAAATTTGTGTCTCTCCGTCTTATATATAGGTGGTTTTTGTGTTGAAAATATGCCTCCTAAGGAGAGAGACGGTAGAGGGGGTAGCAACAAGAGGGGTAGACAAAACCCGCCGCCCGTAGTCCCAAATGATTCCACTTCCCTAATGCATCATTGACGCCGTTTATGGGATTGACCCAATTGACCGCCGCTCAAAAGAAAAATGGCGGAATTTGGAGGGTAGGAAATTTCAAGTCACCACTTTCCTTCATTTGCCGGTGTTGAGGGATTTGGGTTTAGAGACGTTAGTAACGTAATTGATGACGCAAGCCGGGTTAGGTAATTTCTGGGGAAGACTCCGGCTACGTATTTGAGATATTCACTTGAGTTCCTTTCAACTTTGGAGGTAGGCAAGGGGTCACAAGAAAATTCTATTCGGTTTCATATGAATGATGAAGCCTATCGAGTGACTTATGATCGGTTGAGGGAAATCTTTGGGGTTGATCAGCCGAGAGGAAGCCGGGTCGAGGCCGATGGGGACTTGTTTTTTCTTTTCGGAGCTCACAGATTGCCCCGCAAAAAAAATACCTTAGGGCTTCCTCTCTTTCTCACCCGGCTTGGAAATTATTTTACAGAGGTCTATCTATGTCTTGGTTGGCAAACGGAGAGCCCGCTCAATTGAATGTGGCTATGGTAAACCTTTTGCGAATGGGGTTGAGGAGTTTTCGTGTGATTCTGATTGGGTTGATATTTTTGTTCGAAGATGTGAGGCATTTGCCCTTACCAAAAAGGGAAACATATCAATTGGGGGGATGATCACATTGATTGCTCAAGCTTGTGTGGGTGAACCAAAACCCGAGGCGATGAGATTGATGGGGGGCACAAGTTTTTATTCTGGAGACTGGCTAGTGCAGTATGACAAGTTTGTGAGGGACCGGAGGGCGACAGATAACAGGTCTTTATTGTTTGAATATGGTACTCCCAGGAGGATGGTCCGTTGCAGGGTAGGGGCCACGTTTCCGAGTGGTGAACGAGGCCGTGCATTGGCATATGCCCGGTGTTGATGATCAAATGGATCCCGTTGATGAGGAGGATGATGAGGAGCAGGAAGAGGAGGATCGTGGAGAGACAGGGTGGTCGGAGGAGAGCGTAACCGGAACCGGCGGGGTTCTTTTGATCTGGGATACCATGAGGGCATTTTTGGAGGAGCAGAGCGATCGAGGATCGCTCGGGAGCAGAGCCGACATGCTTTGGAGGATGCTAGATGGGTGGAGGTTATCGCTTGGGAACAGAGGCGACAGACTTTAGAGGATGCTAGATGGGGGGAGGTGCAGGATCGTTTTGAGGGGTTGGAAGATGAAACTGCCATTTTGGGAGCCCGATATACGCAGCTGGAGGCTTGGGCGATGCGCAGACGAGCCCCGGAGTTACAAGCCGGTTTCAGAGGATTATTTGACTACGATGCATTCGAGAGCCACCGCTCGTGCACGCAGGCGTTCTTCGCGTCGACCTACTATCGTGGACAAACCTCCCGCTCTCATCGGTGATGTTATTATTGTGATGTTATTATTAATGTTTCATGTTTCAATCAAACTTGTTATTTTGTATGGTTGAATATTAATATTGTTAATTGTAATATGTATTTGTTTAGATCTTATTTGCTTACTATTACTAAGACAATGTTATTACTTATGTTTCATATTTCAATCAAACTTGTTATTTTGTATGGTTGAATTGAATATTAATATTGTTAATTGTAATATGTATTTGTTCTGCTTCTTTTGATCAAACTCTTATTTCCTACAGGATCTTGTTGCAGCAGCTCTTACTTTCTACCTCTGTCATCTGCTTTTCCAGGTACTCCTTTGATGCCTGTAGAAATTTGAATATATTAAATGAATATCCAATTTTTACTTTGGGATGTCCCCGCCTCGCTTCCCCACCGATTTGGTACCCGCGGGATCCCCAACCCCCCCCCCCGTACTATTTTATATTTTTTTTGTATCAAGCAAGGCTTGCCCTATAGTGTTGTTGTTGTTCCTTGTGGTTGTTGTTGTTGTTCCCCCTGCCCCGCTTCCCCACCGATTTGGTATTTGTTTTTTGTTAAATGTGACATATAACAAATGTGTCCACAACCCGCGGGAGCCCCCCCCCGTAATGTCATGTTTGTTGTTCCCCCCGCCCCGCTTCCCCACCAATTTTTTGTTTTTTGGTTGATTCGTTGGAAATGTTAGTGTAATGTCATGGTTTATGGTATTTGTTAAATGTGACATATAACAAATGTGTCCACAACCCGCGGGAGCCCCCCCCCCCGTAATGTCATGTTTGTTGTTCCCCCCGCCCCGCTTCCCCACGATGTAGTGGTTTTGCTAACTATTTTAATTGTTTCCTCATCTCTTTATTGATGTGACTATATAAATATTTTTCAATCTAATCTACGGTCATTTCTCTTAATGGTGAATCCATAACATTTTTAAGATTTACATTAGGATAATCAATTTTTCTAAAAGTGTTTGGTTAAACCGTAAGAAAGTTAACAAATTTTTCTTTGACTTTGAACTTTCGAATGAGACGGAGGGAGTATTGACCCTTTCAAAGTTGATTTGTTGGTTTAACAATTAAATTTTCTTTCTTTTCTTATTCTCCGTTTCAACAACCCTCACAGGCATCCGATTCTACTAAAAAGTAGCCATTATTTTGCTTTCTCTTTTTCCTTCTAATCTTTATATTTTTTCCCTTCATATATTAAGCATTTAGCAGACTTCATTAGGATACTTTGTTATGATTACAAATCCGCAATCTGAATCTTCATAGTTGCTTTTCATTAAAAATAAAAATGAATATTTATTTTGTAAAATTTATAGGAGCAGGTGCTTTTAACTTGCTATATTTTTTCTAAAAAAGAAGACACCATTCTTTCTTGAATTCTATTATGGTGAGCAAATTATGTGTCAAAAGTCAAAATGGTTGTTGTTTGTTTGTTACAAACTTGATGTTGTCAGGACCTTCCTCAAGCAGCAACTCACCGTTGTAGTCCAAATTTGATATCTCCGGCTCCTTCTTCTCCGATTGATCTGCACACACTCAAACGTTAACTAAACCGGGGGCGGCTCCGGCGTAAGCCCCTCCGACGTGAGGATAAGAATTTGCTTGACAAAGGGGAAAACCAACAACAATGGTGGTGTCTGTGTGTGTGTGTGAAAAATGGACGTACCTCTGAATGAAGCCTTCCTCTCTTATTTATACCCCTTACCCTCGTGCCTTGCATGTGACATCCTCACGTTTCATGCCTCCTGCCACGTGTCACCATTCCATTTGTCCTTTATAAAAGTAAACCCTTAACACGTGATCATCAATCCCAATGCATAACCGTCTCTTGGGTCCCACTTTGTAGATATTTATATGCCGCCTCTGGTGAGTAACATCAATTGGGATCCCTCTCTCGCCGGATAAAGTCACCTACTATCCTGTCTCGCCTCACCACCATATCTCGCATTTAGTCTCTATCGCCGGCTTTCCTCATAATGTTTCGCCATTTAGTGTCTCCGTCTTCCCCCTCCTCATTGACTCTAGCGGGATACCTCCCGTCTCGCTTTCTTATGACCCTCCTTGGGCCGCATCTGCTTTTGTCCTCTTCTTGGATCTTATCTCGATTTTGGGCCCACTTGCTATTTTCTCGCCAATAGACTTGGGCCAGGCCCAACCATTATTATTGGACAGCATCAGAAGCCCCTAAGTTTATGGCGAGATTCATTCATGGTCTCGCCAAAAACTTTATGATTACTGCCTCCTCCCTCTGCGACACATAAATCCTTCTTCAAGAAGCTACCATTGAAATCCCCATCCATACACGTGTCCCTTTCCGGGTATCCTTTTAGATTTTAATGGGCCGTCATTTGGGAATCGTGCCAAATTGTGAGGGAAAATTTAAAAATTTTTCCCAAACGTCACATCAATCATTTCCCTAAAACCCTCTCTCATATAAATACCCAAATTACTTTCCCCATTCCTCTTTTTACTCTTCTTCATCCTTGCTCGAGCTCTCCCAAACTCCGGCGAACCCCAACCTTGAGTCCGATTGTTCTTCTTCATTTTTCACCGTTCATTCACTGATTTCTTTCCCAAAATTGTTTCTTGACCTTTATTCTGTTCATCTCTAACCATCTTGGAAGTGATTTGGTGCATTATTCCTCGATCCTCAGGATTCCACCTTCTTTTCCGGCGCCTGTTCATCTTTTCCGGTGACTCTTCATCTTTCCCGACCAAGATTTTACTCATCATCAGGTAACTTTTCCAAAAACCCTTCACATTCTTTAAACCTTCACATTTGATCTCCCCCTTTTGTCTGATTACTTGAACTTTACATTTCCTTTTGTCCCTTTAAATTTTTCCCAAATTACCCTTCATGGCAAGATACAAGAACTGTGCTAGACGGGTTAGGTACGGGAGATGTCAAGTTTCAGGCGGCTTATATAGGCGCCTGCAAACTACTTGGGCGAGACTGCCTAAGGCCGACATAATTAGGTTGTTGGTTGAGAACTGGGTGGATCCTTCAATTATTGATTCCCTAGAAATTAAAGGTCGCTTTTTCCTTTCCCCTTCAACCCTATGTCTCATATGTTTACTTCCCATAGAGAATTGGTCAGGTTTATCAAAGATAAATATGACCCCAATTTAAGCGACTCATCCGAATCTCATTGTGTCGCTGACCCTTTTTCCAAACATAGGACACATTATAAATCAATCCTTTCTTCTTCTTCTTCCAGTGAATCCCGCGAAATGACTGGTCAAGCAACTTCGTCTCCCGCTGCGGCTTCCAACAATCCCCCTTCCACCGGGGTTCAGAATCTCGCTCTTCATGAAGGTACCTCTTTTTCCAATCCCGCTCATGCTGAAGCGGGATCTTCCCTTGCACCAGACACGGATTCCCTGATTCCCAACCCCATCACCGACTGGCATAGAACTTTCCATATTGATAGCTCAATCTACCGCATTTCTGATTATCAGGGAGATCTCTCCCTCGCCCACTTAAGAGAGATGAGAGAGGGCATAGTAATATTTCCTTCTCAACTTAAAGCCGACCTTAGGATCCCCTTTGATCCTTTTCTTTGTGAAGTCTTGTATAAGGCCCAAGCCATGATAACAAAAATTCACCCCAATGCCATAAGAATAATAACCTCCTTCCTTACCATATGCCGCTCTCTACGTAAAGAACCCACAATCACTGCTTTGATTTCTTTATTTCCTGGGTACAAACAAACCAACAAACTCCCCAACGGGATAGTGGAAACCCGCCTTTCTCTCCAGTATCATAGAGGTCCCAAAGTCCTCACTCCATTACCTACAAAAGTTCATGACTGGATGGACGACCCTCTCTTTGTTGTCTCTCGCGTCGGGTGGTCTCATCCCGCTGACCTTCATCCTATCAATCCCCATATTGAATCCAAAGAAGCTTCTACTATTGGCGACACTGCCCTTTGTGACGCCATTCGTGCCTTACTTGTCTTGCCTGAAAACTCTCCCGCGGATACCCCCCAACCTCTCATTTCTTGGAGAGGCATTCTGCGAGATAGAGAGTTACTTGATCGAGTTGGTCTTTCGGACAACTTACCTCGAGTCCCACCCCGAGTCCCAATAAGCCATGTTTACTTCGATGGATAGGAGCGACACTCCGGCAACAAGTACGCTCATGAATGCCAATCCTGCAAAGGTTCTCGTAACTGTATCGCCATGAATACAGCTCTTTGTATGTTTCCCCTTTATCCTTATAATTTCTTTACTTTGACTTACATTTGAATCATCATAACTCTTGACTTCCTTTTATTTGCTTTCAGATCATAGGGCCAAATCAATGGACAGTCGCCAAACCGCCAATCTGGATATTGACAAAAGAAGAAAACAACTGGGCAATGCTCGCGGCATTGCCCTTGTTCTTCTTCCCGAGAATCTTCCCTTGCCAATATCTAGCGACGGCAAAGATTCTGAAGAAATAGCTTTGGAAAGGGCACAAACCACAGCCAAAGGCCGAGCTAGGCCTACTAACCCAGCCGCCCGAGCCAAACGACAAAAAAGAGTTACTTCTGTGTCGACAAATGTCACTCCAGCTTCTCAAGAAATTATCCCACCAAATCCCATCGTTACTTCAAATCCATCATCCACTGAAGTCAATATCCCGCCAGTTTCCATCCAGCCAACTATTGAAAGCAATGTTTTACCAACTGTCATCCCTGTAACGACCCTAACTCTAGGCACTAATTTAACATCATATTGTGTGCTTTTAAGATTATTGTTAATGTTATGTGTTCATTCTTATATCTTTGATTTCTTATATTAGGATGAGATAATTGAGAAAATTAAATAAAGTCCATGGGGAAAATATAATAATTGACAATAAATAAAATGTGAGTAGTTAGGCTTTAGTTTGTGTAGGGGAAAGAAATAAAATGATTGAAAGCCTTTAAAAGTGTGGTATGGGGGACCATACCTATCTCTCTTTTTCCCTCACTCTCTCCCTCCAAGGACCGGCCCCCCCTACTCCCCTTACCAATTTTATACTCCACCTCTCTCCTTCTTCTCCTTGATTTTCTCTCTCAAATCCATGGAACCTCCATTGATGAAGCTTCACCTTCCAAGACTCCTACCAAGATCAATCCTTCACCATTTTTAGATCCGAGAGTACTTTTGTAATCGGGAGATCAAGAGGAGTTCATCAAGCTAAGGAAGTCCTAAATCCATCTCCTATTCTAAGGTGAGTTATTATGACCCTTCTCTTCTTTAAATGTTCATGAGAGATTTATTGTTGTTATTGTTGTAAAAATGCTTATTGGATGCTTTGGAAACTTTCTTGAAATGGAAGAAGTGATTTAGGTCATAAGGAAAGGTGGGTGTTCTTAGAAGTGTTAAAGAATGAAAGAAATGGGTGGAATTAGTTTAGAATGTTTTGGAATCCTCTTTGAAGTTGAGAAATGGGTAAATAACATAGGATGATGTTATGGTTCATGGAAGTGAATTTGGAGTATAAGAAATGGGTGATATTAGTTTAGAAGATTTAATTTAAAATATGTTATTAAAATGGGTTGAAAATCTTGTGGTGAATGATTTGGATTTATATTATTTTGGGGTTTAAATGATTTAGGATGAAAAATGGTAAAGTTAGAGATCCTCTTGGTATTCTTGAATGTTGGGTTAGGATAAAAGAAAAGGAAATGAAACTTGGTAGAAGAGATGAAATCTGGGGAAGTCTAATTTAGCACTTGGGCGATCGCCCAAGAGGGCATGAGCGGCCGCCCATCTTTGCCCGTAACAAGAGTGCCTTAGGAAAACCTCTTGGGCGGTCGCCCAAGAGGAGTTGAGCGATCGCCCAAGAGGGCGTAAACTTGGGTGTTCTTTAGAACCACTTGGGCGGTCGCCCAAGTGGCCTGGGCGGTCGCCCACCATGCCAGATCCTCCTTAGTCTCTTTTCTTATTGATTTACCAACAACCTAGTGGCATGACTCTTAACCATTATGAATTAGTGGAAGCTAATCCAAACCAGGTATGAATTAACCCTTTTACACTTAAGTTATATTAGAACACTTAAGAGCACCTTAATTGGGTTTAAATGGAACTAAGGAAGCACTTTAAATACGACTCAAGAATTGATTCGACAATCTTGTATGGACACTTATTAAATGTGACTTCCATTTGGGTAAAGTGAACTTGGGTTCTTATAGAGATCATGTATTACTGAATAATGTCTAAGTAAGGATAATTATTGATGCTTTGTTATCATACTTGAGTACATATTCATGACTTGTATCATACTTAGTGTATTACATAAATGCTGCACTCTGATTATTGGTTGAACATGAGTATATTTTACCATGTGACTATATTGCTTATTTATGCATAGTGTGTTAAAGAAATGTTGCACTATGATGTTGGTTGAGCATGAGTATATTTTACCATGTTGCTATGTTGTTTATCCCCTTTGTGGATTGTATTTCAAGTATCTACTATGTGCTTGATAATGTGTGAGTCAGCTGACATTGGGGGTATAACATAATACGATCAATTATGGAAGTGTGACCTAATGTGATCGGATTATGTTATATACGTAATTTGTCCCCTCCCGTGGCCACGGGATGGGGTATAACATCTCGTATTGAGCCAAAAGCCTTACGAGTTGCTACTGTCTTATTTGGTTCCACTGAAAACGGGTCTTATAAGACGTGAGTATTGCTTAAAGCGGCTCACTGTAAGATTGGAGTATTATTATACCCAATCTTGTACGACTATCGCTCGAGACGGGAAAAGGTAAACCAAGGTAATGTAAGGTGTTTACAGCTTTTCCAATGTGTTATATGCAACTTGTTATGTGTTGCATCTTATATGGCATATTGCTGCATTCATAATAGCTTGCTGAGATTTATTCTCACCCCTCTCCCTTTACTGTTTTTTAGATTCCGAGACAGATGGACCGGCCAAGTAAGGGCGGTGAGGAGTTTGGAAGTTATATTTTGGGAATTGTCGGGGTATGATTAGGTGGGTATAGAAAGTGTACCTGGTATAAATCATTTACGGAATTGTATTATTAAATCTTCATTTTATGTTATAACCGATGCCTTTTTGTAACTAAAACAGTTTCTTACTTTCTAAGTTAGTCAACTATTTCTCCATTGTAAAAAGGTGTAGATTTATTTGGAAATGGTTATAATAATTGTACTTATTTTTGAAAAGTTAAATAAAGATTTTAAAAGTTTATGAAATTTGGGTTAGTTTGGGGACGCTCCAGCTTGGGACACGTGTAGGTTCCGGGTCGGGGTCCTCACAATCCCGCCAACTGATGTCGCCCCAGCGACTGAAAATATCGAGATTCATCCCTCTGATCCTATTCCATCAGATCCTCCTTCTTTGGAATTGAACATTACTGAGCCCCATCAAACTGAGATTCCTCCTTCCCACGAGATGGAAGTTTGTGACTTAACAAATGCTTCCAGTTCTCCTTCAACTCCTCGCGACCCCGCTACCTCTTCTGCTCTTCCCAATCCAAGTTGGCTACAGGAAAATTTTTCTAAGCCCCTTGACTTTGTTGGGCTTTTTGAGCTTAGCAAAGAAGTCGCCAAAGTCCCCCGCATAAAGGGGTTGATTGAAGAAACTAGGAGCGCGGAAGAGTGCATGTTGGGTAGCTCGGCCTTGATTAGAGCTAGCGACCAACTCCAAGTTCAGCGGGTCGCCCAAATGGATCCCAACCATGCCGCCTGCCAGGCTGGTTTTTATTATTCACTGGTATGTTGTTCCTTCTTTCTTTCCTTGGCTTATCTTAACCTTATTCTCAATTGCCTTAACTTTTAATTGTTATCTTTTCCCAGTTAGGATCTATCATGGGTATTAGCGAGAAGAATACTCATCTTGAAAATGAATCCGCAAACTTGAAGGCCATCAACCAAACTTTGAGGCGAGATAAAGATACCCTTAAGGGTAGAGTCACACGGCGGGATGTCACAATTAAAAACTTGGAAGGAGAGCGCGACAAATTGAAGTCCGACTTGGCTACTTCCCAAGATCAACTTGATCGTACCTTGACTGATCTTAATGCCGCCAAATCTGATCTCA
Organism: Adenophora triphylla var. japonica; assembly: GCA_022495995.1. Taxonomy (NCBI): domain Eukaryota; kingdom Viridiplantae; phylum Streptophyta; class Magnoliopsida; order Asterales; family Campanulaceae; genus Adenophora; species Adenophora triphylla. The sequence continues at coordinate 61,816 of JAFEMH010001198.1, read as the reverse complement.
CCACTGCCACCAATGAACTCAACTCTGTTAAGGAGAATGCCGCCAAATTGAGGAGCGAGAATGAAGCTTTAAAAGAAAGTCATGTAGCCGACACTCAATCTTTCCAAGACGAGATTGCTAGGCTTAAAGAGGAGCTGACTGGGAAGGCCGCAGAAATTACTGCTCTTAATGCTGATGTGGCTCAACTAACAGATGACATTGCTGATATTGGGAACCGGACTTCCTTTAAGTTATGCGGAAGCACTGACGGTGATGTTGATGATATTCCAGCCATTACCATTGAAAAGCTTGCCCACTGGGGCTCAGAGCCAATTTTCAGCGAGGTATGTCGCCGCGGCCATTCTTTGGTTCCTTTTACTCCTGAAGAACTTAAAGACCTTGCCGATGAAGATGCATTATTGGGCAAATCGCCATGGAATCCTCCTCCCGTTCAACATCCAAATGATGTTGCTTTGTGGGACGATTTACTTGAGCACAAACACAAACTCTTAGATGATGCCAAAGGTCTTGCCCTAGCGACTTCCAACTCTACTCAACAAACCGCACCAACTGAAGATCCCAATGCTTCAACTTGACTTTCCCATAATTCTTAACTCATTTTGATCAACTTTTGTAACTTGCCTTGGTGGCTAAACAATTTACTTTCTTTTCTTTTGGGGCCTGGGAGCCTATAAACAATGTATATTCGCGGCCTTTGTGCTTGCCCCTTTACTTTTATGCTTCACTTATTTCGTCATTCATTGTTTTGATAGTTTATCAAAAATCTCTTTTTGCATGACAGGTACCATATACCTATACTCCCATCGAAAAAGTGAAGTCGTCTTTAGGCGACTTTACTTATAATACATATTATGCGACTCATATTGTCGCTGACTTTAACTCTTTTTTGATCTTCCTTTGCTTCTTATTTAGAATAATTTCCTTCTTTTTGCCTCATATCTTTCCTTTGTCATTCCAGCGAGATAAAGATCTCTTTCATAGCGACTTACGTTCATGCCCTTAAGGCGAGATGGAGCTTTTCCCCATTTATAGTCCGGAGACTTTCACTTTTATAGCTCATAGACTTTTGCATGTTTATAGTCCTTAGACTGACTCACATCATTTATAACCTGTAACCTGACTCGCATCTTTTATAGTCCGTAGACTTTCTTTGACACTTACATTGACTCACATCTTTTATAGTCCATAGACTTTCTTTGCGACTTACCTTGACTCACATCTTTTATAGTCCGTAGACTTTCTTTGACACTTACCTTGACTCCCATCTTTTATAGTCCGTAGACTTTCTTTGCGACTTACATTGACTCACATCTTTTATAGTCCGTAGACTTTCTTGACTCACATCTTTTATAGTCCGTAGACTTTCTTGACTCACATCTTTTATAGTCCGTAGACTTTCTTGACTCATATCTTTTATCCACTTGTTTCAATAATTCATCAAATATTGTTTTGATAATTCATCAAAAACTCTTTACCTTCTTACCTTTGGCGAGATATCACCATACACATATACTCCCATCGAAAAAGTGAAGTTGTCTTTAGGCAACTTTACTCTAAGCGATTTACTTACCATGTTATTGGCGACTAATCATGCACTACTATAATCATAAATTTTAATCCATGTAAGATACATATGAGGAATAAAATTTCATACTTTCATTATATCCAAAACATATTCAATACATATTCACACATTTTTTTCTATTCAAAATTGTAAAACATATATGGCCTTCATTCATGATTGAAAAGTTCATAGATTCATCAAAATTACTGTGAAAAAAAACTTTAATAAGCATAAGATAAGCAAATTACCCTTATTACTTCAATGATAATATTTCTTTAGATGGTCTACACTCCATGCATTTGGAACATCTTTGCCGCCTTCTTCCTTCAAATGATATGTCCCTTCTCGCACAATCTTGGTAATCTGGAAGGGACCCTCCCATTTCGGGTCAAGCTTGGCAAATCCCGCGGTCGCTCCTTTAACTTCGCGGCTTCTTAACACCCAATCCCCTACATTGAATGATCTCTTATTCACCCGTTTGTCGTGCAGCGCCTTCATCCTTTGCTTATAATTGATCATTCTCATTCTCGCCCTGAGCCTTTTTTCATCACTTAAATCCAGCTCGAAACATCTCCTGTCGCCGTTCATTATCTCGTCATAATAAGTTACCCTGTGGGTCGGCAAACCCATCTCAGCAGGAGCCATAGCTTCTGAGCCATAAGTCAATGCGAAAGCTGTCTCGCCAGTAGACCCTTTCACCGTTGTTCTAACATACCATAAAGCTGTGGACAATTCTTCTAACCAAGCCCCTCCTCTTTTTTCTAAGTTCTTACACAAAATCTCCAGAACTTGTTTGTTGGCAGCCTCCACTTGCCCATTGCACTGCGGCCTATAAACTGCGGACTGCCAATGCCTGATACTCAGATTCTCGCAGAAACCATGAAACTTCTTCCTGAATTGTGGCCCGTGATCAGAAATAATTGCCCGCGGCATTCCATGGCGACACAGGATTTCCTCCGTTACAAATCTGATAATTTGGTCTTCAGTGGTAGAAGTTAGCGCTCTTGCCTCTGTCCATTTAGTGAAATAATCAACAGCTACCACCACCATTTGAGCTCTTCCTTTTCGCCTTAGTGGAAAGGTCCTATAAGGTCTATCCCCACATATCAAAAGGCCAGCCGCAATAATTGGAGTCTCGCTCGCCGCGGTTGCCTAGGAATGTTGGCATGTCAGCCGGCATTGGTCACATTTCCCGACATACTCTTACGCGTCTTTCTTCAATGTTGGCCGGTAATACCTATGAAACATGATTTTACCGCGGTGTTCTCGCTCCCGGATGTCCCCACAAACGCCTTCATGCACTTCAAACAAAACATTATCAACTTTTCCCGGCTCTACGCATCTCATCAAAGGTCGCGAGAAAGATTTGCAGTATAAGATACCATCTTGCACAGTAAACCTTGGCGACATTTTCTTGACAATCCTTGCCCTGTCTTCTTCTTGAGGCAGCTCTTCCTTTTCCAAATAGTCCTTCATCTCGCTTACCCAATCTTTCTCACCCACTTCAATCTCCATTATTAGTGGCCTGTCAAAAGCCGGCTCTTCAATAAATTCTACCATCACCTTCTTGGGCAACTCTTCAATTTTGTCACAGGCAGCTTTACTCAACATGTCAGCCCGTAAATTTTTCTCTCTGTCAATCTGCACCAGTTCCCAATAATCGAAGCTTTGCAAAATTTGCCTCACCATTTCACAATATTTCGCCAAAATTGTACTTAATACCCCATATCTACCTCTTTTACTTGATTGGCAATCAATTGAGAGTCAGAATGAGCGACTAACTGCTTTACTCCAATATCTCGATATAATTCTAATCCCGCAACTAACGCCTCATACTCTGCCTGATTGTTTGTCATGTTGAACTTAAACCTTAAGGCTTTCTCATATATGCAATCCTTTTCTGGCGAACTCAACGAAATTCCCGCTCCACCTTTGTCTTTAGCTGAGGATCCATCAACAAACAACTCCCAACATCCTGCGGGTCTTTCTCGCTCCTCTTCCACTTCAGGGTTCTGCGACTTGGCCTTCCTCTTCTTGGCCTCCTGAGTCTCTATTTCCTCCCTTTCATACGTAAATGATGTTTCGAGAATAAAGTCTCGCGCCCTGAGCCTTAATAGCCTTTCTCGCTTCATACTGAATATCAAACTCCGTCAATTCAATCGACCACCTTAAGAGCCTTCCCGCTGAATCAGGCTAATGTAAAATCTTCCGTAAGGGTGCATTGGTCAACACTGTTACAGGATGAGATAAGAAATAGGCCCTCAACTTCCGCGTCGCAATCACCAAAGCATAAGCCAACTTTTCTGCATTAAAATATCTCGCCTCTACTTCACTTAACGCCTTAGACACGTAATACACCGGCTTTTGCATGCCGCCATCTTCTTTTATCAATACCGCTGCCACTGCTAAATCTGAAGCCGCCAGATAGACATACAAATGATCTCCTTCCTCCGAGCTACATAAAATTGGCGGCTTTCCCAAGTATTCCTTTATCTTATGAAATGCTTCTTCACACTTTTCATCCCAAAAAAACTTTTGATCTCCTTTTAATACCTTGAAGAACGGCAAACATTTCTCAGCCGACCGCGACACAAAACGGCCCAACGCTATCACCCTACCATTTAACCTCTGAATTTCTTGAATGGTCCTGGGCGACTTCATATCAATTAACGCCTGAATCTTCTCCGGATTTGCCTCTATCCCGCGGCGATTTACCAAGAATCCCAAAAACTTTCCCGCCGTTACTCCAAAAGTGCACTTACTTGGATTAAGCTTCATGGAATTTCTCCTCAAATTCTCGAAAGTCTCAGCCAGATCTACCAAATGATCCTCCCCCTTGGTTTTGATTACCATGTCATCAATATAAGCTTCAACATTCCTTCCAATCTGCGATTTGAATATCTTATTGACCATCCTTTGGTATGTCGCCCCAGCATTCTTCAAACCAAAAGACATCATTTTATAACAAAAATTTCCAAGGGGAGTTCTGAAAGCTGTTTTGGCCTTGTCTTCTTCAAGCATCTTGATCTGGTGATACCCTGAATAAGCGTCAATAAAGCTAAACACCTTGTGTCCTGCGATGGAGTCCACCAATTTATCTATCTTCGGCAAAGGATAGCAATCCTTGGGGCATGCCGTATTCAAATCTGTAAAATCTATGCACATCCTCCACTTCTTGTTTGCCTTTAGCACCATGACAGGGCAGGCCAGCCAGACTGGATAGGTGATTTCTTCAATGATTCCCGCCTTTAATAACTTCTCGACTTCTCCAATCACCGCCTTCTCCTTTTCCGCCGATGTATCTTACCTTCTCGCTTGAAAGGCTCAACATTTGGATCGGCATTTAGACAAAGTGTAGGGCGACTTTCTCATCAACTCCGCACATATCCTCGGTCTCCAAGCAAATACATCAATGTTATCCCTCAAAATCAATCGCATCTCCCCGCTCATCTTTTCAATCAAGTTTCCCAATTTTAACCTTCTGCTCTGGGTATTCGCCATTAATAATTACTTCCTCCAACTCTTCTGCCGCCTGAATATCCGGCTCATCCCGCATTTGCAGTGTATCTACCTCCATTTCAGCCGCCTTTTTCTTTTCTACACATCTCTTTATTCTTTTGTCGCTGCTTTCTCCCGTATCTCTCCCAGCAAGCGACACACCATCAGGTGTTTCCATTACAATCTCTTCATCACATTCTTCACTTTCGGAATCCACTACCTCCTCAATAAGGGGTTCCTTCATCTTGACGAATTCTGCGGATCTCGACCAGGCCATCTCGGCTTGCACCACCAATAATGCCATCAAATTCCTTTCTGGTTTCTCCTGCATCATTTCTGTCTCCACATCTCGCTCCTCACCTCTTCCTTGCACAACTTCGTCTTCTGCTTTTTCTTCAATAACAATGATCGCCGACTTATTTTTCATGCTTTCAGTTTCCTCCCAACTCTCACATCCTCCTAAGTCGGTGATCATATTTATTCTCGCATCCCGCACTGTCAAAGCCGTAGAAAGTGAACTCGTACTTGCCCTAGCCGCTGTTTGCATCTCAATATTTTTCTGAATAACTTCCTTTACCTCGCTTTTCAAACATGCTATTCCCTTTGTCGTGGGAAATTTGACCCGCTGATGCGGGATAGACACCACCATCTCAAAACTTTGCATAAAAGGAATGCCCACAATAGCATTGTATGGCGACACTAAATCAATAACCATAAACTCCACAGTGCGAGTTCTCACCTTCTCATCCTCTCCTATTTCCACCGCCAAAGAAATTGTCCCCTTAACCCGCACAGTGTGGTTTGTAAACCCTTCCAAAAATCCTTTATATGGCACCAAGTTAGCCTCTGTATATCGCATCTTCTTAAACGCTTCATAATAAAGGATGTTTCGGCTAGCTCCTGAATCCACCAATACTCTATGTAAAATACTGTTCCCTGAGCAATAGAAATCACAATCTGGTTGGCATCCATGGCTTGGAGTTAAAGCCAATTCTCGTCTAGAAAACCGATCATCCTTTCCTCACTGCGGGTAAGCGGGAATGTGGCAAGTATGAGAGAGCAACATGATCTCGGTTACTTAAACAAGTAATACTTGGCTGGCTCGTGAATCACCATAATTTCATTCTCGATTGCCATTTCCTCCTTGAGCCGCTACATTCGGTTCTTGCCATACATACTCCTGCAGCTCACCTCTTTCAACCTTCCCTTGAATAACTTTCTTCAAATTATAACAATTATCCGTATCATGCCCCCTATCCCGATGATAATTACGATCTTGGTTCATATTAATCCTCCCTGCATCATTCATTTCAAAAGCCGGCGGCAAATCAATGTACCCGCAAAATTTCACTTGGTGTAGCGGTCCAACCATGTGAATCTTACTATCCTCCTTACTCCACGACCTCCATTGCGACCTCCATTGCGACCTCCTCCTCTACCGCCGGGATTTCCTCTACCACCTCCTTGAACTGCATTTCCTTCCTTCACATATTCAATCCTATCCTTAACACTTTTCTTTCCAGTGTTAGAAGTTCCTTCCTCAATATCCTCCCCACCACAATATGCCTTGACTCGCTCGTGCAACTCGCTCAAAGTCGCAGGTAGCCTCATCCTTAACTCCCTCCTAAAAGATTCGTACAACAAGCCCGACATATACATCATTATGACATATTTGGGATCAATCTCCGAGATTTGATTGGCGATTAGCAAAAATCTATTTGTGTAAGTGACAAGGCCTTCTCCCGCCTTCTGTTTAATTCCAATCAACTCCTGTAGCACTACTGGTTGAGCTCCCACCGATCCAAACCTTGCCAAAAACTTTCTCTTGAAGTCTTGATACCCCAATATAGAATTAATCGGCAACCGCACAAACCAATCCAAAGCTTGAAGTTCTAAGGTGCTAGCAAAGGTCTTACATAACAAAGCGTCGTCCTTAGTCAATATCGCCATGGTCACTTCAAATCCCGCCACATGAGTTCTGGCGGCAAGCATTCTGCATACTTGGATAGAGCGGGCAAACGAAAATCCGGAGCCGGCTCGGCCTCCTGGATATACCGGGCAAATGGAGCGACAAACGAGTCCTTCTCATTATCAATCGTACTCACCCTTTCCAACTCTTCCAACCTTTCTTGCCATCTCGGCCATCTGTCTTTAACCCGTCCTCTTCTCCGAAACGACTAACTCCTACACCCTTTCCCCTCTCTACCGCCTTAGGTTTCTCGCTATCTTTGAAACTTCTCATCTCTCTCTCGCCATCTTCTGCTTCATTCGACGCAGTATCACCATCCTCCTCTTCACAATAAAGGGACGACACTTGAGAAGTGTGTGGCCAATGATAAACTTTAATCTTTCGTCCATTCTCCATGTACTCTCCTGCCTTTCGCTTTTGCGACCCTTCAATTCTCGCTTCTGTTTCCTTTGGCTTCTGAGGCTCCACCTCCTTTTCTCGCTCATCATTTACCACAATTACCTCCTTGTTTGTTCCCTTATTTCCTTCTACTGTCGCTGTTAAAAATCCCTGCGGGATTGGAGTAGGCTTCTTCTTCATTGCCCTTAGCCGCTTGTTATTTTCAATCAATTGTAAGATCAAAGTATTATGAATCCTCAAACTTTCTTCCTCATTCTCTGCTTCCTCCTCTTGTGGTGGCGGCACCACATTTCTCTCTCTTTCATCACCAGTGTCTCGCTCTATCTCTTCCGGGATTATTTGCTGCGAGGAAGAGGTATCTCTCGCTCCGCCCATTCCTATACTCCCGTACCCCGACATTGGTGTGATAATGTTCCTTCCCGCCACAGTTTTCTGGCCCACTATACTCTTCTCAGGTGTTGCCATTCCTTTCTCCTACGTAATCAAGCTGACGAACTTCAAATATGAAAATCTGCAAATCTTATGAAGATTTGAAGATCTTGCCCAGAAACCCAGAAACAACCAATAAAAACCCAGCAATAAAACCCTTCTGCACCAACCAAAACTTTCCAAAAATCTCAACAATTACTTCAACTACACACTACCACCAAAAACACCAAAATCCCAGCTACTCGAAATAAAACAAATTCACAAATTCAAACTTCAAACCTCCACAATCAAACCCAGATTTAAACAAATATGAACAAACACCTTCAAATCCACCACAACTTCACACAAACACTTTTGCAATCAGCAATTAATATCAACCCAATTAAACAATATCAAACTCTCCAACTATTCAACCCAAAAACACCAATTGATTCTAACAACAAACACAACACCAATCGATTCCAACAACAATAAGAACAACAAACCTCAGTTTACAAATTGCAAATAAAACCAACTCAACCAGTAAATTCAACACACCAATTGAATCGTCCACAACACAAACCCACCTTCTAGATCTCCAAAACAGAACTCCGCCGGTATCAAGCTACCGCCGATGAAACTCCAATCCTTGAAGAGAAAACGGTCCCGGCAACGGAACCAATTGATGTTGACAGGACCTTCCTCAAGCAGCAACTCACCGTTGTAGTCCAAATTTGATATCTCCGGCTCCTTCTTCTCCGATTGATCTGCACACACTCAAACGTTAACTAAACCGGGGGCGGCTCCGGCGTAAGCCCCTCCGGCGTGAGGATAAGAATTTGCTTGACAAAGGGGAAAACCAACAACAATGGTGATGTCTGTGTGTGTGAAAAATGGACGTACCTCTGAATGAAGCCTTCCTCTCTTATTTATACCCCTTACCCTCGTGCCTTGCATGTGACATCCTCACGTTTCATGCCTCCTGCCACGTGTCACCATTCCATTTGTCCTTTATAAAAGTAAACCCTTAACACGTGATCATCAATTCCAATGCATAACCGTCTCTTGGGTCCCACTTTGTAGATATTTATATGCCGCCTCTGGTGAGTAACATCAATTGGGATCCCTCTCTCGCCGGATAAAGTCACCTACTATCCTGTCTCGCCTCACCACCATATCTCGCATTTAGTCTCTATCGCCGGCTTTCCTCATAATGTTTCGCCATTTAGTGTCTCCGTCTTCCCCCTCCTCATTGACTCTAGCGGGATACCTCCCGTCTCGCTTTCTTATGACCCTTCTTGGGCCGCATCTGCTTTTGTCCTCTTCTTGGATCTTATCTCGATTTTGGGCCCACTTGCTATTTTCTCGCCAATAGACTTGGGTCAGGCCCAACCATTATTATTGGACAGCATCAAAACTCTTAAATTGATTAACCTTATAGGGGGAGAGAAACCAACCTTTAATATGATTAACCAACCATACCAATAGTATAGTTTGGATTTGCACTAAACTAACTGCAATGCGAATTATGCGATCCATTGTTAAGTCTACTGTAATCCTCTCTATGTTCCTGGAAAAGACTATGTGCTTCTATATTCAAGCAAATGTGCCTTAATTTAGAACTGGGGTCTACATATTTGTGTTTTTCCTTTTGTGCTTGAATTTTCATTGATACAGAATGAAGACTAGCTTATAGTCGAAATAATCTAAGTTTTGGTTGCTAAAAATAGAATATTTCTGAAAAGAAAATACTTGTATTTATGGTTGCATAACATTAATATACTCACTGAGAGTAATACTGTGTGCACTTGCGTGCCCATTTATTCTTTTTGGCTGCTAAAAAGAGATGCCTTCTGATCTACACATGTTTATTCTAATGCATGTATGCACATTTATTCTTTCTGCTATATTATCAGTTCACAGTCCTGGAATGTTGTTTTAATTGCCTAGGCATTGGCTTACCCCTTTCATGAAAGATCGATTCTCAAGTTTAGGCAGATATTTTTATTATTTTTTTTGAGTTTTTTGTTATTAATGAGAAATAAACTTGAAGAGATTGTTTAAAGGCCGTGTCAAATCCTAAGTGCGGAGTATACTCCACAATTCTATAGTTCTATTGGTGTTTGTGTATGTTATTTACTCTTTATGTCCCAAAATATTTGTTGTTTTAGGGGTTAAAACTTGTTCCAAAATACTTGTTGTTTTATTATTATCTAGGCATTTTATAGGTCTAATACATGATACATAAGACCTATAATAAATTTATAGGTCTTATACATATATTATAAGACTGTTTTTTTTTTGGTCCTTTACTTGGTTTATTCAATTTTTGTGCTATAATTGAATTGTCATATGACAGATATGCCGCCAAAGAAAAATTTATTACCAGGTCAGGGCTCGAACCCTAAAGGAAGAGGGCTGGCAAAACCAACCCCCAAATGGGGTAAAGAGAGATTGAACATAATATGGAATAATTATGGTCAACCAGTTGGTGGGGAAATGGCAAAATTAGCTACTCAGATAGGAATTTTTGCTAAAAATGGGGAACATTTCCCATTAACTAGAGAGTGGTCTCAGATGGACCATGAGTGCATAAATAACGTATGGAATGACGTTCTGGTAAGTTGTAATCCATATTTCTTACATAAATCTCTAGTACGTACTCAAAAGTCTTATGATTCTCTAACAATTGTTTTTTTTTTTTTGCTTTGTTGAATTGTGTATATAGGAAAATACAAATGCTCCTCCGGAGTATTACCCGGTTATGGTTCTTTCTCTCGGTAAAGCGTGGCGTGACTGGAAATACCAGGTGAGACAAGCATATAATAAGTATTACTCGCTTATGAATATTACTCGCTTATGACTTTGTTATGAATATTGACTCGCTTATGAATATTACTCGGTTGAAATCTCATTATAAGATGTATGAATCCGACCAAGACGCATTGGCTAACCCACCCCGTGGGTGCATTGCGGATCAACGGGCCGCACTTGTTGCGATGTGGGGTACGAACAAGGCTCGGGTATATTTCAAATTAATCTCAATCTATTATCGTGAATGTCTTATATAAGTAGTCAAATTAATACTAATATTATCTTTTTTTTCAGAAATATCGAAACAAATAAATTGAATCGAGAAAAGCAATCGTGCCCGAATAGGACCGGAAAAACGTCTCATCCCAAAGTCATCAAAGAGGTTTGTCATCGTTCAATTTAGTTCTCGCTTGTCAATTCAATTAATGTTTCTTTTTTGTATCGTATATAAATATATTTTTTTGGTCAAATGATTCTATTATAAATTGTAGAGAGACGACAAGGGTTTACCAACCGATCGCCTAAGCATTTTCATACATACGCGCACGGGCAAAACACCCGCAGATCAAGAAACCACTCAAATGATTGTAAGTTAAAATTTCAACCTTTTTCTGTTTCGCTTTGTTATTCTATAGAATACTTTTTTTCATTTCTAACTTCATTTTCATAATATTAATTAAAGTTAAAACATTTATATTGAACATGTTGTTTTTGTTACAAAGCAAACGCTTAATGATGCAATTGAGGAGTCAAGCAGAGGAGCAACAAAACTCTCCCACGGCGCGTGAAAATATTTTTGTTGGTATGATGGGCCCCGATGACCACGGGGAGAGTGCGATGTATGGGAGGCGGTCTTAACAAAACTAAGGTGTTTGGTAAATCCCCAACTTCTCATACCGTATTGAGGCGGTGGCGGGGGTCGAGCAGATTTTGAAAGGCAACTTCAGGAGGAACGCCGACAAAATGAGGAGGAACGCCGACAGTTACAACAACAACTTCAGGAGCAGTTACAACAACAACTTCAGGAGGAACGCCGACAGTTACAACAACAAATTGATGAATTGAAACGTTGTTGGATGGAACGACGTGGAAATGACGGTAATGAATAGGTGTTGTGGATTTTAAACATTGTGTATTTTGGATACATTCAACAACTAATAACTTTTTTGTATAATGGTTATTATGTCTGGATACATTCAACATTAATTGTGTTAATATGTAGATTGTAAATATTGATTGCATTTGTGTATTTTTGGTTATATACAGGTTTTATTTGTGTGTGTACAGGTTGAATTTGGTTTTTGTGAACGTATTTTTGGGGAAAATGAATTATACAAAGCTGGGAAAAAAAAAGGCTTATTTACGGCGGTGAACTAAATCCGCCGTATAAAACCAGGGACGACTCGTGCCCAAAGGGGGGACGAGGGAACCAGTAGGGGGTGTAAATGGTACGACTCGTGCCAAGGTGGACGAGTCGTCCCTATTAAGTTATTTACGGCGGATATAGTCACCGCCGTATAAAATGGCCTTGGACGACTCGTCTGGACGAGGGAACCTGGTGGGGGTGCAACTGGGACGACTCGTTAAAGGGCGGACGACTCGTCTCTTATTTACGGCGGTTACACATACCGCCGTATAAAGATCACTCAAATACGCCATAATATACGTATGTATTTCATTTATATACGGCGGTGGTATATCCGCCGTATATAGTATATACGGCGGGTATCCCGCCGTAAATAGTATTTACGGCGATGATTTATACGGGGGTCTATTTACGGCGGACCAGCCGCCGTAAATACTATACGGCGGGGCGCGTGGTATTTACGGCGGATTTTAACCGCCGTAAATAAGCATGTTTCTTGTAGTGGATCTTGTGGAGATATATCCGCATTTGTTTGTTGAGGAGAAGATAACGATCTGTTGCTGAGGAAACGTGGTTGAATCAGTCTTCGCTTCCTTTGACACATTCCCTAAAAAATAGGATTAACGTAACAAAGAGCTCAACCTGCAAATAACCAAGATGTAAATAGGACAACTCAAGTTGTTAGTACCAAGTCGTTATATGCAAGTTGTAAACATGTTGACTGAAAATGTAGGGCCCAACAATTGCCCCCAAACTTTTTGAATTTTAAAATGTAGAATATAAAGAGACAAAAAGATTCAAAAAGTTTGCCAAATATGGAAGAAAAGAACGACGGTTTTTTAAATGAGAAAAAGGGACGCGATGGGACGGTTTTTAAGTAGTTTCCCAAGGCAAAAAGGCATGAGTCCCAACCACCTTCAATCTCCATAAATAAATAGACTCCTGTTCCAACTCTCCCTTTCACCAAATCAAAAACGTAGCTTTCACAGAGGTTTCTAGAGGAAGAACCAGGAAAGACGGTCGGAGAGGAAAATCAAGTAGAGATTTACGGTGAGTTTCTTGCTTTCTTTTCAATTCCACCTTTGATTTTTTTGCTTAAGCTTGTAAAATGGGGAAGAAAAAGACGGTGGCTTTAATCGAGAGTGGTGAGGGTCTGCCCGAGGGTTTTCTAACCCAAAACATGTTGAAGAACCCAGACAAAGAAAAGTGTTCTATTCCTGCCGCTAACTTAGAGATCATCAAGAAAAATCACGCCATGGCGTACGAAACTGAATTTTTCACACACCCTGACCTAACTCCAGAATGCTACTCTCCCGAATGGGTATGCTTCCCTGAATACCCTTTTGTTATTGGTTTGAAATTCCCTTTCCCAACTTTAATCACCAAGTTTTTCGTTTTCACAAAACTTAGCTACGCCCAACTTATGCCACAAGGTTGGAGAAGCCTTCAAACCCTAGTAAGGTTAAATGCGGAAACAGAGTTGGAAATTGGTTTAAAAGAATTTGCTTTCACAACTGAGATTAGGAGTTTTGGTTTAGGGAGATATGGGTTTAGGGTTAGGTCTGGGAGGATGTCTTTCTTGAATGACAACATTGATCCCGCTGATAGAGGGTGGAAGAATAAGTTCTTTTTTGCAAAGAAGAATACCCTGGTGTCGGATGAGGGTGCCAACTTCAAATGGAGGTCTCAAGGTAGTAGAGACAATTTTTCTTATTCTAATGATGTTCCTTGATAGTCCACTAACTAATTCTTTGAACCTCATTTGGCTTAGTTGCGAAACTGGATGTGCTCTTTGCCTATAAGAATAATACAGAGGAGAATGTGAACAAGATTTATGAGTTGGATTTGTTAGTGAGGACTTTTAAAGCACTGCCAGTCCAATTTGTTGCAGATCCAGAAGGAGAAGTTGATCCTGAAGAAGCCCGAGAAACAAACCCTGAAGAAGCCTTATCTGAGCCTATCCAGATGTCTACAGGTTAATCAAACACCTCAAGTCTTTGCCTATCTCCAACTTGTTCTAATTCCTTTGTTTTGCTCTAACTCTTCATCCTTTTTTGCAGCCACTCGCTCCAAGGATACTGTTAGTGCTGCTGACCTGCTAGCTGCGGCTAGAGCAAAAAGCTTGGCAAGGAAAGACAGTAAACCCCCCACCCCCGTGTCTGTTGTGGCTAGCTCCAATGTGACTGCATCCAAGTTGAAGGGGGATGCGAAGAAGAGGAAGTTGGTGGAAGCTGAGGCCACGGACACAAATGGTGACATGGATATGGTGAAGTTAGGAGAGAGGTTTAGAGCTGCTATACCAAGTTTTGTTGAGAAGGTAAAAAATGAAGAAACCTTTTACCAAAGAGTTTGATAAAATATTAATGCTTTCTTTTATGCAGGAAATTATGATCCCTATTTTGGCCCATATTGATGCACTGAAGATCAAAGCGGCGAGGTGCAGTTATGAAGCTGCAGAGTCGAAGAAGGAGGCCACAAAAAGTGCAAAGGAAGTAGAGAAATTGAAGAAGGAAGCGAGCAAGCATGCTGGCGAAGTGGAAAATTTGAAGAAGGATTTTGAGCGCTTGGGGAAAGAAGTGGAAGCTGTCCGTGCTGAGAACAAGGCCCACATGAAAGAGCTTGAAGTTGCAGAGGGGAACTTCACGTTTAATGCTACCAAGACTTTGCTAGAGGCCCGAATTCAAATGATGGAGGAATATAAGAATGGACAAGCCGCAACTTGGAACTTGGAGGAGGAAAGAAGAGTTTTAAAGGACCATATGGGGGAGCCAGCGGATGCAGAAGAAGTGAACTCTGCGGCTCTTGAAGCCTTGATTTATGATACTGACAAAGCCCTGAGTACCATAGTGGTAGCTCAAAATGATCAAGGGAAGAAGGCTACTACACCGGCGGCAGCAGGTCAAGAAGTTTAAAAACAACTTGAAACATTTTGGATGGGTGAAAAAACAATCTCTTTTTTGGGTTTTTATATGTCATACCTCTGTTGGTATGCACCACAAATGGGGGAAATGTCCCCAAAACAAGTTTTTATTTTGTAATGGCTCATAAGAGCCGAGACAATCTATTTGGAAGTACTAGGTTGGTCTAGTACTCCACGCTTTTCTTAGGTTTCAAGGGATTTGGTTGGCTTACCCAACTTGTCCCCTAGCTACAAAAATCTTTTGAAAACACTTTAAGGTTTTTTATGAAAGTGTTTTAAGCCTTTAGGAAATACTTGTTTGTTTTTTAGATAACATGTTGATGCTATAAGCCTTAGGTAACATGATAATGTTACAACCAGTAGTTCACAACTTGGACAAGTGTGAAAACGTGCGCCCAGGCGAAGGTGTCAAAACCTTAATTCGTAAGAAAAGATGAATATCTTTTAACCATATGTAATTTGTACCTTTGATAGAGGTAACCGTTTGAAGAGATAGAACAAGTATCAGCCGTCCTGGCGTGTCAACAAGTTCCATCCCTCTCCAGCTAAAGTTTCAACATGTATCAGCCGTACTGGCGTGTCAACATGTTGAACTTTTCTTCCTCAGGCTCAAACATGTATCAGCCGTCCTGGCGTATCAACATGTTTGTCCTGTTCAAGCTTAGGTCCCAACAAGTATCAGCCGTACTGGCGTGTCAACATGTTGAGCCTACTCCGTTTGCTCAAGTTGTACCTTACAAAACAAATTTATGTTAGGGTTGGGCGTTAACGTAGCTAACGCCCCTCCGATGCTTAAGTTAGTAAGGATTCTCAACAAAAATTAACAACTTGAAATATACGAATGAACTTAACAACTTAAAATAAATCGTACCTGAGAAGTCTAGTTGCAAATAACTGGACTTACATGAAATAAAGTTTTAAGTGGATGGCGTTCCAACTTCTAGGGATTCTGTCTCCACTTGGGGTTGACAACCAATATGCACCTTTGCCAGCTTCAGCATCGATGAGATATGGTCCTTCCCACTTGGGGGCTAACTTACCTGCATTCAATTCTCTTGTATTTTGAAATACTTTTCTTAAAACTAAGTCACCAACCTGGAATCTCCTGACTCTGACATTCTTGTTGTAAGATCTTGCAATTCGTTGTTGATAAGTCGCCATCCTTATCTTGGCTAAATCCCTGATCTCATCAATTGTATCTAAATCTTGAGTTAGCAAGAGATTATTTTCATCTTGAGTTAAATAGCCATACCTTGCTGTTGGGATTGTCACTTCAACTGAAATTACAGCTTCCGCTCCATATACCAATGAATATGGAGTTCTACCTGTGGCTCCTTTTGTAGTAGTCCTATCTGCCCAAAGTACAAGTGGTAACTCTTCAGCCCACTTTCCCTTCTTTTGATCTAGACGCTTCTTCAAGTTGTTGATGATCAACTTGTTGCTTGACTCAGCTTGACCATTGGCTTGAGGGTGGACAGGCGTAGACATGATCAACTTGATGCCCCAGCGAGTACAAAAATCCCTGGTCTTTTTACTTATAAATTGTGACCCGTTGTCACATATAATCTCTGATGGCACACCAAACCTGCTAATTATATTTTTCTTCAGAAATGAGATTACCTCCTTATCTCTTACCTGTACATAAGCTTCTGCTTCGATCCATTTTGAGAAATAATCGGTTAATGCCAACATGAACACTTTGCCTCCGGGAGCCTTAGGCAACTTGCCTACAATGTCCATGCCCCACTGCATGAAAGGCCAAGATGAGACTATAGAATGTAGAGGCTCAGCAGGTTGATGCAAGATGTTGATGTGTCTTTGGCAGGCATCACACTTTTGTACATAGCTCATAGCATCTTGACGTATGGTTGGCCAATAGTATCCTGTCTTGAGGGCCTTCGACGCCAGTGCTTTCCCACCAGAATGGTTCCCACAAATTCCTTCGTGGATTTCTTTGAGTACTAGTTCAACTTGCTCGTTATCGACACATCTCAAATAATGTCCTGCAAAAGACTTCTTGAACAGCACATTATCTATTAAGACGAAAGTTGAAGTGCGAATCTTAAAGGATCTAGCATTCTTAGTATCGGGTGGAATAGTTCCAAGTTGAAAGAACTCAATTATGGGCTGGGTCCAAGAAGGTTTAGCATCTTGTGCCCCAGTAGGTTGAGTAACCTCTTGAGCTTCTTCAACTTGGTCTATTACTGGGTACGTAACATAAATAATGGGGATATTAGTATGCAACATTGATTTGCAAGTTGAACACAAGTTGGCCAAGGCGTCTGCTTCTGCGTTTTCTTCCCTGGGGACCTGTTCTAAGGAGAATGACATAAATTTTGAAGCTAAGGCCCTAACATGTTGAAGATATAGGGTCATCTTGGAATGCTTTGCCATGTAACTGCCATTAAAATGGTTAGCCAACAATTGAGAATCAACAAATACTTTTATGTGCGTAATATTTAAACTTAAAGCTGTAGTTAAACCCATGATTAGAGCTTCAAACTCAGCTTCATTATTTGTAGCATCAAATTCACAAGATACAGCTTGAGGTATGATATCACCTTGAGGGGATTTCAGAACGATTCCCAGGCCAATCCCCTTGGAATTTGAAGCTCCATCTGTAAACAGTGTCCAAAACCTGGGGATTGTTTTACCTTCAAGTTGTTGTACTTCCAGTTCTACCTTGGGCTGCAAACTTGGACTGAAGTCAGCTACGAAATCAGCTAGGGCCTGAGATTTAATGGCTGTTCTTGGCTCATATGAAATATCATAAGTGCTCAACTTAACCGACCACTTGGCCAATCTGCCCGACATCTCTGGAGTTCTCAACACATTCCTTATAGGATAATTAGTTCTAACAGTTATAGAATGTGTTTCGAAATAATGACGCAATTTTGTAGCAGCAGTAGTTAAGGCTAATATTAATTTTTCAAGATGAGAGTACCTTGTTTCAGCGTCCAATAGAGACTTACTTACATAGTACACAGGATGCTGTTCACCTTGGATTTCCTTCACCAATACTGCACTAACATCATTTTCAGATACAGCCAAATATAAATAAAGGTGCTCACCATGCTCTGGTTTGGCAAGTAGGGGTGACGTCACCAAGTATTCTTTAAGTTGCTTAAAAGCTGTCTCATGTTGGTCAGTCCATTGAAAGAGTTTGTTCTTTCTTAGCACTTCATAGAATAACCTGTACTTATCAGATGATTTAGATATAAACCTATTCAAAGCAGCTACTCTACCTGTTAACCTTCGGACGTCTTTGATGTTCTTGGGAGATTCCAAGTTGAGAATAGCCTTGATCTGCTCGGGACTGGCTTCAATCCCCCTTTTAGTCACCATATATCCCAAGAATTTACCTGCCCTAACACCAAAGTTGCACTTTGCTGGATTGAGCTTCATGTTGAAAGCTCTCAAGATGTTGAACGCCTCAGCGAGATGCTCAACATGATCTTCCATATGCTTGGATTTTACCACCATGTCATCTATGTAGACTTCCATCGTATTGCCAAGTTGATCTTTGAACATCTTGTTCACCAGCCTTTGATAAGTTTCCCCTGCATTTTTAAGACCAAATGGCATAGAAATGTAACAATATATACCTTCCGGTGTCATGAACGTCGTATCTTCTTGGTCTGAAGGCTCCATTTGAATTTGTTGATACCCTGAAGACGCATCCATGAACGTCAAGATGTCGTGGCCAGCTGTCTCGTCAACTAGAGAATCGATATGAGGAAGAGGGAATGGGTCTTTCGGACAGGCTTTGTTCAAGTCTGTAAAGTCCACGCACACTCGCCACTTGCCATTCCTTTTTTCTACCACCACGACATTAGCTAACCACCTTGGAGTGCCGAACTTCCACGATCATCTTGGACTTCAAAAGCCTCTCAACTTCATCCTTTATGATCTGGTTCCTCTCCTGAGCAAACTTCCTTCTTTTCTGATGAACAGGACGGATGGTGGGATCTATGTTCAACTTGTGGGTAATGATGTCCCTGCTTATTCCTGTCATGTCCTCGTGTTTCCATGCAAAACAACATTTCTGGCTTTTTAAGAACTCAATCAGCTCCTCCTCAACTTCGGATGGGAGGTCTGTTCCAACTTGCACTTGGGCCTCAGGATTCGATGCATCAACAGGAACGCTCTTTGTCTCATGCTCCACTGCTTCAAGAACATCCTGGGCCTTCTTCTTTAATTGCTATGCTTGCCGAGGGGCTGGACTTGCTTTCATGTTGACCTTGTAGCATTCTTTGGAGACTTGTTGGTTTCCCTTCAACTTGGCCACGCCCCAAGGTGTTGGAAACTTGACGCACTGGTGATAAGTTGACGGCACGGCCTTCATGTTGTGTATCCAAGGTCTTCCCAAAATGACATTGTACGAGGAAGAGCATTCGATCACGCAGAATCTTTCCATAGCATTCATACCCTCCAAATAGAGGCAACTTGATCTCCCCGACTGTTTGCTTTATCTCCCCACTGAACCCTACCAGCACGGATGAATTCTTCACAACTTCAGACAAAGGAATACCCATATCTTCAAGAGCATGAGTGAAAATTATGTTGACTGAGCTCCCGCCATCAATAAGGATTCTCTTGACCACACAGTTGGCAATCTGCACCTGAACAACTAGACCATCATGATGAGGATCCAACGTGTTGTCCTTATCTTCGTCTTCAAAGGAAATAACATGACCATCTGTGAAGTCACGACATCTTGAAGGCAATTCTGAGTGATCCTCCTTAGAACTTTTGGCATGACGCTTGGCTGCAGAGTAAGTTGTTCCACAAATATGAGATCCACCTGAAATGACATTTACCACCTTGGTGGCCGAAGGCGGTGCAACTTTCTCGGGTCTGGACTGCTCCCCTGAATCAGGCTCTTTAGACTCACTTCTGACCCTCTTCTTGCCCAACAAATCCTTAAGAAGACCCTTGGACAATAAATGAGCAATTTCCTTCCTCAAGGCAAAACAATTCTCGGTAGTATGCCCAAAATTCTCATGAAATGCGCACCACTTGGACTTGTCCTTCCAAGTTGTTGACTGGTCGTTCTTCTTGGGCCACCTCGCTTTATCTCCAAGATTTCCCATGGCGCACAAGATTCCTGCAATGTCCACTGAAAGCGGTATTCGTAAATTTTTGGATAATCATTATCATCTCCCTCTTGATCATCATCTATAACATGAATTCTAGAAGATTCGGATTTAACGGGGGTTTGCCTGTTGGACTTATAGTGATGGGAATCCGATCTTCCGTCGAGAAGGCTCAAATAGAGGAGTAGGAGTCCTCCCAGTTGACTTCCCGTTGCCAAACCTGTCTTCCTCCAATCGGATGAAAGGCAAGGCCACAGTTACGATTTCCTCAAGTTGTTTCGCGGGGGTCATCACCAACTCGTTATAGAACAGTGAGCTTTTCTTCAAGCCTATACGGAATGCTTCCGTAGCGGTGGACACATCCAAGTTGGGTATAGTCACCGCCTCCTTGTTAAACCCGTGCAAATACTCTTTAAGATTTTCGTTAGCATTTGCACAATTCTATAGAGATCACTAGTCAACTTGTCAAATGCCCTATGCACGAAAATTGGTTAATGAACATATTGACAAGTTGAGCATAAGATGAAATAGAGTTTAGAGGGAGCCCCGTTAGCCATTTTAAGGCCGGTCACGACAAAGTAGAGCCAAAGCCCTGCAAAACACGCTTCTTTAAAAATAGGGGGATACTTATGATATCCATTGATTCTGATACAAAGAACACATGCTCTGCGGGGTCGGTGCTTCCATCATACTTCTTCATGTGAGGGACTGAAAATTTCTTTGGGATCTCCACACTAGCTATTGCTGGAACAAAACGAGATTCATTGTAGCAAGTTGGAGAAACTTGGTGGTATGGCATATTGACTCCAGGTATTTTTCGAAGCAAATCCTTTATAGTCTGCATTTCCTTAACAAGTTGACTTTCTGCGAAAAGAGGAGTGTTATTAAACTGAGATGCAAAAGTATCAAAAGCATTAAAGAAGTTCCCTGCTTGCCCCATTGAGGGTGTAGCATAGGTGTAACAAGATGACAGCGCAGGTTGGCTAGTTGGTCGGCTGAATCTTGGTTGTTCGATTGGAATGGACGCCACGATCGGGCTCTCTGCTGGCAAGGTATTAGTCATAGGAATATCCCCAACATGGCTTGGTCCTGTACCTGCACCAAACAAAGATCTAGGAAGTAAAGGTGAAAATGGAGTAGATACTTGAGTTTCAACTTGCTTCCCTTTACGCAGGCTATCAATGGCGTTGAATATCATGGCGTTTGTATGCTCCTGACCATCCAACCGATCGCCTATTTTCTTCAACATGTCCGCCATGTTGGACATTATCTCCAAATTGACAGCTTCTGCACTTGGAGGAGGGTTGCCTTGGGCGTTGGAAACAGGAAATAGACGACTCCTCTCAGCTTGACTGTCGGACGACGGATTAGCCATTTCTACTTGAATAATCAAAGTTTCCCACAGACGGCGCCAAATTGTTTTGGTCAAATTTCAACAAGTATATTTCGAAGGAAAGAAAAATGACTAAAGTGATAAGAATCTAGGTACAATGATTATCAAGTTGAATGGGGACGGACACAAGATGTTTGTTGACTAGGGAAAGCCCTTGAACAACTTGTTCGCCGGCATAAAACCCCGGGAGGATTTGATACCTGCCTTGACCGTAAGTTTACTAAGTGTTTTTTATGATTACAATGCTAAGAGCGTATTCAAAGGGAGCTTAGGCTAGAGTGAACGTGTGTGAAAATACAGTGTGTGTTTTTCCTTTTATACGTCAAATAAAGCTAATTAACAAAGAGAAAAGATGGGCCTCAAAACTCGGGATTAAGGCTGATCTTGTGGAGATATATCCGCATTTGTTTGTTGAGGAGAAGATAACGATCTGTTGCTGAGGAAACGTGGTTGAATCAGTCTTCGCTTCCTTTGACACATTCCCTAAAAAAATAGGATTAACGTAACAAAGAGCTCAACCTGCAAATAACCAAGATGTAAATAGGACAACTCAAGTTGTTAGTACCAAGTCGTTATATGCAAGTTGTAAACATGTTGACTGAAAATGTAGGGCCCAACAGGTACTTACGGATGTCAGCATCACTCACACTCCTTCGTGCAATCTTCATTGATTCTTTGAAATGAGCGGCTCTGATCTCTGATACCTCGTCTACATCATCCTCCTCCATTGCTTCGGGGTTCTCGGCTCTCCTCTTCTCCTTCTCAATATCCTGGTTTTTTGAAAAAATAATAATATTAAAGCTTAATATATTCTCCCTCCGTCCCAACTCAATCGAGAGTTAGTTCCTTTTCGTCTGTCTCACCTCAATTAAGACTGTCCAAAATGACAAAATGTTAATGATATTTTATTCAATGGGATCCACGGGTCATATTCACGACAACAATCCACTTACTATACCTACCGTTCGTTCTCTTTCCTACTTTACTTTTTATGCTCACAACACCTCTTCCACTATTAATATTTTACAACTTTTCCTTAATAATATGCCCAAAAAGATGATCTTGATTAAGGTGAGTATACTTCAATTGTCCCAATATGTAAATTAAAAAACATATGCTAAGTACTCCCTCCATCCCAAAGACGTTCCCATTTTCTACTTCTATTTGTCCCAAAAAGAAAATCTCATTTCCAAATTTGAGCGGTTAAAATAAATGAACTCCCTAACTATACTACAAAAATGTTTAAATTGTCATTCGCGACATGCACCGGTGGCAAAGCCACACTATGAGAAAGGGTAATTTTTGGGAATTGTCAACAACAACAACAACAACAACAAAGCCTTAGTCCCAAAATAATTTGGGGTCGGCTAACATGAATCCGATAACATATGAGGATTCATGTTAGCCGACCCCAAATTATTTTGGGACTAAGGCTTTGTTGTTGTTGTTGTTGTTGTTGTCAACTGAGTACCTATATTTTTTCAACAAGTCCACTAAGAATAACACTTCTTTTAGGAAAATTTTGTACAGTAAAATCATTTTTTACCCCCCTCCCCCCTTTCATGCCAAATTTCTACATCATAAGGGGGCGTTTGGTTCGGTGGAAAAAAAGTGAAGGAATGGAATTGTCAATGGAATTGAATTCCTTAAGGAATTGGAATGAAAAAAAACTGGTTAACCCCCTCCGTTTGGTTGGCACGGAATGGAATGGAATTGTCATTCAATTCCTTGGCAAATCATGTTTGGTTTGAAAATACAAATTATAGGAATGGAATGAAAGCATATAAAATGACCAATTTACCCTTTAAAAAAAAATTTGGAGGGGGGTGGGGGGTAGGTAGGGGGTATGCAAAATGAGTAAAAAAAAAAAAATCGTGTGGGGTGGGGGGGTGGGGGGTGAGGGGTAGGGTGGGGGTGGGGGTGGGGGGTAGGGGCGTGGGGTGGGGGGTGGGGGTGGGGTAGGCGAAAAAAAATAAAAATTTCGTGGGGGTGGGGGTGGGGGGTGGGGGGTAGGGGGTAGGGGGGAGGGTAGGCGTAAAAAAAAAAAAAAAAAAAAATTCGTGGGGGTGGGGGGTGGGGGGGGTAGGGTGGGGGTAGGGTGGGGGCGAGGGTAGGCAGAAAAAAAAATTAAAAAATTTTTTTTTGTGGGGGTGGGGGGTGGGGGGTAGGGTGGGGGGAGGGTAGGCGTAAAAAAAAATAAAAAAAAAAATTTCGTGGGGGTGGGGGGTGGGGGGTGGTACGTAGGGGCTGGGTAGGGGCTAGGTAGGGGGTAGGGGTGGGTAGGGTTTGGGGGTATTTTGAAGGAATTCAACTTTCCTTCGAAATTTTTTTTTAAAAATCTTTGAACCAAACAGGGGAAAGGAATGGAAAACTCCCTCTTTTCCATTCCTTTCCCTCACTTTCCTTCCAACCAAACGCCACCTAAGTGTAATTTTTATCCCCAACCAATCTCGACCCCATTACCAAAAATTTCTTCGGCGCTGTCATGCAGTTCTTACATTCATCAAGGTAATTCTTACTTTCATGAAAGGAGAATGATGGAAAGGAAAATATACCCCTAAATTATTTGAATAATTAAAATAGAAAACATCTTTATGGGACGGAAAGGGAATATAAACTTACCTTCTCAATGTTCTCGCGGATGGCATATTTGCAAGCGCGTTGACAGATTTCTGTGATATCAGCACCACTGAATCCCGGGGTGTACTTGGCAAGAGCTCGGAGGTCAACATCTTTAGCAACCGGAGATTTCCTCAAGGCTGACTTGAAAATGTTATAGCGAGACTCCTCATCAGGAAGAGGGATGTAAATCAACTGATCGAGCCGACCAGGCCTCAAAAGAGCAGGATCAATAATATCTGGCCTGTTTGTGGCACCAATAATGAACACAGTTTTCTTGGCACTCATCCCATCCATTTCAGTCAGAAGTTGATTCAACACTACCCCCCCGCATCTCCCACACTGCTACCCCTCTGTGCAAAATGACCCAAAAAAAAAACAACTTAAATCATGCACAAAATCTTAGGAAAAACTCATTTTTTCAAGTCATTGTGAAGAAACTACTCTCTCCGTCCTAAAATAAATGTTTGCATTTGACCTTGTCAACGTTTTAAAGAAAGGTGCTTTACTAGCTTGTACAATGATAAAACTGCACTAAGTCTCTTTCCTTATTTGGAAATGCAAAATTTATCTTGGAACGGACTAAAAAGGAAAGTGTACATTCATTATGGGACAGAGTGAATTTTTAAGACATCCATACAATCTTAATCATAACTTTGGTTCCAATGTTATAAAAACTGGTTTTTTTCATAGTTTTTCACAAAACTTGCTATAAATTAGGAGGAGAAAGAAAACAAGCAGTGAAACACCATGGTTCAATCTCGAAGGAAAGTAAACTAACCTGGGTAGCAATAGAATCCAACTCATCAAAGAATAATACACACGGAGCGGAACCACGAGCCTTGTCAAATATTTCTCGTACATTTGCCTCACTTTCTCCAAACCACATAGTAAGTAGTTCCGGACCCTTGATGCTGATGAAGTTAGCCTGACATTCATTCGCAATAGCCTTTGCAAGGAGAGTTTTTCCACAACCAGGTGGGCCATAGAAAAGGACTCCCTTTGAGGGTGACATGCCAAACTTTTCAAATTTCTCCGGATGCTCCACTGGATATTGAACAGTCTACATGACCAAAGAATGAACATCAACAAATAATTTTATGTGAAAAAAAAAAAAAAACTAATTGAAATAATTACCTCTTGAAGCTCTCTTTTGACATTTTCAAGCCCTCCAATATCCTCCCAAGTGATATTTGGCACTTCAACGACAGTTTCACGCAAAGCAGAAGGATTGCTAGTACCAAGAGGCTCTTGGTACGGGGATACGCTAATAACAAAATATATTGAGTTTATTTATATACTTTACTTATAAATGAAGTCAACTCACTCTTTTTTTGCTAAGATATAATGTATAATTAAGTAAAACAACATTAAAACTTGTAAATTTTTTATAAATGAAGTCAACTCACTCCTTTTTTCTTTTTAATTTTTCTTGTCGGATCCGAATGAAAATGCGGGTGTCGGGGTGTCTTGTCCGACACGATATGTGTCGGACACGGGTACTTCTACATATTTGAAGAGTCCGGGTAACACAGCCAAGAGCTGTGTGAAAGTGCTCATTTGAAACAGCCATGGAGTTAAGAATCTCTGCATCAATAGTATCATCTTCTAAATCAATTACGTCCATTTTCTCTCTAATGCACTGAAGTGCAGCCTCTGTACAAAGAGCAGCCAAATCAGCACCGACATATCCATGTGTATCTTTCGCAATCTTTTCTAAATCAACTTCATCAGAGAGCTTCATGTTCTTTGTATGGATACAAAGGACCTCAAGACGGCCCACTTCATCGGGAACTCCAATATCGATTTCCCTATCAAATCTTCCAAACCTCCTTAGAGCAGGGTCAATACTGTTGGGTCGATTAGTTGCACCCATAACAATAACATGGGCACGGGACTTAAGTCCGTCCATAAGAGTCAAAAGTTGTGAAACTATTCTTCTCTCTACTTCTCCATGTGTTTTCTCTCTCTTAGGAGCAATAGAATCAAGCTCATCAATAAAGATAATAGATGGAGCATTTTTCTCCGCTTCTTCGAATGCTTTCCTAAGATTGCTCTCGCTTTCTCCGGCCAACTTTGACACGATCTCGGGCCCATTAATGCAGAAGAAGAAAGCGCCAGTTTCATTAGCAACTGCCCTGGCTATTAAAGTCTTTCCAGATCCAGGAGGGCCGTAGAGAAGAATACCCTTTGGTGGTTTTACACCAATTGACTTAAAGAGCTGTGGATGCCTCAAAGGAAGCTCCACTAACTCGCGAATCTGTGCCATTTGCTTGCGAACGCCACCCACATCATCATAACCAACCTCGTCCAACCGATTTTCATCCTCCCTTCTGACAGGCTCTCCCTTGCAGAAGATCTCCGTATCGGGGGCAACAACACAGTACTCAGGAGGGTCGGTCTCAATAACTTTGAATTCTACACTTCTCATTCCTCCCCTAACAAGAAACATATCACCCTTCCTCACAGGGCGGTATGCCTCTAGGAAGTAAGCTGCAAACATATGAAACGGATATCAGATAAACAAAATAAAAAATAATTGCATAGCTCCACAAAGTCGCAGACAAATTTAATGTAAATACTTCGTATATTTCAATCCTTAAATATTTAACATTCATAAGTAGAATCTTAGAAAGGGACAAAGGAAGTATTTTCATGGTATATAGTTCATAGTACTATATCCATGATATTATACATCTTTTGATGATTGTGGGGGTCAGAAATAATTTGCAGTTTCCAGTGCAGAAAAAATAAAAAAATAAAAAGTGATAGTGATGCAGAACTATATGGCTGGTGCATCAATCTATATATATTAGCACCATCTTCCTTTATGGAACATTTATACTCTTTCCGTCCCATAATAAATGTCGCATTTTCTTCTTTGGTCCGTCCCAAAATAAATGTAACATTTCTATAAATGAAAATATTAGCTATTTTACCAAGGTACAACCAATGTACAAACAAGTAAAGAACAATCCTTATAAATATTGACTGGTCAAATGAGACGTTTATTACGCGAGGAGGGAGTAGTACTTAAATGGACATGGAGTCTAATATTTAGTTCCCAGCAAGACGGGACATAAAATTAAGCAAATAAACTTACGTTTCAAGTAAGCATCGAATAGGTTCCCAGTCACACCTTCAATGGTATCATCGACTGGAAGAATGTGAACGTGCTTTCCATATTTCACATCAGCACATTCATGCACTGAAACCACATCCCCAAGCCTAACCCTCAAGTTTGATCTGACAACCTTGTTCATCCTTATCTTTGGCTCATCACATGTGTCATCAGCAAGGGCAATGCAGATAGTATCTTTTCTTTTCTTTCCCTTAAGCAAATAAACTTACGTTTCAAGTAAGCATCGAATAGGTTCCCAGTCACACCTTCAATGGTATCATCGACTGGAAGAATGTGAACGTGCTTTCCATATTTCACATCAGCACATTCATGCACTGAAACCACATCCCCAAGCCTAACCCTCAAGTTTGATCTGACAACCTTGTTCATCCTTATCTTTGGCTCATCACATGTGTCATCAGCAAGGGCAATGCAGATAGTATCTTTTCTTTTCTTTCCCTTAAAACACAAAACCATATTTATAAATAATTAGATGATGAGAAAATAATTTATTGGAGGAAAAACACAGATGAAAAATCTCCATATCCAACAGAAACTAGAAAAACTATGCTATGAGCAAATTATGCATTCTGGTTCGGAGTCTAGTGCAGGTATGTGTGAATGGTGTAGATGTAACTCAATGAAGGGTATTAAAAAAATATTATTAATAAATCACTTTGTGATTTATCATGAACATTTCTAGACAATGATCAAATAAGAAAAACTCAAGTTTGTTTAATCACATAACTCATCAAGCCCTAACAAACCGAGGCAAAGACCACATCAAAAGCTCCAGATTGTCAATAATGCTTTCAATTATAAACTTCATACACCAAATAATACTCAAGCTCAGCCTATGAAAAACAAGATAAAGAACCTCAATTATACCCAAAACCCACCAATTGAAAACGCATAAAGGAGATTATGACACATTCAAAAATCCTACAATTACTTGACCCTACCAAAATCAAAACCCAAAATTCAGCTGAATCAAAAACACAAACACCAAAAACTCAGCTAAATCCACAAATACCCAGAACGAAAAAAGTCACCTTTATCAAGATCGTATCACCGCGGAACAACTGAAGCTTCTCCATCGTCTCAGGATGAAGCGCCACCACAGAATTATCATCATTAACCGCCTCATCAACAACAAGCCGATTCGCCGCTTTCTTTCTTTCAAGAATTGCAGTACTAAATTCCCTCTTAGTACCCTTCCTGCATAACATGTTAGCAAAATTGGCAATTACAGAAGAAAAGAAATTACAAATAAAATTACAAAACAGAAATAAATAAACTGTAACAGAAACTATAAACTGGAAATGAATAAATAAGATATCAGCAAGACGGTTGTGCACGAGCCCTGATGAATCAGTCTCCTTAAGACTTATTCGTCCTCTCACCAATAGTGCTTGAGGCTGCTTTGGACGCGAGTCTCCCAGGATAGAACGTGCGGACCGGGGGCACTTTGCACCTCAAATTCCCGGCGAATTGGCAGTGTGCCTAGACAGTATCACCAAATGCAATATGCAAGGAGGCCAAAGGAAGTTTGAACAATATGCAACGAAGTGGAATGTTGAGAGATTCTGGCAATCAGAGTGTCTCGTGTTGTTGCTGTTCTTTCCTTTATATAGTTGCCAAGGAAATCAAAACTGCTTGAAAATTAAAAGCTCTTTTAATTTTCTTAATTACTGCAGTTATGGCGGCAGTTACATATACGTTTGAAATCATAAGAGGCACGCATCTGCTGATGCCCACGCTCTGCTGGTGCCCAGATGCTGCTGATGCTCAGAAGCTGCTGATGCCCACGCTCTGTTGGTGCCCGGATCTTTGCGATGCTCGAAGGCTGGCGATGCTCGGATGCTTCGATGCTCGAAGGCTGGCGATTGCTCGAGAGCTGCGATTCAACCATATCCTAAGCGCCAGTTACAGTGGGTCAAGTTAAAAAAAATTGCAAAAAGTGGGCTTGCGCGGACAGGCAATTTCGGAGCTACATTCGCGGACAAATGAATATATGATTTCAATGTATTCATGGAGTAGAACACAACCCAACAATCAATTTGGTCATTTAACAAATAACCTATTTAGGAAATAATTCATTATTCCCTTTAAACCCATTTAGGAAATAATTCATTATTCCCTTCAAACACTCCTAATTTTCCAACATAACACAAAATCAAAATCAAAAAATTGAACTAAAAAACACTATGGCTCAACTCCCGAGTTTTGAAAGGAAAGAAAAGAAAGGGAGGGGAGAGAAGAGAAAGGAAAAGAAGAGAAGGTAAGGGCGTTTGGTTCGGTGGAAAAAAAAGTTAAGAAAAGGAATGGTCAATGGAATTGAATTTCTTAAGAAATTGGAATGGAAAAAAACTGGTCAAATTCCTTCGTTTGGTTGGCACGGAATGGAATGAAATTGTCATTCAATTTCTTGATAAATCATGTTTGGTTTGAAAATATAAATTATAGAAATGGAATGAAAGCATATAAAATGACCAATTTACCCTTCTTTTTTAAAAAATTTTTTTTGGGGGGTGGGTGGGGAGGGGGGGTTAGGGCATGAGGTATGCAAAAAAAAAAATTGTGGGGTGGGGATTTGGATGGGGGGTTAGGGCGGGGGTATAAAAAATCGGGGGTAGGGCATGGGGTATAAAAAAAAAAAAAAAAAAAAAATTCGTGGGGGGTGGGAGGGTGGGGGCTGGATGGGGGGGGTAGGGCAGGAGGTATAAAAAAATCGTGGGGAGGGGGGTAGGGTAGGGGGCATGCAAAAAAAAATAAAACCGTGGTGGGGGTGGGGGGGCTGGATGGGGTGGGGGCTGAATTGGGGGGTAGGTAGGGGTATTTTGGTCATAAAATTTTTTTTTCATTTCATTGTCAAGGGAATTGGCCATTCCTTCCATATATGGAGGGAATGGCAAATTCCATCAAGCCAAGGAATTGAGCAATCCGGGGGAATGGAAATTTTGAACCAAACACGGTGAAGGAATGAAGTCAACGGAATTGACCATTCCATTTCGCCATGGAATGGCCAATTACCGCGAACCAAACGGCCCCTAAGAGAATTCAATAACCTCTAAAAAAATAACTTCTGAAAAGTGCTTCTTCTTTTTTTTTTTCATTACTCACACACGCACACATGCACGCACAGAAGCGCCTAGGAGATAAATCCTAGGGAGAGAAAGCCTCCCACTAACTTTCGGGGGGATCGAACCCATGACCTCCAGGTTGAAAGCCATGAGCTACACTTGTACCATTAATAAAAGGGAGAGAAAGAGTTATACCTGAGGAGGGATAAAATAGGTTTAAACAAAAAATTTGTTTTATAAGATATCCTTTCCTTCCCATCCCTCCCACTCTTCCAAATCCTCTCAATTTTGTAAGATATCCTTTCCTTCCAATTTCTTCCACTCTTCCAAATCCTCTCAATTTTGGGAGGCTTGTATGGGTGAGAAAGTTTTAAAAATTTCCTCTTCCAAATCCTCTCAATTTCGGGAGGCTTGTGTGGGTGAGAAAGTTTTAAAAATTTCGATCCCTTTTCCTTCCACATCCTTCAAAAAAAACTCGGGAACAACTTTAGGAAGGAAAATAAATAGATTTTTTCTCATTTCCTTTCCTTTCTCTCATTTTTAAAATTCGGGAGCACACCCTACACGTTGGGATTGAAACGAAATTAGGGAAAGGGATCTGCTTAAGCGGATGATTCAGCTTAATTACTCATGTTTCAACAAGAAGAAATCGATTGGGAAAGATGATAGTGAGAGAAAGCGAGTGAATTTGGGTGAAGGAGTAAGGGTTTCGTTGGTTTTGGAGTGAATTGGGGGTTGGGATTTTAAAGGGAATTGTGAAGAGTTTCTTGTTCGGAAAGACAAGTTCTTTTTGGTTATCCTTTTCCTTGGTAATGCTTTGCTTGTTACCTTAGTTTTTCTTTTGGTTCTACTGATTATTGAACCCGTGTGTGTTTATAGTAGTAGTAACAACTTTCACACAAATATTGTAAAAAAAAAAAAAAATGGGTTTATGAAAAAAATATATATATGTTTGCTTGTATTTAAAACTAGTACATGCCCGTGTCCAAAGACACGGGTTTTTTTTTTTTTAATTTAAAAAAAAAAAATTTAAGAGTAAAATGGGAAAGGGACAAATGTATGAGGACAAAATGGAAAAAATTCATTTGAAACTATTCATTCAATTGTTCACCCATTCTCTCATTTATACTATAGATAATTTTTTTAAAAAGATTTTTTTTTTTAAGGGCAAAATGGGAAAGGGACAAATGTATGAGAACAAAATGGAAAAAAACCCATTTGAAACTATTCATTCAACTGTTCACTCATTCTCTCATTTATATTATAGATAGTCAATTTTTATTAATTAATTGTTTTGAGTTGTAAATAGAGAACGACTTAAAAAAAAGACAAACTCCATTTGTTATTGAAAAGTTTTAAGTTATAAATTAAGTATGACTTAAACTATTAATTTTACTTTTAAAAATGTTGATAACGCCATGATTTTCGGGGTCTCACTTGTATATAAGGATATCTGACTTGTATATTGGTTTGTACCTAGAACACAATAAAGACAATAAACACTGTTAAAGATCAAGCCGGAGTTTAATCCAGCTCAGCCCCTCGGGTGTGAGAGTAAGATCTTTGAGGGTTTCTAACTGAGAAATAAGACTTGAAATGTCTTAGTGAATTGTGTATTTAGGATTTAGACAATGTGACTTACAAATAATGATTTGGCACTTACCTTGTCCATGGGGACAAAGATTGATATTTATAGTATGAGGGAGCTGCTTGATGATGTCAGCCCTGGAGGATATCTTTGTATTTGACCTGGACACGTGTCCGCGCCTGGTGGACTCGTACAATAAAGCAAGATTTACTGCAAAGGGATGTCGCTGAATGGACAGATACATAGGAATCAGGCGATAGTTGGCGCCGCGACTTATTTGCGTAATGGGCGCCTGAGCCACCATTTTATGTGATGGGGACAAGCCGGTTTCTTGGTGTCAGCGTAGGTACATGCTTTTGTCTGACTAGCTTTGGCTTTAACCAGGAGTTTGGTGAAATAACCGGGAGTCTGATATGAGACCGCGGTCAATATTGTTGAGCACGGGCATAGGCATCGCGGTCACGATTAGCGCGGTCAAAGATAACGAGGTCATGATTGGTGCGGTCAACATGGTTGTCGCGGGCATAGATATCGCGGTCATCTTGCTGACGTTCTAGCTGTCCGCGGTCTTGACTCGGATGATCTTTAGGAGATCACGATTTTGACTACAGCGCTCTAGGTGTCCGCGGTCTTGACTCTGGCGGTCTGGGATATACCACGTCATACTTGGCGTTTGGACCAGATCGAACTTTGGGCTCGGTTTGAAAGGTTCGGGCTCATCAGTGGCCCCTAGCTTTGAGCAAGGATTTATTTATGGTCTGAGCGAGGAGCTACATATGCAAAGCTCGGTCTGCGGTCAGATCGCTTCTGCGGTCACAAGTGTTGTGTTTTTTCGTTGTTCTTTGCTTAGACTCCCTTGCGCATGACACATGTAAGGAGCACGTGAGGGGATTTTGGTCTTTGCTTAGGCCTACCTATACGGGTCGACCCATATAGGTAGGTCTATAAATATCAAACCCCTCTCCCTTCATAATCTTTTATCATCTTCAGAGCTTGAAATCGCCTTTAGAGAGAGAAATATTTGCTGAGCTTTCCTAAGCGCTTTATTCCTTCAATCTTTTTTCGTAAGTGTTTTTCATTTTTCTCTTATTTTCATCTTTGCTCCTTCTGTCACTAGGATGACTTATAGGATGGAGCACCCTTTAGAGTTGGGTAATGGCACCACTCTAGATACCTTCGCCGTTTGCAAGAAATCGGGTGGTATCTATAGGAAGGTGGTCACCTCTTGGATTAGGTTATCCCTCGAGGCTTTTAAATATTTCTCGGTCAGGTATGACTAGGGAAATTGGGTCCCACCCCAGTTGTGAGAGGCCAAGAAAAGGATGTTTCTGTCAGGCGATATGCTGGTTTTGGGTGACCATAATCATTTAAGGAATTTTGTGATGGGAGGTTTTGAACAGGTTTCAACGAGAGCATGACCCCGCAGATCGATCGGTTAAACTGGTGAGGAGAGCTAGTGTAGATCCTACCAGTGGTGATAACTGACTAGGAAAAGATCCCTATGATGGATGAGACTAAGGCAAACGTGGCCCCTGATGCCATTGGTGTGCCCGCTGTTGACCTGAATGAGCCCATGGAGATAGAACCTTTGACCGAGGTTGCCTCTGCTACCCAAATAGAGGCACAACCTAGAATGGTGGTAAACCTGAAGAGTAGTGGTGATGAGCTTATTAATATGGACGTGGATGAAGCTAGAGGGGAAGCGGAGTCGTCACCGGGATCATCCACCGGTCTCTTTGGCTCTGAAAGCTCGGAGACTGAGGTGGGTGACCGCGAGAATTTAGACCGCATCGCGGTGGGCGCAGTACAGCGGGCAGTTGAGATAGTCAATGCCTTTGCTGAAGGACCGGAGGAGAATGCTGCTGCCCGCGGCAAGAGTCATGTCGGAGCCTCAACTTATGGACGCGACTGTAAGTTCGCCAATTCAATTCGTGACCCTTTATAAGTGCCTTTTAATATAATAAAATTGCACTAGGGGCGTTTTGGTAAATTTTCGATCCATTCCGAGGCTTCCCGAAACTTTTTATAAGTTTTTGCGAAGAAAGTACTTATAAGTCATTTTTCCTTGCAAAAGGACCTATAGGGAATTATTTAGTTTGGACCTTTTGGGAATTAACTCGGAATGTTCCAGAACAGGTTGTTGGCGCCAAAAACGGTTAAGTGGCCAGCCAAGTCTTGCGACACAACGAGCCACGGAAAGTCGAAGCGTAAGGTCGTGCGACACAAGTTTCCCCTCACCAGCAGCCTATAAATTGGACCCTCCCCCTCTCATTTTTGGTTCCCTTCCAGCCTCCCTACTGTCACCCTGCCAAAATACGTCTAGAAACCTCTCTCTCTCCTCCTTCCATACACAACACACACCAATTCCCTCAAATCTCTCTCTCTCTCATACACAATCCACCCATCTACTCTCATACACTTCATACCAATTGAAGACCCAAAGCTACTCAGAATCTGAGGATTCAAATCCACCATTTGCAGCTGAGCTGAAGGTCTCTACACCTAACTTGGTGTAGAGATTGTGGACACTACAAGGGTAACGAATTCCCTTCCTCCATATCTCTCTCTCTTCTATTTGCCATTTTACACAATTCATTGCAATCTCTATTCATTGACTTGATAATTAAGCTCCATCTGCTTTGATTATCAAGTCACAATCGCCATCTCTCTGTTTAAGTTTGCTTTGCTTGGTTTATTTTATGATTAATGATGTAATTTGAATGTAATTGTTGCTTGTTCATCAAGGGAGTGTGGATCTCCCCATATCCACACCCCCTTGGTCGAATAGTTGTTGATTCATGTAGTTTCTGAGTCGAATTGGTGTCCTAATTCGATCTGAATGAATCTCTGTTAATTCTGATTTCAAATTGTAAGGTTTCTGCAGATTGGCAACCTGTGTCACGCGACACAACCTGCCTGGCTGAGTCCTGTGTCACGCGACACAACTAGCCCGGCAGGTCCTGTGTCCCGCGACACATCTTGCCATTCTACAGAGGCTCCTTTTCAGTTGTATTTTGTTCTTAGATCTGTAATCTGGGATGTGGCCCCCTATTGTACTAAGTGGCTCACGAGTTGTATATCCCAGTTTGATCAATAAAACAAAGCATCGATATGCATTTATTACATATTTTGTCTCACACAATCGCACACACTCATGAATGATTTTGGATGTTGAACATTGAAAGACTCGTTTATGAGGCGTGTTGGGTGAACTCTCGATCCTTCCCAACACGTAATCTGACCCCCGAACCCAAATTCTCTTTTCAAAAAAGTTTTCAATGTTTCCTTTAAAACGGCGTGGCGACTCCCAATTTACATAAATTTTTCGGCGAGCGTTCATTCAACGGCCAGAAGAAAAAGAAGAGTGCGCCCTACCCGAACTGGGAGATGGAATTGTACACCCCCTATGGTGTTGACCCTACTTCCTTCCATGTCCGCGAGCTGCAGGAGGTGGAGGTGAAAGGAAAATTGAGGCCAGAAACTGTGGTCGATGTCCTCGGGGACAATAAAGCTTGCATATTTTTTGGGATCCATTTTGAGAACGGACTGAGGCTTCCTCTTGACCCCTTTATTGCCCAATTTCTTGATTTCAATAGATGCCTCCCTATGCACCTAACTCCAAACACTATTCGAGCTTTAGTCTCTTTTATCGTGGTGTGTATGATTCTTGGTTTTGAACCCTCTCTTTTTGGGCTTTATGTCTTTTATTCTAATCAAATAACCAATGGACATCTTGGCCTGAAAACGAAAAACAATTCTGCCCGCACCTTCTCCCCCCCCCCCTCAAACAAGTTTGACCAATGGAACCAGAAGAATATTTTGGTCATTGAGAGTAGGTTTGGGTGTAATTTTCCAAGGTCGGAGGGTGAGGCTCTTATTAGGGTTTCTTCTAGCTCATACCCTAGCCCGTCCGAATCTGAGGCCCTTCAAATTGCCATTGCTAGATACTTGGCTCAGTTCGTGACCAAGGGGGCTCAGTCCATTTTTGACGTGAGCACGATCATAGATAGCGAGCCATTGCTGATCTTCGCGGGTGTGGCACCTCAAAGAGAAGGTAGCAATTATGCCCCCAGGGTAGTTATTGAGCCCCAACTCCGTGATCCCGATTGGAGGGTTCATGAGTTTTTTGATTTTAAGTCAAAATGCGGGATGTACATGATGGGTGCGGTCTGCGAGCCTCCAGCTTGGATCGGTCTCTATTTTTGCCCTTGCTGAACTGTTCTTATTTAGTTTTTTATTTTCTTTGAACTGCGGTCTAATCAGTTACTTCTGTTTCTTTCAATGCAGATCCAGCAGATCCTACCATGACCCCCAAGCTATCCCAAAATGCTATTAAGGCGGCCAAAGCGCGCCAGATGGAGGCGGATAATAAGGCTAGGCAGGATGCCTTAAAAAAGACTTCAGCCCCCGGAGTCTCACTGCCCGTGGTGGACAAGAATACGGGCAATCTGATGTTCGGTGTTTGCGGGGTTCCCGCGAGCAAGGAGCTACACCCCGATCTCAATCAACCCGCGATCGCAGCCCTGCTCTTGATCGCAGCACTTCCACCGCTCCTGATCGATCAAGGAAGGGCCGTAGGGCTCGGAGGCTGAGGGCGCTGGAAATGGCAAACAACAACGGGTCCAGTGGCCTGAAGCGGTCACCACTCCTACCCTTAACTCACCAGCTAGAGTGAGGTCAATTTGTGCCAGCTCTTATCCAGTTGCGCCAAATGAGGTTCGCGAGCCTGCGTGGAGTTTAAGCAATAAGCTCGGGGAGGTGCCTCCGGTATAAGGGGTGGATCCATATTTCTGTGGAGGTTACAACTCGGTGATAGGGCTTGGGCTTCTGAACAGGCTCTATGCTCCTGACTTCTATGGGAACGTGGTGACCAAGCTGAATGCCTCTGCTTTGGCGGGCATATTGGCTTAATGGCCATGGAGGTAACTTTTTTATTCCTTTTCTTTCTTTTCTGTACTTTCCTTTTGATGACCGCTGTTCGCTAATCGATATTTTTTTTTCTTGCTTGTAGATGGCCAATGATGCCATGAGGCTTAGGGAGATTTCTGACGAGGCATCCGTTGCTTTGGCGGTGAGAACAAAGGCTTTGGGGAAGGCCACGGAGGAGAACAAGGTGTTGACCCTCTCCTTGAGGGAGAAAGAGAGTGACCTTAAACATTTTTGCCAAAAGCATGATGAGGCGCTTAAATCCCTGGAGAAGGCCAAGGGGCAAGGGATGAGTATCGCGGGCACAAGGTGGTGCTGGAGAAGAGGGTGGAGAAGTATGCGAGCAAGTTGGAGGCCTCTAAAAAACAAATCTTGGCCTTGGAGGCTCAGGTGGATAAAATATCTAAAGAGCTGCTTCCTCTAAGGCAGTTCCAGCTTGAGAAAGATGCCCAACTTGCTGCTGCTCGCAAGGAAGGTGCTGAGGAGTTTAAGAACTCCAGGAGTACAAGGATGAGAAGAATACCCAACTTACTGCTGCTCGCAAGGAAGGTGCTGAGGAGTTCAAGAACTCCCAAGAGTATAAGGATGAACTCTTAGCGGAGTGCACCACTCAGTTTGAGGCTGCTAGCAAGACACGGCTAAGGAACTTTGCTGCCACGGGCAAATTTTTGGTGGAATAATTGGCCATAATTGGCTCTTTGACTGCCACTGATTTGGAATGCCTTCCCGGGCATGCTCTGGTCCCTCTGGCTCAAGAAGATATCGATAATCTGGACGCAGCAGCAGCCTCAACCTTGCCTCCAGTTGTCGCGGTCACCACCCCTAGCCTTATCGACCAGATTGATACTCTGAGGTGGGGTGAGGAACAGTTGTCTCTAGATGCCACTACTCTTCACCTATTTCCCAATGGGCCTGCGGTCAGCGAGCTATTCCTGCCGCGGTCAACTACTGCTCCGGCTCAAGTCTTTGCTTCAAATGATTCTCTCCCTTCTCCTACTCCTGCCTCTGAAGCCCAAGCTGCTCCTGAGTCTGCTCAACCAATAGCTTAGGACTTTTCTTTTTTCTACATTCTTTGTAATAGATTTTAGGATTTTATGTAAGCTCTTTATCTATTTAATCAAAAGTTTGATCCAACTACTGTCTTTTTACGTATGAGTCTTCAGCAATGTTCGAATCGCTTTTTATAAGACTGAAAAGTTTGTATAACTTTGGGAATCACTTTCTTGAAAACTCAATGCTTTGGCCGTGGGCAATGTAATGTCTGCTAACCACGTTTATGAGTTAGTAACTCTTATTTAAAAAACCCTTTGTGAGTTTTAATCGTTTGAGTTAGCCTTTTTCTCTATGATCACAGTTTATTGTGGCCTTTTTTGACTTCGAGGTTTTAACCTCGGTCTGTATGTGGGCTTTTACTGGGCATCACTCTCGTCCATTCACTTTTTAGTGATGTACGCTTTTTTGGATTTTTTAAGTCCGTGGCGTATTTTGAAAGAGCCAAGGCAAGCTACTTTCATGTGGGCATGCAGAATGTGGCCGTGAGGCTAGTTCGTGCATCAGCAAGCATAATCGGTGATGGATTCCATATCCATTTGTTGATGGTTCATGCATTTTGGACTCATTGAGTCTTGTGGCGATCGTGTACGGTCTCAATTTTGGCCTTTGTACATACGAGCATGCGATCAACGGCCAATGAGGCCTACGCGCATCAGCAGGTTTTGGGTCGTGCTGGCTTCTATATCTATTATTTTGATGATTCACGCGTTTGGACTCTATGAGTCTTGTGGCGATCGAGTACGGGCTCAATTTTGGCCTTTTTACATATAGGCGTGCGGTCAACAGCCAATGAGGCCTCCGCGCATCAGTAGGGTTGTGACCGTGTGCTTGCATCCTTGCGAGCATGCGGTCTACGATCAAGGATATCACCGCGCATTAGCAGGCTTGTGACCGGTGCTGGCATCCTTGCGGGCATGCAGTCTATGATCAAGGAGATCACCGCGCATCAGCGGACTTGTGGCTGATGCGGCATCCTTTTTTTTTTTTTTTTTTTTTGCGGGCATTCATTTGGATAGTGAGGATATCACTTTTGTGCTTTTCTGAGTTACAATAGTATGCAAAAAATGTCTTGCTTTTGATACATTTGTTACCTCTATCATCCTTTTACAATACAAAGATTAAAAATAGTACTTTCTAAGGTGATCGCTATTACAAGTGTTTTTGAGGTCTTTTCCTTCTTCTGTCCGCAGTTTGTAGGTTCCCTCTTTGATGATTTAGGTAACTTGATACGGACCTTCCCATTTTGGGGAGAGTTTATGGAAGCCAGGTTAGGTCCCTTGTACCTCAATATTTCTTAACACCCAATCTCCTATTGAGAAACTTCTTTTGCTAACTCTTTTATCATGATGCTTTTTGGCCTTTTGCTTGTAGTTAACCATTTTTTCTCTTGCCCACATTCTCTTCTCTTTGAGATCATCTAGACCGCTCCTTCTAGCATCCTCATTTCGCGTCTCATCGAAGTAAGTGACTCTGTAGGAGGGGAGGGCTACTTCTACTGGGGCTACTGCTTCTGATCCATAAGTAAGCGAGAAGGGAGTTTCTCCGGTTGAGTTTCTGATAGTGGTGCGGACTACCAATAACGCGGTCTGGAGCTCGTCCAAGTTTCCTTGAGGATAGGCTACTGTGGACTGTCGGTGTTGGACTTTCATTCTTTCGCATTAAGCTGTGAATTTTGCTGCGAACTGAGTGTCATTGTCCGAAACTATTGCTCTTGGTACTCCAAATCGACACCAGATGTGATCGAGGACAAAATTGATGACATTTTCCTTGTAGATAGTGGCTAAGGCTTTGGCTTCTGTCCATTTTGTGAAATAATCCACGGCCACTACTACGTAATTGATGCTTCCTCTAGCGGTTGGGAACGGTCCTATTAGATCAATCCCCCAAGTATCAAACGGCCACGATGGTATAACCAACGTTTCCTCTGTTGATGGGAGTCTAGATATGTCCCAAACCGCTGATATTTGTCACATTTTCTTACGTACTCCCCAGCATCCTTTCTCATGGTTGTGCCACGGAATGAATGATGGAAAGTTAGAACTCGCTACTTCAAGTAGCAAGTTCAAATTTAGTTTTTTTTTTAATATCAAAATTTAAACACGCTACACCGTGTAGCGAATTTCATAAAACGAATCATTTTGGTTAATAGTTTGGAAGAGTTGTTATTTTGGAATATATATATTTTTTAAAGGGAATATTTTGATTAAAAAAATCTATAATACAATACAAGGGAGGTTATAAGTGGTGGTTCAGATTTAAAGTTAGAAAATTGATCCAACGGCTGAAATTATTTTTAAAAAGAATTAAAGTTCAAATCTAATATACAATAACCGCTACGATCGATCCATAACCGCTACGATTCAAGGGCTATTATTAATCACTTTTAACTTTTTTATTTTCAATCGTTGGATTTCTTTTCAATTTATCTGATCCTACGGCTGTAGATTGGCGGTTTCTATTTCAATACATACTCCCTCCATCACGAGACTTTTAGTCAAATTGCAATAATTTTAACTATTAATTTAAATAAAAAATAATAATTCTTATAAAAATCTAAAAATCATTATTGAAAATATTATTAGTTGTGTTAGAATAAAAAAAACTTAAATTTTTATTAGAATCACTATTTTTTATTTAAATTATTGATCAAAGTTACATCAATTTGGCTAAAAATTTTCATTCACGTGGGACGGGACGGGAGTATAATAATGTAGTAATAGTATACATAACTATTATTTGGAAATTGGGGTGTACAAAGCAAGTGGTTTGATTGTGTTTATCGACTGTCTGACTTTCTCTCAATTTACAATTTAATTGACATGAATTTTGTTTACTTTTGTAATATACTTTTGTAATATATTGAGAATAAAAATTGTTATTGACAGTATTTCTAATGGTGAAACAATAACAATTTTTATAATTGCATAAAAATATTTAAATTTTCATAAAATTACGATCAAAATTCGATTTAGTTGATCATTAAAGTCAAAGTGATCTAAATTTTTCGAGACGAAGGGAGTATTTTTTTCGAGAGGAGTATTTGGTACACGCCAATTTCCAAATAATTGTTATACATACTATTACTACATTATTATATACTCCCTCCGTCCCAGTCCACTTAGGATTTTTTGAAATGGCACGGGGATTAAGGAAAAGGTAAATGTTGTGAGTGTAATTTAAAAATAGGAGAGAGAATGAGTGGAGGGAATAATAAATTATAATGGTGTTGTGAGTATTAAAATAATGTAGGAGAGAGAATGAGTGGAGAGAATAGTGATTTAAGGTTTCCATTTTGGGCCGTCCTAAGTCGGGTGGGACGCCCAAAATGGCAAAAAGTCCTAAGTCGGCCGGGACGGAGGGAGTATATATCTCTATTATAATAATGCTCAGGAATAACTGCAAGACAAAGAGTGGCCAGGATCTATCTTCAACCACCATAAAGAGCGGTTATGATTGTCTCCAGGAAAAACTTTCTATTGACTTTAGACAAAGAAGGGTCCAGATTAATCCATAACCACCCTAATCTAATGGCTATTATTAAACGATTTTATTTCTTTATAATTTCAATCGTTGAATTATTTTTTAGTAACTCTAATCTAAGGGTTAACAATGAGCTGTTTCATTTATTCATTTCTTTTTTTAATTTATGGTAAAAACCATATTTTCATCACTGAACTATAACATTTTTCAAAACGTTCTCACTGAACTTTTACATTTTTCAAAATGTTCTCACTCTGTTAACACATTCGCTTAAAATTTAACGAAATCTTGTCACATTAAATATGCATGATTGTAAGTACCCAAATCTGGCTCATGCTTTCCGGTTAAAGTTTTCTGGCAGTTTCCCAAACTTTCATAAACTTTAGGGGCAATTCGGAAATTTTTCCAAACTTTCCAAGGGAGGAAGGACCTTCTAGGAATTAGAATTCCAAACAGGACCTCGCTGGAAAGATGCTTCCAAGCTGCCACCTTGCATGAATCTAGAAATATACTGACACGACGGTGGATAACGCTGGGCGGCTCCATTTGCCGAGAGATCACGCCGGGCGGCTTCTTTTGGAAGCACACAGCAGCCTATAAATAGAGGCCTCCTCTATTCATTTTAAGAGACAATTTTTAGGCACTGTTACTCTGTCAAAATATCCCCACGAATTTCAGTAACCAAAAATCACACAAAACTCTTCTCTCTCATACACTAATCCTACCTTAATCTATTCCTAAATAGATATTGCCTAGGAAAATCTCCTTGGGAGATAGAGAAAACCAATATTGGTAATCTCTCCTTCCTTTACCCTTGATTTACTCCTATATTATCTTGTTCTATTTATTACTTGTCATTTATATTCATTTATTGTCTTAAAATTTCCTTCTTTGCAATGTAATCATCATATCCCCCACTCCCCTTTCACAAAAGATTCATTGGAGATCCTCTTCCAAGGATGAACAAGGTTTCACAAGTGGCTTGTTCTAGGGAAGATCTATCATATGATGATGTGATTTCCCTTTACTTTTATATATAAAAATGCAATCTTTATTCATATTATGTCATCCCCTCCCCTTGATCTAGCTTTCCAAGAATTGTCCACCTTATGAGGTATTAAGGACATAGGAAAAGCCATAAAGATCATCCCTTTTACATTATGTCTTTAGTTTAATGATACTCATTGAATTGTTCATATTAAAAATGCAATATTTACTTTAAATGTCATTTCCCCTTGTCCTTAAAGAT
Organism: Adenophora triphylla var. japonica; assembly: GCA_022495995.1. Taxonomy (NCBI): domain Eukaryota; kingdom Viridiplantae; phylum Streptophyta; class Magnoliopsida; order Asterales; family Campanulaceae; genus Adenophora; species Adenophora triphylla. Next base: position 19,270 of record JAFEMH010001198.1, on the reverse strand, counting down.
GGATTTTTCTCTCCAAGGATTGTCTAAAAGCCTTCTAAGGCATAAAAGGACGTAGGATGATCATAAAGATTCAATCTTTACATCCCATTCCCCTAGTCCCATGGTTCTTGGTGCATCCCATGGTGAGGATCGGTGTAAAGACTCCATCTTTACATCGTTTCCATCATAAAAATGCCACAATCCTTGTCCCTTTAGAAACCGATGAATCTTAGTCCCGAAATCTCCGACAATCACTTGAGACGAACATAAAAATGTCCCTACGAATCATTATCGTCTCAAGATGTAGGATTGATGGACAAAGATTCATTCTTTTCTAAAGAGTCTCATTCTTGGACTTAAAGATGACCCCCTTTTTGATCACATGTGACTAAATCCCCAAGGAATGTTAGTTTAAAACATACCAAGGCTCCTAAGCCTATGATGGTTGATTAATCTAACGGGAGGGTAGATAAGTCCCGTTATGATGATCACAAGTCCAAAGTGAGCACGGGATCAAAATCCCGAAAACATCAAATCCAAGGTATCCCGAGCTAAAACCTTCTTACATGGTTTTTATGTCCGGAAGATAAACTTGGCACATCCTTTCTCTTTTCAAAATCGCACATGCACACTAGCACACAAACAAGCACAAACTTCGGATCTAGGAAGACTTGCTTTTTGCAAGGCTCCTTGGGTGAACGCCAAACGTTCTTCCCAAGGAGTAACTTAACCTTCGGGCCCTTATCCATTTTTTTAAAGTTTTGAGGAAATCAAAATGGCGTGGCGACTCCGTTTTTCATAAAACCGGTGTCTTCAAACTGAGGTGAACGGCGATCCTTTTTCCGTAAAAAGAAAACGTTTCGAGGCCACATTCACAGTTTGGCGACTCCACTGAGGAAATGTAAATATTTTCCAAACTTCTTCATTCATAAGAAGCATTAGAAACATTTACGAGGGTTAGCCTTCGGTCTCGGGTTCGATCTTTGTGCTTGTGCAATTTTCTTTTTTGCATTGCATCTTCTATGTTATTTTTGGCTTGTGCACACTCTGAATAATGAACATGTGCCATTCTGAAGCTGAAAGTTACCAAAAATTCCTGGAAAAACAGTCTGGAAATGAAGCAAATTGGAACCTGGAAAACTGTTGAATCCAGCCGGACGGCTTGATCTGCCTGGATCTGAGCCGGGCGGCTTCATTCGCAGTTCCACCAGGACACTTTTTCTGAGGTTAATCTGGAAACCAGGGCAACTTGGGGCTATTCAGTCCTGAGTCTGGCCCAGTTCCAGAAAATTTACGTGCTTATGTGATGCATTTTCCCCGTCCCCAAAACATTCTTTTAAAACACATGATGAAAATCTCTATTTTAACTCAAAAAAGAATTTTTTAGGAGACCGCACACTACGCGCACTATATATCCTATACACTTTTACACGCACGTCCTTTAAACCCGGGATGGTTGTTCAGCTGCAGTCACGGACAGTGTTACGACGCTCCCGGACGCGCACGGAATCATCCCAAACTCCTCATGGCAGCCAGTATCGACCAATGCACTAGTCCGTGTCACACTTTTAAAACCGTGACTTTTTGGTTGGTTTTTGGTCTAAACCGTGTAATACAGCCTCATCGTATACCCTCGTAACGGTCAAACCCAAGCCCATGCTAAAGTCAAGATTTCTCGCGCAAGCGAAGCCATGCCGAAATTTCGTTAGGCAAAATTGGCAAAATCTTGACCCCGGCATTGACTTTGATTTTGACTTGCACGGGGTATGTAAAATTCAAACCCGAGCCCATGCTAGAGTCAAGATTCCTCGCGCAAGCGAAGCCATGTCGAAATTTCATTAGGCAAAATTGGCAAAATCTTGACCCCAGCATTGACTTTGAATTTGACTTGCACAAAGTATGCAACAACGCTCAATGTGACACCGTGTCATTCGATTTTTAACGTCCGACCCATGCCTATTATCTTCCTTGTACAATGCTGAAGTCAACGTCTATCGCGCAAGCGAAGCTCTGCCGAAATTTTGTTAAGGCTAAAAGACTTGGCTTTCACGACATTGACATTGACTATAATCCGCATCGCTCGTGCGTTAAAAATTCATATGATCCACTAGACCCTAGGACCGTTCTTCTCTCTCAGTGGGTGGGATCCGCTTGCCCTATAGGACCCTCTCCCGGGGTTGTCCACCCTGGAATGTCAAAATACATGTGGAAAACGAGGGGCTTATAGACGTAGTGATGAAGCCCACTGATCCAGGATCTAGAGTAGTTGCGAAAAATAAGGGCAATGTGAGTACTCCAATCCAATTCGCGACCCTTTACAGGTGCCTTTTAAAATAATAAAATTGCACTAGGGGGCGTTTTGGTAAATTCCCGGTCCATTCCGAGACTTTCGGAAACTTTTTATAAGTTTTTGCGAAGGGAGTATTGTTAAGTATTTTTTCCATGCAAAAGGACCTATAGGGAATTAAACCATTTTGGACCTAAGAGGAATTACCTTGGAAGGTTCCAGAACGGCAAGTTGGCGCCAGAAACGGTTAGTGGCATGTTGTGTTACGCGACACAATGAGCCACGGAAAACAGAAGCAGAAGGTCGTATGACACAAGTGGCCCTCACCAGCAGCCTATAAATAAGACCCTACCCCCTCTCATTTCAGGAGCCTTTTCCAACTCCCTACTGCTACCCTGCCAAAATACGCCAAGAAATCTCCCTCTCTCCTCCTTCCATACAAACCCACACCAATTCCCTTGAATTCTCTCATCTTTCATACACACCTCACCCCTCTACCTTCATACACCACATACCATTGAAGATCTGAAGACCAGCACTCCATCTGTGCTTGAATCCACATCCTGCAGCTGATTAGAAGGCCATTATACCTAACTTGGTGTAGTGGTGGTGGATCTACAAGGGTAACGAATCCCTTTCTTCATATCTCTCTCTCTTATTTGCTATTTTATGTAACGACACGAGCCCGTAGCCCGACCCGCTACGCAGGCACCACACACTGGCCCACTAAGCACCTCCTCAATTGGGTTAACCACAGCCCATCACAGGCCTCCAAAAGTCCAATGGATGATTTGATGCTTAGTAGTAGTGTATGGGCCTTCTATATATCACACAAAATTCCCACATATTTTCAATGTGGGATGGGGGATATCACATTTTACTTGTTTCAATGCAATTTATATTCATCCACTTGATAATTAAGCTCCATCCGCTTCAATTATCAAGTGGCAATCGCCATCTCTCTGTTTAATTCGATTTACTTGGTTTAATTGATGTTCATGATGTAATTTGGATCATATTTTTGGCTTGTTCATCAAGGGAGTGTGGATCTCCCCATATCCACACCCCCTTGATCGATCTGAGGTTGATTCACGTACTGGGTGAGCTAAATTGTTGATGTAATTAGCTCTGGATTGATTTTTGCTCATTCTGTGCTTAATTCTGTAAGGCTTCTGCATATGACAACCTGTGTCACGCGACACAACCTGCAAAGCAGATCCTGTGTCACGCGACACAAGTTGCCATTCTGCAAAAGTCATTTTCCAATTGTAATTAGTTCATAGCATTGTAATTGGGATGTGGCCTCCCTTACCAAATGGTTCACAAGTTTTTCTCTCTCAGTTGATCAACAAAACAAAGCTTATATGCATTTTATCACATATCTCGTCTCACACAATTTGCACACACTCTTGAATGTTTTGAATGTTGAACATAGAAAGACTCGTTTATGAACGAGGCATGTTGGGTGAACTCTCAGTTCTTCCCAACACGTAACCTGACCCCCGAACCCAAACTCTATTTTCAAAAGGTTTTCAATGTTTCCTTTAAAATGGCGTGGCGACTCCCATTTTCCTTAATTTTCGGCAAGCGTACATTCAGTGGCGACTCCGCTGGGGACTTGAAACTTGTTTTCAAAATTGGGTCAAACTTTTGTGCTTGTTCAACATTCATGTCATTCATTTGTGTGTGCATTGTTGGTGACATTATATGTGTATAAATGCATTTATAGCTTTGTTTTAGTCCTTTTTCTCCTTGTGTCCCATTTTGGTGTGCTGATGCTTGGGGATGAGCCATGTCATTTGCTTGGAGACTAAAGCTGGCTCTATTTATTGTTCAGATTCTGGATATATGGCTCCTTCTGTCACGCGACAGAACTAGACTCATCAGTCATGTGTCACGCGACAGAAGTGGCCACTTCGCAGGTGTTGGACTCTGGTGCAGATTGTGATTGTGGGCAGTCCCCATGGTCAAAATTCATGATCATTTGATTATTTTACTCTGTGGGGGTGTGGGTGTGTTGTTTTTCATTTCTCACCCCTTTTCAAATAAAAATCAAAGATCAAAAATAAAAAAATCATTTTCATAAATAAAAGAATCTAGTCATCCGCACACTACGTCACATAGATCTAGAACCCTTGGGTGCGATGGACGGCATCGCGGACGGTGATGTATGTCACCTACGCTTGAGCACCTAAAATCAATCCTATCCCCCTAGCGCATCATAGGTGGAACCACACATTTTCATCTTACCCAAACGGTTGGTTTTGACACAACATTTTCAAAATATACTAAAACGAATTGTTTCAAAATTTCTAATAGGTTTTCATACCTACCCCAAAACCTAGCACGTATGGGCATGTTGCCATTGCAACATGGTCTCAAGTATGGACATGTCATTCCCACGGCATGTTCCAACGAGAGATCATGCCGCATTGTAACGTGCACCGAGAGAGGTCATGCCGAAATTTTTCTTGAAATTCTTCAAGAATACCCGTTATGCTGCCCAAATTTCTCCAGAAATTGGGATTGCTCATCCGTCCCATAAATGCTTCAGTTTTGTTTAGGTATCATTGCCTATTATTAATTTTTAATCAATACATTTGGTGTATTTTTGGATGGTGTGTCCCTAGGTTTCCCCCATATTGGTCTAGTTTGCGAGAATAAAGTCTTATCCTTTTCCAACCGTCCCTAGGATATAAAAGACACTGCTTTCTACTTGAACATTAATAAGATGTTGCATGAGTCCATCTCCTTTTCTGTTCTTCCCTCTCCCATACCATCTCAAGGTCCTTTCCTCTCCTACACCTTATCAATTCCTATCCACCTCTGCAGTTACGGCAAGTTGGGTGCGTGCTCCGATTCCCGGTGCTCATTTGGTTCACGTCTTTGAGGCAGTTGCAGTGTCAGCAGAGCTTGCATCCGATTCAGAATCCGAGATGTATGGTGCAGAAAATGTGGTGGCTAGCCAAGTCTGGAGTTTCTTGCCCATCCGAAGTTGATGCAATCAATCAGTCTTCGTAGGATCTAGAGCGTCCCTTTTGAGTATCGAGTCTGTTAAGTCCAAGTTGGACCAGTCTTTTTCTTTCAATAATAAAAGTCTTTGTTTCTCTTTTTGCTAGACTCGAGACATCATTTGCACACCCGCATTACACCTAATTGAAATGGTTTTATTCTACATGATCACTTGTGCTGCTCAATTACTAATGCATTGAAATGATTAATATTTAATTTGATCGGAGTGAGAAAATCAACTGCTATCCTTCTCAAATTGGGGCTTATCAACTCCCCATCTCACATCTCATGTGCTCACATCTCTTTCATCATCCTCATCATTTTGTTGCTCAATGAATTTGCATGAATCTTTCTCAATTAAGCTTAAGCAAGCAATGAAGCCTTAATCTCGTTTAGGTCATCCGGTAGGGATTGCGGTTGAAGCCTTTCACCCTAGGGAAGCCATTACCTCACCCTCACCAAACAATACCCTTTCATTTCAAGATCGGTATGTTTTGAAACCCTGTTTAGCCATCATATTTGCTCCGTGCTGAGAGAAGTCCAAGCAATGCCAAGAAGTTAGCTTCGAGAATCGGCGGTGCTCAAAGTACTCAAGCCATGAAGAAAGGACAGATAGAATCCTCAATTCCTCAAGAGGCCTTCCAAATTCTCAAAAGAAGGATTCTAAATCCTCACAATTCAGCAAGAGTCCTCAACTTCTCAAGAGGCCTTTCCAATTATCAAAAGAAGGACTTTAGATCCTCACAGTTCAGCAAAGGTCCTCAACTGCTCAAGAGGCCTTCCAAGTTATCAAAAGAAGGATTTTAAATCCTCACAATTCAGCAAAAGTCCCCGACTTCTCAAGAAGCTCTCCAATGTTCAAAAGGAGCCCGAATTCTCACAAGTTCACAAAAGTTCTCGATAGCTTGGACTTCCTCTCACCAGTATCCGCAAAATAATCCCAAACCCTCCTCTCGCTTTAGAGGATATTTCCATCACCTTGATCAATCCCAAGCCATCCTCTCGCTTTTAGAGGATATTCCCATTACCATTACCCTTGCCTTTGGCCAAAGTCAAAATTTGACCTCTCTTTCTTAGAGGCAATCAATATCCTAGACATAGAAATCCCAAACACATCCTTGAAAGCCAACCTCTCATATTTAGAGGTTCAGTCAATAAAAGGCCCAGCTGACCTCTCATCTTAAGAGGTCATAATTTTCCAAATCACCTGATGGCCGATCGAAGCCTTGAAACCCAACTACAGTTCCTACCGGATAGCAGTTTCATTCTAATATCTTCGAGATCTAAATCAAATTAATGCTTCATTGCTTGCTTAAGTTGGAACCCAATCCATCTCGGTTCAAGATCATCAATCAAAGATTGTGCAAATCCAATCCAATTCATTTGACACTTCATGTGAGCATATTTCATTTTTTCTCCGCAAAACACTTCCTGTGAATGCCTCACTGGGGCTTCGCATCCGTGCCTTTCATTGACACTCCAGGAGGACATGTTTTTCAATTCTCCAATTCTCAGAAAAAATCCTCAAAGATCCTCAAAATCCTTAAAGGTTCTCAAACTCTCAAATTTCACATTCCTTCTCTTTGAATCGGTACTTGCCCGAACTACGGCGACCTGAGCTCCTCGATATGAGGGGAACGTAGGCAACCAAAAATGGTCCAGTCATAAATACATTCAAATATCAGAAAATCCGGTCTCATCAAGGGCCGTCCCCATACACAAATCCTATTTCCATCTTTCCAAGTTTGATTCTCGATATCAATTGGTTCTCTCCTTGTGATTAATCAAAATATTTGTTCATATCAGGATTAGTGGTTGAATGACCCGAACATCAATAAAGGGTTTTAAGCAGCCTTGTGATCATCACGAATAAGACAAGTTTTCAAGTGACTCGACAAGTCTTCTCTTTCTACATTCTAGGAATATAGAGCCAAACACTATCTTTCTGTCAGTAGGGGCTTCCATACACTTTTTCACACCTTGTGATGCTTATGCTCTCCCAAAAGAGTCAAACCCAAAAGCGAGTGTGTCACAAAACCGGGATTCATTCCCACTTTTCGAAGGATGTGCCCCTGCACGTAAACACTTCTGAGTCTTGTCCATTGACTGATTGATTATATTTTGAAATGATGGGTTGCCTCCTTGGCCACAAGATGACTCTATCTGCAATAGGGCTACATTGTTCTCTCTAAGCTGGGGCATTGCTAAGCTATTCTCTCGGGCTCTCCTTACCAGATTTCCCTTCAGGTTTGCTTTGCATTATCAACTGGGGCTTCGCCATGATCCACCTCATCAAGAACTGGGGCTCCGCCTAATCATATCTTCAAAACCAGGGCATTCTATGCACTTTCGCTGCTGCTTGCCGTATCGGGCGCTCGACACACTTTGTCCTTACCAGTGACGGACCTGCTGCAATCTGTATTCCCGGGAGCATCCCCGACTTGCCTAGGCTGCGCCATATCATCCATCACTCATACACTCTTTAAATTCATGGGAGAGGGTTCAACCCAGTCATCATCATATATACACAGTCATCCCATCATAAATCCATCATAGCATAATTGCTACATACACATATCTGCTCGTCAAACCATACAAAATCCTCACTCCATTTTCATCCCCAGTCGAGATGGACTCGTGCATCAAGATTAATAATGCCTAAAATTAACAATAATCAAGTTAATAAAATGCAAAGGGCCTAGAGTGTGTGTCTCTCTTTCCTCCCCTCACAAGGTACAATAATCAAAGTGATCATGATCTGATCATGGGGATTGCTCCTCAAATCACAACCTGGACAAAGATTTCAAATTCTGCAGGTGGCATATTTTGCCTTTATCATCTTCATCAGTCTCGTCATCTTTGGATTCATCAGCATTGTTTGGAAGAGCTTCAGCTGCCCCAATCTCCAAGCAATAATGCTCATCAGTCTCAGCGACATCAAAGCCTATTTCTGCACGGCAAATTATCTGCAAAAGCCCATTCTCATGGGTAGATCATCACCAAGAGCCCATTCTCATGGGCAAATCATCATCGAAAGCCCATTCTCGTGGGCGAATCTTTATCAAAAAGCCCATTCTCATAGGCGCACCTTCATCAAAGCTTGTATGCACTAGCACGTCTTCATCAAAGTCCTCATGAGCGGATGGAAAATCATCAGCAAAGACCGTCCCTTGAACGGCAAACCAACAACTCTTCATCATCATCAGCCGTAGCCTCAGTCCTTCCAGCAGCTACAGGTAAGCACAGCACAGGTATGAACACATATCTCTTTCAAGCTACAAATCATCATATTTTCATTGAATATCTATCTTCGGTTTGAGACACCGTATGTCTCACGTCATTCTCACATCGGTTCGAGACACCGTATGTCTCACCTCACTATCATCTTCGGTCTGAGACACCGTATGTCTCACCTCATTATCATCTTCGGTCCGAGACACCGTATGTCTCACCTCATTGTCACTTCGGTCCGAGACACCGTATATCTAACCTCACTATCATCTTCGATTTGAGACACCGTATGTCTCACGTCATTCTCACTTCGGTCCGAGACACCGTATGTCTCACCTCACTATCATCTTTGGTCCGAGACACCGTATGTCTTACCTCATTATCATCTTCGGTCCGAGACACCGTATATCTCACGTCATTGTCACTTCGGTCCGAGACACCGTATCTCTCACCTCACTATCATCTTCGGTCCGAGACACCGTATGTCTTACCTCATTATCATCTTTGGTCAGAGACACCGTATGTCTCACCTCACTATCATCTTCGATCCGAGACACCGTATGTCTCACCTCATTATCACTTCGGTCTGAGACACTGTATGTCTCACCTCACTATCATCTTCGGTCCGAGACACCGTGTGTCTCACCTCATTATCACTTCGGTCCGAGACACCGTATGTCTCACCTCACTATTATCTTCGGTCCGAGACACCGTATGTCTCACCTCATTATCACTTCGGTCCGAGACACCGTATGTCTCACCTCACTATCATCTTCGGTCCGAGACACCGTATGTCTCACCTCATTATCACTTCGGTCCAAGAAACTGTATGTCTCACCTCATTATCACTTCAGTCCGAGACACCGTATGTCTTACCTCACTATCATCTTCGGTCCGAGACACCGTATGTCTCACCTCATTATCACTTCGGTCCGAGACACCGTATGTCTCACCTCACTATCTTCTTCGGTCTGAGACACCGTATGTCTCACCTCATTATCAATTCGGTCCGAGACACCGTATGTCTCACCTCACTATCATCTTCGGTCCGAGACACCGTATGTCTCACCTCACTATCATCTTCGGTCCGAGACACCGTATGTCTCACCTTACTATCATCTTCGGTCCGAGACACCGTATGTCTCACCTCATTTTCACTTCGGTCCGAGACACCGTATGTCTCACCTCACTATCATCTTCAGTCTGAGACACCGTATGTCTCACCTCATTGTCACTTCGGTCCGAGACACCGTATGTCTCACCTCACTATCATCTTCGGTCCGAGACACCGTATGTCTCACCTCATTGTCACTTCGGTCCGAGACACCGTATGTCTCACCTCACTATCATCTTCGGTTCGAGACACCGTATGTCTCACCTCATTGTCACTTCGGTCCAAGACACCGTATGTCTCACCTCACTATCATCTTCGGTCCGAGACACCGTATGTCTCACCTCACTATCATCTTCGGTCCGAGACACCGTATGTCTCACCTTACTATCATCTTCGGTCCGAGACACCGTATGTCTCACCTCATTATCACTTCGGTTTGAGACACCGTATGTCTCACTTCATTTTCACTTAGGGTCGAGACACCTTAGATTCTCACTTCTGAACTACGACTGGCTTGATTCACGCCAGGGATACGTAGGAATCCTTTCTCAAAAGGTCCAACCATCCGATCTCATCAATCATTTTCCACCATCCGCCATATCCCCAGCCGCTCATTGGGATTGGGTCCTTCTTGTCGACAACCTCACTTCTTCCATAAGTGACGTTGCCGAGGGGCTCTGTGAGTACACCAATCCAATTCGGGACCCTTTACAGGTGCCTTTTAAAATAATAAAATTGCACTAGTGGGCATTTTGGTAAATTCCCGATCCATTCCGAGACATCCGAAAACTTTTTATAAGTTTTTGCGAAGGGAGTACTGTTAAATATTTTTTCCATGCAAAAGGACCTACAGGGAATTAAACCATTTTGGACCTAAGAGAAATTACCTTGGAAGGTTCCAGAACGGCAAGTTGGCGCCAGAAACGGTAGTGGCATGTTGTGTCACGCGACACAATGAGCCACGAAAAACAGAAGCAGAAGGTCGTACGACACAAGTGGCCCTCACCAGCAGCCTATAAATAAGACCCTACCCCCTCTCATTTCAGGAGCCTTTTCCAACTCCCTACTATTACCCTGCCAAAATACGCCCAGAAATCTCCCTCTCTCCTCCTTCCATACAAACCCACACCAATTCCCTTGAATTCTCTCATCTTTCATACACACCTCACCCCTCTACCTTTATACACCACATACTATTGAAGATCTGAAGACCAGCACTCCATCTGTGCTTGAATCCACATCATGCAGCTGATTAGAAGGCCATTATACCTAACTTGGTGTAGTGGTGGTGGATCTACAAGGGTAACGAATCCCTTTCTCCATATCTCTCTCTCTTATTTGCTATTTTACTTGTTTCATTGCAATTTATATTCATCCACTTGATAATTAAGCTCCATCCGCTTCAATTATCAAGTGGCAATCGCCATCTCTCTGTTTAATTCGATTTGCTTGGTTTAATTGATGTTCATGATGTAATTTGGATCATATTTTTGGCTTGTTCATCAAGGGAGTGTGGATCTCCCCATATCCACACCCCCTTGATCGATCTGAGGTTGATTCTCGTACTGGGTGAGCTAAATTGTTGATGTAATTAGCTCTGGATTGATTTATGCTCATTCTGTGCTTAATTCTGTAAGGCTTCTGCATATGACAACCTGTGTCATGCGACACAAGTTGCCATTCTGCAGAAGTCATTTTCCAATTGTAATTAGTTCATAGCATTGTAATTGGGATGTGGCCTCCCTTACCAAATGGTTCACAAGTTGTTCTCTCTCAGTTGATCAATAAAACAAAGCTTATATGCATTTTATCACATATCTCGTCTCACACAATTTGCACACACTCTTGAATGTTTTGAATGCTGAACATAGAAAGACTCGTTTATGAACGAGGTGTGTTGGGTGAACTCTCAGTTCTTCTCAACTCTTAGGTGGTTCCTACATGTAAAGCCAGAGGCCCGAGCCACATGGGACCAAATCAAGGAAACATTCATGGAAAAGTTCAAGGCCAACTTGAACTGGGAAACTAGCAGAAATGACTTGCAAAGAACTTTGCAGCGCCCAGATAAACCAGTGGGTGAATTTTACAAGAGATGGAATTGGAAGCTTAGTGAAATGATGACTACGTTGAATGAAGAAGAACAGATGGTAATCTTCCAGTCCTGCTTGAAGCCTTAGCTAAGGGTCCAGATCAGCAATTATTATTATCCCGATCTCCGAGCAATGGTGAATGATAGCACCAAGTTTGAAAACGCCTTCAACATGGCACCAATTGCAGGAACCGGCAACTCCTACCGGTACAGAGCACCAACCTCAAACACTTCAGCCAGCACCGTGAAGGGAAAAGAAACAGTAGGTGTGATCAATTACATCCAGAATGAGAAAGTCGGACAAAGTTCAGGTCAGACCGCTACAAAGGCAAGGCCTCGCTTCTACAATGCTGAAGACTTTGGAATGCCATTGGAGAAAGTATTTGATGGTTTGGTAGCTGAGGGGCTTATTAGACCTTTAGAGAATTGGAAGCCCAAGACCCTTAATGTTAGGTTGGACGAGTCTAAGCATTGTCGTTTCCACAAGTACCATGGGCATACCACCAATGACTGCACCTATCTGAAGGTCCTGATCTCCCGTCTGATCGAGGAAGGCAAACTTGAACCGCCTCGAGGCCCCAATACAATCAAGAATCCTCTTCCGGCCAATGACCGAGTGAATGTGATCAAGTTCGGAGATTCAGAGCAGGCAAATGCAGTAGGGTCCGAAAATCCAAAGATTATTGACATCCTAGAATTCAACGTTCCTTACGCTGAGTTGCATGGGGAATGGAAAGATCTGATTGATGCCTCAGCCAGGGAAGGGCAATTTGGCCCTATAATAGGGACTGATTTCATTAATGTCGTCAAGGTAAGATCTCTTTTCGGCAACATCAAGCCAGTTACCATAGTCAAGATTGCTGAGGAAAAACTCACTTATGAAGATTGTGAGGCCGAAGTAAATCAAGCTATGATGGTTGAATTCTCCCCAGAACCTTTCATCACCCATGGTGAACATAATGTGTTTGTGATGTCCCTTACTGCTCAGGAGGATCAGTCCCAACCACCAGTATGGAAAAATGTGGAAAGAGGAATGAATGACCGAGAAGACTCCGATGACGGAGAAAGTTGTCTCTCAGACGCCGAAAGTGCAAACGACCTCGGTACTCCAGAGATGCAACTAAATATGATCAAATTCGAAGAGGAAGCTGCACCAGCTCAACAGAAGCTCCACCTTGGGTATGATGTTTGCGACTATGACCCCTATTTGAAGGATGGATATCATGATTGGACCGCCGGCAAATTTGCTTCTTCCCTAGGCAGCAACAGTGAAGAGTACTCCACTGTCTAGTCCAGTCAAACAATTTTTCAATAATAGTGTAGGGTTAAGAGTCTCTAGAGTCAGGAGTCTTTGAGTTTCAGTCTTTCGAGTCATCTGATGGCCTCACGCCTGAAGATTATGAGTGTGTCGCCAATGTCATCTTTCCCTTTGCATTAAATGAAATGATAGATCTTTCTGAGTATCCCCTTATTGTTAACTTAACAAATGATAAATTAACTAATAATCTAATAACAGTTAATAATGATTCATTTGAACAAGATGCAAACACACTAAATGAACAATACATTAAAGAAATCTTTAAGCAGGTTACTGATAAAGAGGAAAAACGTGCCCAAGCTGCCGAGGAGGTTTTGTCTAGTGTTAACTTGGGTACTATCGAAGAACCTAAAGAGACACAGATTGGGAACTTCTTTCAAGGGGCCGAACGGGACAGACTGGTTGATCTGCTCAGAGAGTATGTGGATATGTTCGCCTGGTCTTACAAGGACATGACGGGGCTGGACAGCTCGATTATAGAACACATGATCCCTTTGACACCCGATGCCAAGCCGGTGAAACAGAAGCTAAGGAAAATTAAGCCAGAATGGTCTCTGCGGGTTAAGGAGGAAATTGAAAAGATGCTGCGGGTAGGATTCATCAGGGTTATTGAATACCCGACCTGGTTGTCGAATATCATGACTGTGACTAAAGCAAACGGGAAGGTACACTGCTGTGTGGATTTTCGGGATCTAAACAAAGTCAGTCCCAAGGACGACTATCCGTTGCCAAACATAGACATTTTGGTGGACGCCACGGCCAACTACGAATTCAAGTCTTTCGTTGATGGTTTCGCTGGCTACAATCAGATCAAGATGGCCGAAGAGGACCAGGAAAAGACAGCTTTCACCACTCCATGGGGGACGTACTGTTACACAGTGATGCCTTTTGGGTTAAAAAACGCTGGGGCTACGTATCAAAGGGCAGCAACTGCACTTTTTCATGACATCAACTATGTAACGAGAAAGGCAATCAAGGGTCAAGCACTATCAGACCATCTGGTAAATTTCCCTAGTAATGAGGACCGGGGACCTGAAACCCAGTTTTCGGATGAGGGGATTTTCGTCGTTGAGCCTGAGAACCGATGAAAATTCTTCTTCGACGGAGCTGCTAACAAAAGGGAAAATGGCATAGGAATGTTGTTGGTCGACCTGAAAGATGAGCATAAGCCAATAGCCGTCAAGCTGAACTTCTCTGCCACAAATAATGCGGCAGAGTATGAAGCCTGTATAGCCGGTTTGGAGGCTTCCCTAGAAAGAAATGTCAAGGAACTCGAGGTCTACGGAGACTCAGCCCTGATCATTAACCAGGTCTCCAACAAGTGGAAGACTGTAGATCCTAACCTACAGAAGTATCATGCCTATATGGAAGAATTGACAGAGCAGTTCAGAGAAGTGACCTTCCACTACCTGCCAAGAGACAAGAATAGATTTACAGATGCCTTAGCTACTCTAGCCTCATTGGTAGAGATCCCCGAGGGAAAGGCAGTAAAACCATTCAGAGTGGGTAAAAGGGAAGCCCCAGCCTTCTATTGTGAAGTAGAAGTGGGACCTGAACTCGTCAAGGAACCTTGGTACAATCAAGTTTACCAGTTTCTCAAAGATGGGGAATCAGCATTCAGAGACGAAAAAGGTAAGATGAAGGAAGGCATCAAAGCCAAAAGCTTGCAAGCTTTTAAGCGATTGGCCTCTCACTATGTCATTCTAGGAGGTGATCTGTACAAAAAGCGATACCAAGGACCACTCCTGTTGTGTGTCACCAAAGAAAGAGCAAGAGAGTTAGTGAGCGAAGTCCATAATGGTCCCTGCGGTCCTCACAAGAATGCCAGAGCGTTAATACAAGTGATCCTCAGAATGGGCTACTACTGGATCTCCATGGAAACAGAATGTATTCAGCATGTCCGAGAGTGCGACAAATATCAGCGGTTTGCCAACCTTAATCATCTCCCGCCTCATGACCTGTACTGCATGACGACGCCTTGGCCGTTTGCAACTTGGGGCATTGATGTAATTGGGAAGATAGCCCCAGACGGAAACAATGGACATGAGTTTGTGTTAGTGGCAGTGGACTATTTCACAAAATTGGTGGAAGCGAAGTCTTATAAGGTCCTCACTTCCAAGAAGGTTGCCCAGTTTGTCAAAGAAAATATCATGTGCAGATATGGGGTGCCAAATGAGATCATTTCGGATAATGGGACACACTTTGAAGGAGACTGTGATAGATTGTTGTCAAAATTCAAAGTCACTCGTCACAAATGATCTCCGTACAGGTCTCAGACCAATGGAGCGGTAGAAGCTGCAAATAAGACACTTGAATGTTTTGAATGTTGAACATAGAAAGACTCGTTTATGAACGAGGTGTGTTGGGTGAACTCTCAGTTCTTCCCAACACGTAACCTGACCCCCGAACCCAAACTCTATTTTCAAAAGGTTTTCAATGTTTCCTTTAAAACGGCGTGGCGACTCCCATTTTCCTTAATTTTCGGCGAGCGTACATTCAGTGGCGACTCCGCTGGGGACTTGAAACTTGTTTTCAAAATTGGGTCAAACTTTCGTGCTTGTTCAACATTCATTTCATTCATTTGTGAGTGCATTGTTGGTGACATTATATGTGTATAAATGCATTTATTGCTTTGTTTTAATCCTTTTTCTCCTTGTGTCCCATTTTGGTGTGTTGATGCTTAGGGTTGAGCCATGTCATTTGCTTGGAGACTGGGGCTGGTTCTATTTATTGTTCAGATTCTGGATATATGGCTCCTTCTGTCACGTGACAGAACTGGATTCATCAGTCATGTGTCACGCGACAGAAGTGGCCACTTCGCAGGTGTTGGACTCTGGTGCAGATTGTGATTGTGGGCAGTCCCCATTGTCAAAATTCATGATCATTTGATTATTTTACTCTGTGTGGTGTGGGTGTGTTGTTTTTCTTTTCTCACCCCTTTTCAAATAAAAATCAAAGATCAAAAATAAAAAAATCATTTTCATAAATAAAGGAATCTAGTCATCCGCACACTACGTCACATAGATCTAGAACCCTTGGGTGCGATGGACGGCATCGCGGACTGTGATGTATGTCACCTACACTTGAGCACCTAAAATCAATCATATCCCCCTAGCGCATCATAGGTGGAACCACACATTTTCAGCTTACCCAAACGGTTGGTTTTGACACAACATTTTCAAAATATACTAAAACGAATTGTTTCAAAATTTCTAATAGGCTTTCATACCTACCCCAAAACCTAGCACGTATGGGCATGTTGCCATTGCAACATGGTCTCAAGTATGGACATGTCATTTCCACGGCATGTTCCAATGAGAGATCATGCCGCATTGTCAACGTGCACCGACGAGAGGTCATGCCGAATTTTTTCTTGAAATTCTTCAAGAATACCCGTTATGCTGCCCAAATTTCTCCAGAAATTGGGATTGCTCATCCGTCCCATAAATGCTTTGGTTTTGTTTAGGTATCATTGCCTATTATTAATTTTTAATCAATACATTTGGTGTAATTTTGGATGGTGAGTCCCTAGGTTTCCCCCCGAGGTCTAGTTTGCGAGAATAAAGTCTTATCCTTTTCCAACCGTCCCTAGGATTTAAAAGACACTGCTTTCTACTTGAACATTAATAAGATGTTGCATGAGTCCATCTCCTTTTCCGTTCTTCCCTCTCCCATACCATCTCAAGGTCCTTTCCTCTCCTACACCTTATCAATTCCTATCCACCTCTGCAGTTACGGCAAGTTAGGTGCGTGCTCCGATTCCCGGTGCTCATTTGGTTCACGTCTTTGAGGCAGTTGCAGTGTCAGCAGAGCTTGCATCCGATTCAGAATCTGAGATGTCTGGTGCAGAAAATGTGGTGGCTAGCCAAGTCTGGAGTTTCTCGCCCATCCGAAGTTGATGCAATCAATCAGTCTTCGTAGGATCTAGAGCGTCCCTTTTGAGTATCGAGTCTGTTAAGTCCAAGTTGGACCAGTCTTTTTCTTTCAATAATAAAAGTCTTTGTTTCTCTTCTTGCTAGACTTGAGACATCATTTGCGCACCCGCATTACACCTAATTGAAATGGTTTTATTCTACATGATCACTTGTGCTGCTCAATTACTAATGCATTGAAATGATTAATATTTAATTTGATCGGAGTGAGAAAATCAACTGCTATCCTTCTCAAATTGGGGCTTATCAACTTCCCATCTCGCATCTCATGTGCTCACATCTCTTTCATCATCCTCATCATTTTGTTGCTCAATGAATTTTCATGAATCTTTCTCAATTAAGCTTAAGCAAGCAATGAAGCCTTAATCTCGTTTAGGTCATCCGGTAGGGATTGCGGTTGAAGCCTTTCACCCTAGGGAAGCCATTACCTCACCCTCACCAAATAATACCCTTTCATTTCAAGATCGGCATGTTTTGAAACCCTGTTTAGCCATCATATTTGCTTCGTGCTGAGAGAAGTCCAAGCAATGCCAAGAAGTTAGCTTCGAGAATCGGCGGTGCACAAAGTACTCAAGCCATGAAGGAAGGACAGATATAATCCTCAATTCCTCAAGAGGCCTTCCAAATTCTCAAAAGAAGGATTCTAAATCCTCACAATTCAGCAAGAGTCCTTAACTTCTCAAGAGGCCTTTCCAATTATCAAAAGAAGGACTTTAGATCCTCATAGTTCAGCAAAGGTCCTCAACTGCTCAAGAGGCCTTCCAAGTTATCAAAAGATGGATTTTAAATCCTCACAATTCAGCAAAAGTCCCCGACTTCTCAAGAAGCTCTCCAATGTTCAAAAGGAGCCCGAATTCTCACAAGTTCACAAAAGTTCTCGATAGCTTGGACTTCCTCTCACCAGTATCTGCAAGATAATACCAAACCCTCCTCTCACTTTAGAGGATATTTCCATCACCTTGATCAATCCCAAGCCATCCTCTCATCTTTAGAGGATATTCCCATTACCATTACCCTTGCCTTTGTCCAAAGTCAAAATTTGACCTCTCTTTCTTAGAGGCAATCAATATCCTAGCCATAGAAATCCCAAACACATCCTTGAAAGCCAACCTCTCATCTTTAGAGGTTCAGTCAATAAAAGGCCCAGCCGACCTCTCATCTTAAGAGGTCATAATTTTCCAAATCACCTGATGGCCGATCGAAGCCTGAAACCCAGTTACAGTTCCTACCGGATAGCAGTTTCATTCTAATATCTTCGAGATCTAAATCAAATTAATGCTTCGTTGCTTGCTTAAGTTGGAACCCAATCCATCTCGGTTCAAGATCATCAATCAAAGATTGTGCAAATCCAATCCAATTCATTTGACACTTCATGTGAGCATATTTCATTTCTTCTCCGCAAAACATTTCCTGCGAATGCCTCACTGGGGCTTCGCATCCGTGCCTTTCATTGACACTCCAGGAGGACATGTTTTTCAATTCTCCAATTCTCAGAAAAAATACTCAAAGATCCTCAAAATCCTTAAAGGTTCTCAAACTCTCAAATTTCACATTCCTTCTCTTTGAATCGGGACTTGCCCGAACTACGGCGACCTGAGCTCCTCGATATGAGGGGAACGTAGGCAACCAAAAATGGTCCAGTCATAAATACATTCAAATATCAGAAAATCCGGTCTCATCAAGGGCCATCCCCATACACAAATCCTATTTCCATCTTTCCAAGTTTGATTCTCGATATCAATTGGTTCTCTCCTTGTGATTAATCAAAATATTTGTTCATATCAGGATTAGTGGTTGAATGACCCGAACATCAATAAAGGGTTTTAAGCAGCCTTGTGATCATCACGAATAAGACAAGTTTTCAAGTGACTCGACAAGTCTTCTTTCTACATTCTAGGAATATAGAGCCAAACACTATCTTTCTCGTCGCAGGGGCTTCCCATACACTTTTTCACACCTTGTGATGCTTATGCTTCCAAAAGAGTCAAACCCAAAAGCGAGTGTGTCACAAAACGGGATTCATTCCCACTTTTGAAGGATGTGCCCCCGCACGTAAACACTTTCGAGTCTTGTCCATCGACCGATTGATTATATTTTGAAATGATGGGTTGCCTCCTTGGCCACAAAGATGACTCTATCTCGCAATAGGGCTACATTGTTCTCTTAAAGCCGGGGCATTGCTAAGCTATTCTCTCGGGCTCTCCTTACTGCATTTCCTTCGTGTTTGCTTTGCATTATCAACCGGGGCTTCGCCATGATCCACCTCATCAAGAACCGGGGCTCCGCCTAATCATATCTTCTCAAAACC